>JARHVA010008047.1:0-565796 GCA_037957365.1 Torreya grandis | reverse complement strand
GAGAGAAGAGATGGCCCAAATTTTGGAGCAAAAAGTGAGGTACCACCTAATAATTGAGATTAGTTTAACCATATATATCCCAATGATAATTATAACCTAGTGAGGCTAGATGATAAAGTCCAACTTGAAAACTTGGAAAGATCAAGTGATGTGATCACCTCAGCCATGCCAAAAAGAGAACTAACTACTGTAATAGATTAGCTCAATAAAGTCCATAAAAACCCTTGAGGTATTAGTACAAAAAAGTTTGTAATGTGGTAATAGTCCATAAAATAGTTTTAAAATATGAAACTAATTTGGATTTTACAATGTCAGGCACATGTTGCATAACATATACACTTTAGATATGTCTCATGCTAAAACTATGTATATCAATGGTACCAATGTATAGAATTTTTCCATAACTATGAATCTGAATCATATAACCATGTACTTTGGCCAATTTGGAAAAATATTTAAGTGTGAAGAACATGATTCCAAATCATGCCCCCACTATATATAGATAAATATGAAAACTGATATAAGTACCAATGTGGAGAACATGTTTCCAAAACATTCCCCCACTATAAACTAAGAATGTTGAATACTGAATAAGTTTGGAGAACATGCTTCCAAAGCATGCACCTACTAAATCTAAGAACTGTGAATGTGTGGAAGTCATGAAAATATGACATGTCCCCATTGAATCTAAAAATTGATATAAGTACCATATACTAAATGAGTGGGGAGAACATGTTTCTAAAGCATGCCCCCACTGAATCTAAATAATGATATAAGTACTATATACTAAATGAGTGTGGAGAACATGCTTCCAAAGCTTTCTCCCACTAAATTTAGAAACTATGCCAAGTGTGGAGAACATGCCTCTATGACATGACACCATTAATATGCCCCAAATTTGAGGTGAGGTAAAAACAAGAATTGATATTTACCTCACCTCAAAAAGACAAGACAAATATATAATCTATGAATGTAACCATTTAACATATAAAATGAAACATGTCTAACTAAATATATCATTGAAACACATAGAACCAATGTGATCACATGTGGACCTAAGATGTATGATAAAGATCATGGTGATGTATAGATAGTAACAGTACTAGCTCAACAAAAAAAATGCACACACATAATAGTACTAAAAAACAAGTCAAAATACAATGGTCCAAGGATTCCACAAACAAAGGGATGTTCAAATGCCACATAATCAAAAGAACATAACTTAGTCAAATGTATATAAGGGAAATTATGATATATTCAAATTAACATATAAAAAATAATGACATATTTAAATGTCAAAGAAAACATACATAGGTATGGGCCTACATGCAAAGGAGCATATTCAAATTCTCAAACAAGGAAGACAATAATATGGAAAGACACTCAAGGAAGTGTATAAAGGAAATCATAAATAACCAACATAAATATGTCATAGTATCCCATGGACCAAATGTGCTAAAAAATGTCAAGTGTATAAAATATCAAGTACCCTATGTAAGATATAATCATGGATAAAGGCACGTATAAGTACATATGTAAACTCAATCATGATAATGTAGAGTGATCATCGAATCATATAACTTGTTTGTATCAAGATCAAATAAAAAAATTCCCCCAATGTCTATATGATATGAATAGAGGGATGTCCCAACATTTGAAATAGGAATATATCATGTATTTGTGTATGCCTGTATCATACTCAAGTAGAAGTGTGACACATATGTGTGTATGTAAGAATAACTAATATGCCATCCATCAACATGGAACTAACACATAGGTGTCAAGGAACTAATATAACATGTAGGTTTTGAAAGCATTTTTAAACATTTTTTTTAATGTTTTTGAATCTTTGGTATTTTTGGAAAATTTTCCATAGTTTCAATCCAGTAGATCTTGATCATTGAAAGGTGTAGGGTTACTTGGAAAGTGTTTTAAAATTTGTTTATAGTGATTGAGTTCCAACACTTCAATGTTTCTATGCAATGGTTTACCTAAATTTAATGTGTAGGAGAATAATCATGTCCATCATGTTTTATGAAAATTTCTATACCCATATTATGAAAGTTTACACACATGTTTGTACTTTCTAGCTTAACATTCCACTCAACTAGCCAATTTTATCCGAAATTTAATCTTAAATTTGATTTGTGTGTTGATATCAATATAATGAAAGCTTAGATATGTGGGCCACAAGTAATGGGTAAATGAATGTATCTTAGATATTCATGACCTAAGGGAGAATATACTAGTTCATTTATAGTGTGTCCCAATCATGCAAGAAAATTAGTCCTGTAACTTATATCCTACTTATTTAGATCAAACCCAATATGGTGTAAATTTACCCCATCAATATTATCAATAATAGTTAAATCATCATACTTTTATCATTTTGAGGTATACTTATTTCTTGAAAGATGAGAAGTATTTTTCCTTTTACCTATTATGGACACATTATGTATGTGTCCTTCATTCTTATATTACTAGATTAGATTTTTCAATTTAGCACATTGATTGGTAGTATGGATAATGATCTGATGCTAATTACAATATGGTACTCCCTTTATAGGTAGTAGTCTAGTACATGATCTATGTCTAGTAGAAGGTAAAGAAATCATTATATGTTTAAGTAACAAAAATAAAATAGTATCGGTGGTATTATGTTTAGTTGTGATCTATGATCATGTTCAATTCACCAAATGTTTAACCCTAAAATATGATCTAAGGTATTCTTATTATTAAACTTATATTTTATTAAAAGGGTATATAAAAATGAAATGGCATAAGGGTGATAATCAAATCTATAGCAGGGCAATTATATGTTAAACTCAGATATAAGCATACACTAAATTTATTATGCTGAGTATAGTCTAAATATGAAAACTAAAAATATGCTAGTTATAGAAATGATAAAAAAACAATATACTAAGATTGTTCTGATACTAATGCAGTTCTAGATGAGGAACAAATAAAAAGAAGGCTAGAAATAAATTCTAAAATAATCATCAGATCCTAGATCTAACACTTCTAGAGATCTGGAAACTAATTTTAGCCTAAGATGATTGCATTGATACTATTGTCTAGGATCGATGCAAGTGTGATGTAAACAATACCTACTAAAAAAGGATGCAACCACTTAGATGCTTCTAATTTTTGCTTCACCTTCACTCTAGTGCATTTAGATTTAGGTCATAGATTATCACTCTTTGTGAAATGGTAAAACCATAGTTTCCCATCTTCATAGTGACCTTAGGGTAAAATGGGTTAATGAGCACATGATGTCAAGATAAACCCAAAGACACTATTGTCAAAGGGTGTTATCTACATAGCCAATACTCTAGAAAAAGGCTTTAAACTCATTTATTTCTCCCATATGTGTTGGATTGTGTGTGACTCATGCAATATTGTGCAAAGCAAGTACAACAATGACCTAACTTGTAACTTGGAAAATAAGGATCCTGGGCTCATCCTTTAATACTTTAAACCTGTAGATGTGTTTTACCTATGATTACTATGAAAATAAGAAAGCTTTGTTTACTTGAATGATTGATAGAGTACTTTTAATAAGTTTCCTTGGTTTCCTTGGTCTTTTACTAGGTGAGGAATAAATGCATGTTGATCTTGTATTTATATTAATACCTTTGGAGTAATAACTCACACCAAATCACTTAGACCAACTATTAAGATACACTTTATTTTAAAAATATATGACTTTAGGGCACTGGACATGTGTGTTGGGTTAGGACATTAACATCAACACTAGTATCTGTCATAGACGTTAGTGTCCAGGGAGTAGGAAAGTAGGTATATGATCAAAACTTGTAGAGATGGAAGATGAGTACATTTTAAGAATTCTAGGTAAAAGATAAGGTCTATGTCATCAACATGAGACTGGTTAGACTAAGAGATAGGCCAAGGAGCATAAGATAGAGTAGATGTGAGGCTTGTGGAAGTAGAAAAGGTCTAAAATTGAGAGGAACAACCATAGTATGAGTTTCCCAAGTGTATAAGATTGAGGTGCTATATAATCATAAAATATTATCTATAAGAACTAACACATAGATACCAAAGAGCCAATAAAACATGTAGGTGCGAAAAATGTTTTTGTAATTTTGAATGTTTTTGATTTTTTTAGTATTTTTGGAATAAATGATCATCATATGCAATTAAATACAGTTAGAAATAAGAATGCTTGACTATAATGATCATGTGGTAACTTGGTTTTTTCTTCTATTTTTAAAAATGTAGTTGAAGTATCTATGGTAGTATCAAATATATCATATTGTGGTTGTGACCCTTTTGGTATGCCATTATTTATATCTATTTATATGATAGTTGAAGATAAACTTCCTTCTTTGGAAAAGGATGTATGTTTGCCTTGATGATCAAAGGATATACAATTGTTGTTTATATCAACCACTTCTCCTATTGAGTGTAACCATGATTTTACAAACACAAAATTGTGAGCCCTTACATTATTAATAACCTAAAAATTAAGAGAACATTCTTTTAAATTAAATGAAATTCTTAACTAAATTAATCTGATACTTGTTAAGATTGTATTAGTTTTATCAACGTGTTGAATCTTATTGTCAAGAGAGTTACGAAATGACATAGAACAAAAAATTATATCTTGAAAGTTTATAACCTTGATGTCTACAAATTGTTTACCCTCAACTTGACCAGTGATAGTAAAAGGGCCTTGATATGAGGAATGGCTTGTGATTTCTTGCTTTGTAACCACATTTGGAATATTATATTTTTCAATTGTCTCTTATTTTTTGACTTCTTTTATTAGAATTTCTTGTTTTAATATTTGATGTGGTCATTTCTCTTTTTATACATTATTTTCATTTTTGGGTTCTTTATCTTTGATAAAATGTATCTTTGAATGATTTGCATTAGTATTGAAAATATAGTTGAAGCCTTGATGATCATTTGGATCAGATGTGGAAATAAGATGAATGATGCCTTGGGATCCCAATCCTTGACCATGATAACTTTGTAAATATTTATTTCCATAAAAATACTATTTAGAAAACTGAGTATCATTATAGAAAAGTGAATCTATATCCTTTTCTTGATTTGATTTTTCATTTTGAACAATTTTTTACTCTAAGATTGATATTTTCAACTATTTTTGCTCTAAATTTTTCTTTGGTATTAACATTTATTATTTTGGTATTTGTTTTTTAGGATAAGTACTCATAATGTGAGTGGTTTTCTTGGTTGATGTATCAATGATATGATTTCCACTAAATTTATGACTTTGTATTTTTTTCTTCAATATAAAACAACAATCTGTATGATGCCCATACATTATATGATATAAATAATAGTATTTGGATCTCCTTATTGGATGTAGAGGAGGTAATTTGATCACTTTGTTTCAAATCATTTCTCTTAAGATCTCACTTTGAATCTTAGTATCCTTTTGGTCACTTTTGGAATCACTCATTTTGGATGTATTCTATTTTAGCTTTGCATTTAGATAAAAAATCTTATTAGACACAACATTGGTAGATGAGGATGCAAACACACAAGTTACATTACCATGTGTTGGATTTTACATGTATGTAATATTATTTTGTAACTCTTTTATTAATTTTATCATACTAGTGATTTGATCTTTTAGGGATTCATAAGCATAAACCCTAGGTATTTGAGATTGATTACCTTCATTTGATAATTTAAGGTTGGTCACCTTACCCCTTAGATAAGTGATAGCCTAGACCTAGTTAGAGGGATGAGAGATATCACCTTTATTAGGGTTAGGAGGTGTTTTTTATCTAGATAACATCCAATAGAGGTTAGATTCATTCAATTCTGACCCATAACTGGACCAATATGGGAATGGTCTAAAGCTATGGGATGCCTATAACTAGACTAGACCTCTAGGATTTTTTATGAAGCTAGCTCCTTAGATTTCATAATTTAGTCCTTTACTTCTAAATCCTAAAACTAGTTAGGATGAAAAAGGGCTAGATATTTGCAAAAATTAAAACCTATTATAACTTGTGGTGATGCACCATTAAGATTGTCCATCCACTCATACTTGAGCCTCTAAAACACTAGTGAGATAGAAATAAATAATGGGATATATGACTCCAAATGCCTTCCATGAATCAAAATTTCATGTAGAGGTTCATCAAGTGAGAAAAAACTAAGGGATATTATGGAGAGTCCTAGTTTAAGGCACTAATCTAGTCAATATGTGCACTATTGGCTTCAGTCAAATGACATTGAACACTAAACATAACTTGCATAACTAGACGATCTACTAGCTAGGGGAGATTAGGACTTGGAAAGGGAGAAGACTCTACCACTTATATAAATCAAACTGACATGAAAACATTAGTATAATATAATAAAATATAAAAACTATCATCTTATTTATCTCAAGAGGTTATAAGGCTCAATCTTGGTAGAGTATAGTCATGTCCAAAAGAGGGATTCAAAATAATAGCTTTAAGGCTATAATTATAAAAGGCAAGAAGAAAGAGAGGGAAATTTGGCACTCTAAAAGAGAATCAAATGAGCTTAAATTATTTTAAAAATTTGTTACAACAAACTTCATAAATCAAGGTCACTCAAACCCTTCCTAATTGGTCTAGTTAATTACACTCCATTGCATCATTATGATATCCTATCAATGATTCTCCATGATGACTAAAATTTTGGGATCAAGTCCTTTTAAAGTTGAGTGATGACATTGATTTAGTTACAATAGCTAGATCCATCATTTAGAATCATATCTTGTTGAAAACTAAGTCTAATTGGTTATCATGGCATGCATAGTGGAGAGAGAGAGTTCACTTTCATAAAGTTGATCTTGGGGATGATATGTTGGGGTCCACATTCTTGCCTTCATGGAACCCTTTTAAAATCTAGATATTTCCATCTAAAAATGGTGAACATAGTTAGAGTAAGATCCATTTATGACACAAACCCATGGGCTAAAAGTTCATATTTAGCCACATGGGTAGTCCTTTATGTTCTTCATACTTGACTACATCATATTGACTACTCCATGGTGTTTGAACCAACTTTAATGGTGTCAAGATGACCTTACAAAAACCTATTGTCCATGGTGAAAAATATCCCCTTAACCTTAATCAAGAATCTTGGGCTCATATTTACTCTAATTGGTTGTCAAAATCTAACTTGTCTCATTAATACACTAACTCATTTCACTCCATTAATTTCAATTGATATGAATGCGTAAAAACCATCAATCATTTTCTAGTTACATGAATCTTTGACACTTGTCATGCCTTAATTTTTTCTTGAGATTCATTGACCCTTTGATCTCTACTCATGATTAGATCTGAGTGTAGAATCGAACATGGATCATTAGATCAACTAGGACCTGATGTTTGTAAGCTAATGGCTATTTCATGATCCTAAAATTGACATCCTCAATCTCATCAAATGAAGGTCACATAATCATCAAATTTAAGCTCAATAGGATTTGTCTTGTTTGAGATTAAACTTAATGTTAGCATGAACATCATTTGACATCCCTGTGGATGTATTTAATTCCCCATAGACCATCAAATTTAGACTCTTATGGTTTTTTTAGTGATTTTAACTTGACATTAGCATGAATGTATTATACTTTTGACCAACTTTGAAGGCTTAGATCTTGAAGTGAAATAATCATGGAGTGACCAAACTTTCAAGAGAAATTCTTGAGGTCAAAAAGAATAAACCTATTTGATCCACTATTCCTAAGAGCTTTCTAGGTGAAGATATTAAATGCTCAAATTAGTTGGTCCATATCTACTCTTGTGTGATGTCTTGTTGACAGTTGAGATCATTTGGCTAAGTATGGAAAACTTAGTGAAATCTAACTAAGGATCCAACTTTTCACATGCATAACTCCATTTGAAATTTAGTAGAGGACCTAGGACATAATACATACATTTTTGGCATAAATGTGAACAAACCCATTTGACCATTTTCTCCTAAAACTATCACATGTGTGAGATATGGCTTTGTGAAGATTCTCACTTGGCTCTACTGGAACCTCTTGAAAATTGATAAGTATGAGAAAACATGAAGAAAGTGACTGAGAAACCAAATTGAGACCTTTACAACTTTTGATGAATTTTGGTGGAGGACCTAAGACTAAGCACATATGATCTCAACACAAATGTGAACAAACTCATATGACCAATTCTCTTTGACTCATCCGCACATGGAAATGGTGATGTCAACAAAGTGCCTACTTAGAATTTCTATCACTAGGCCCAAGTGTCTCAATGAACACAATGAAGAACCAAATAGATCCCATGCACTTGTAAGCTATTATAGGAATTCTTAGCATCCCATGCGGGCTATGCAAATATGGTCCTATCCTTAGCAAATGGCAATTTATACTTTAAGTGAACCCAAAGTGTCTTAAAAGCCTTGTGAGAAAATTAAGATCTTGGACAACTTCCTCCATTTAGAACGTTGTCTATCTTCTCATCCATTAACAACCTAGTCTATCTGGACATAAGCTTGGTATGTGGGCCAAAATGGTCAACATTTATAGTGACTCATAGGGAAGCATGCTACTATGCTTGGAGAACCCAGACCACATGTCAATCCTTTTATAACCTCTTAAAATTAAAAAAAAGACCAAAAGGAACATAATAAAACAAAAGGATTACCTTAACTACCAACACAAGGATCACTAACCTACATAACAATAATGAAAAGGGGAGTAGATACTACTACATGTGCTACCCACTTATTGAAATAAGATAAACCTAGAATAACTAACTTAAAGTAACAAGATTTCTTCCAAGGTCAAATGGGAATGTTCTTCGATCATTGTTGCACCATGATATAGAGCTGTCATATAATGATTTGTGTGAAAATATACTTTGGCCAATGTGTGATAACCCCCATTTGTATCTATCATTCTCTTAGTCATTTGAAAGAGTGAAATGACCATATGAATTCAAATCTATGTGCATGGGTTGAGTGTGGGGGTCAAGAATCCAATCATACTCCCAAAAACTTCTATGTTGCATTATGAGCTTCATCTCCTCTTCAAGTAAGGGATATAACTAATTCTATTCCTTGGACTTCAAGTGGCCAACTATCACAACATCCTTGATGAGCTCTTTTTCTTTGGGATTTAGTTAATGTAGTGGTGAGGCATTTAGGTTTATGTAGAAGTCCTCTAAGTCTTCCCAAAATGACACCTCATCTTGGTAAATGTACAAGCCACAAGGTTATTTCTACTTATACCATCTACTTGTAAGACATTAGGCTGATTACCAACTTATTTCTCTTGGACAAGGTCATCACAAGGCTCTTGATCAATTGAGGTTTACTAATCTTCTTCATCAATAGAGAGGGGTGATAATCATCAGTCCATTCAAGTAAATGCTATTATTGAGTTGGCACTTCTAAAGTTTCACTACTTTCATTATCTAAGACATTAACCTACCATTCAATTTAATCACTCAAATATGCCATACTAAGTTGCTCAATCTCACCCAAGAATTCCAAACATAAGTGTTACCACTGGTCTTCCAATGGATTCTTGAATTCAATATCAATAACATTATTATGAATTCTACCATCTAATTGATCTCCTAATAAAAGATCAACTTGTGTTTCACTTGCCTCAATTGCATCATTAAGACATTACAGCTACCTTTTAACACTCAATTCCTTTTCATGCTTACCTTCTAATCTATTGGAGTACATGGGAGTCCCAATTTGAATATCTTCTTCATAAACACTAGAAATGTCCTCTCTAATGTTCTCTTGACACTTAGTTATAACTACATCACTATCAATATCTTTAATGACTAACCCTTCCTCTACCAACTTAGATAGTTTTTCCATTATACTTGAATGATCCAATGCTAATTTTAGTATGCTTGATTTCTTTTTAAGAGGGGAGAGGGTGGGTGGGTAGTAGATAACATCAGGCTATTTGATGTTAGCAAGGGTATATTTATAATTAGGGATCTTGAATGATCTTTTGGAAAGATCATGGGATTGAGGAGAGATGTGGAAAGGGGTAATAAGTGTTTGAGTAATAGCAGATGAAGGACCAATAACGTATATTACACCTTCTTTTCCCTTTTAATCTTCCTTATCAAGGGTGAACATGATGAAATTAGGATCCATGGACCATGAAGGCTTCCATGTGGGTATCACCTTAGGCTCTTTGGTATGTATAGGATCTTGAGAATAAGTGGATTGATTTGGAGAAGGAAGGTGAAGGCAATCTACATTTGAGTGGTTGGGGTAAGAGGCTAAACATGGAACTTAGAGAGTGGCTCAGAATTGAATTTCAATTCCACATGATGTTCAATCTTGTACACCATATTAGACAAGTCTTTGAACAAATACCCTCCAACCTTAGTCATGAATTCATTACCCAAAAATAAGACAAAATGAAGTAACAAATCTACTATAATAAGGTCTTGCACAATTAAAAGTTTGGAGTAGGCATGGATAGTGAGTTGAAGATATCTAACAATGCCAAATAACTTCATGGAAGACAAATTTCATTACAAATCAAATTTAGAGATAGGTTCATACCTCAGATTCAAAGTATCTGCTACTGGTTTATGAATAATAGAGAGATTTGTCTTGTCATTAAGTGAACAATTATGGACCAAGAAATATCTTATAAATAAGGAGCCAAGAAAGGGAGATGGGGTGAGCAATTTATCTAAGTATGTATGGTTTGTAATATTATTTTAGTGAGGGATAAGATCTTGGAATTCAACCCTTTTTTACTCTCTAAAGATCTCCTACAACCTATCTCTTTCTTTTCTTAATCTCTTAATTTCTAAATGCAGATAGTTAGTGTTTGGTGTAGGTGGATTGTGAAGGCAAAAGGTTGATAATAAGACTAACAATGAGGATGAGGAGGTTGCCATAGAAGTGGAGGGGCCCAAAAATATGGTAGATGGTCATGGTGATATGGAGGATGTGGATTATATGGGTCATCTTGGCTATCGTATGGTATATATGGGGGTGGAGAGCAAAAAACCTCCTCATAGGATGCCATGGCTCCTTATGCAATATGTGAATTGAATAAAAATAATGAAAAAACCTTCTTAAATCTACAACCATGAAACCACTAGTATCTCTAAACTTGAGGTTGATTGAAAACCTCCCAAAGATGCTTGACTTTGAACAAGGTGTGCTTACCTTCTAATGTCTTTAGAGTATGCTTCAAGGCACTTAAAATAAATCCTACCAAGTGTGATAAAAATATTATCTATTTATATATCACCCAATAGAGGTCAAATTCATTCAAATTTGATCCATACCTGGACTAACATAGGAAAGGTCTAAGGCTATGGGATGCCTATAACTAGACCAAATCTCTATGATTTTTTATGAAGATAGTTCCTCATATTTCATAATTTGGACCTTTACTTCTAAAGCCTAAAAATGGTAGGGATTAAAAGGGGAAAGATATTTTCATAAAGTAAAACCTATTCTAACCTATGGTGATGCACCATGAATATTACCCATCCACTCATACTTGAGCTGCTAAAACACTAGTGAGACAGAAATGAATAATGGGATCTATGACTCCAAATGCCTTCCATGCATCAATATTTCATGTAGAGGTTTACCAAATGAGAAAAACCTAAGGGAGGTGATGGATAGGCCTAGTTTAATGCACTAATCCAATAAATATGTCTACTATTGGCTTTAGTCAAATGACATTGAACATTAAACATAACTTGTATAACCAAAAAATCTACTAGCTAGGGGAGATTAGGACTTGTCAAGGGAGAAGACTCTAACACTTATACAAATAAAACTGACATAAACACACTATTCTAATATACTAAAATATTAAAATAATCATCTTATTTATCTCAAGAGGTTATAAGGCTCAATCTTGGTAGAGTCTAGTCATGCCCAAGAGAGGGATACAACAAAATAGCTCGAAGGATATACTTATATAAGGTAGGAATCAAGTAGAGAGGGAAAATTGGCACTCTAAAAGAGAATCAAATGAGCTCAAATCCTTTTAAAAAACTATTATAGTAGCCTCTATAAATCAAGCTCACTCAAACCCTTCTTGATTGGTCCAAGTAACTCTAGTTCATTGCATCATGACAATATCCTCTTAGTTATGCTCCATGATGGATACAATAATGGGATCAAGTCCTTTTTAAGTTGAGTACTAAGGTTGATGTAGTTAAAATATATGGATCCATCATTTAAAATCATGTCTTGTTACAAACTACTTCTAACTAGTTGTCATGGCATGCATAGTGGAGAGAGATGTCACTTTCATGTAGTTGATCCTAGGGATGATATTTTAGGGTCCCCTTTCTTGCCTTCATAAAAACCTTTGAAAATATAGCACCTTACATATATAAATGGGAAACATAATCAGAGTAAGATCCCTTTATGATGTAAACCCATGAGCTAGAGGTCCATATTTAGCCACATGGGTGGTCAATTTATGTTTTCCATACTTGAATGCATCATATTGACCACTTTGTGGTGTTTGAAGCAGATTTAATACCATTAGGATGAATTTGCAAAACCTTATTTTCCATGGTAAAAATATCCCCTCAACCTTCATCGAGAATCCTAGGCTCACCTTTACTCTAATTGGTTGTCAAAATTTTACTTGACTCATTGACACATTGACTCATTTTGATCCATTGATTTTTATCAGTATAAATGCTTGAGAACCATCGATCCTATTCTAGTTGACTATATCTTTGACACTCTTCATGAATGTATTCACTCTTGAGATTTATTAACCCTTTAAACTCTACTTGCTATTATATCTAATTGTATGATCGAATGTGGACCATTAGATCAACTAGAACCCACTGTTTAAAAGCCAATGACTAGTTCATGATCTTAAAATTTATATCTTTTCTCCCATAAAATGATGTTCATACGATTGTCATTGATGATTGTACAACCATAAAATTTAATCTCAATAGGATTTGTATTGTTTGAGCTTAAACTTAACATTATCACAAATGTCATTTGATGTTCGCATAGACATATTTAACATCCTACAGACCATCAAATTTAGACTCTAATGGATTTTTGCATTGGATTTAACTTGATGTTAACATGAATGTCTTATAATTTTGACCAACTTTGAAGGCTTAGATATTGAAGCACAAGAATCATGGAGTGACCAAATTTTTAAGAGGTGTTCTTGAGGTCAAAAAAACAAACCCATTTAATCTACTAGTCTTGGGAGCTTTTTAGGTGAAGATATTAAATGTTCAAGTTGGCTAGTCCATATCTACTCCGACATGATGTCCTGGTGATGGTCGAGCTCATTTGGCTAAGTATGGAAAACTTAGCAAAATATAATTGAGGAGCCAAATTTTCACATGCATAACTCCATTTTCACTTTGATGGAGGACCTAGGACTTAGAACATACATTCTCAGCACAAATGTGAATAACCAATATGACCATTTTTTCCTAAAAATACTACATGTGTGAGATATGGCTTTGTGAAGATTCTCACTCAGCTCTGTTGGAACCTCTTGAAATGGCTAAGTATGGGAAAACACATAAAAAGTAATTGAGGATCCAACTTTGGAACTTTGTAACTTTTGATGTGCTTTGAAAAAGGACTTGAGACTTAGCACATATTATCTTGGCACAAATGTGAACAAACCCATATGACCAATTCTCTCTGACTCATCCACATGTGGCAATGGTGATTTCAATAAAAATGCCTACTCAAAATTTTTTTCACTAGGACTAAGTGTCTTAATGAACACAATGAAGAACCAAATGGATCTCATGCACTTCTAAGCCATTCCAAGCATTCTTGGCATCCTATGGGGGCTATGAAAATCTGGTCTTGTCCTTAGCAAATGGCACTTTACACTTTAAGTGAACCCAAAGTGTCTTAAAAGCCTTGTGTGCAAATTGAGATCCTGAACTACTTCCTCCATTTAGAACCTTGTCTATCTTCTCATCCATTAAAAACTTGGTCTATCTGGACATAAGCTTGTTATGTGCGCCAAAATGTCCAATAGGAGGAACAAGAGGCTCCTTTGTATCCATTTAAAATGTTCTAAAGTTTTATATGAGAATAGGATAAGAAAGGCTTACCCATGCTAAGGAAAAATCAACCATGATACAATAAGGATATATCAATTTAAAAATATTGGTTGAGTTTTTTAAAAATATGAGAGATTTTTATGGAAAACTAGGAAATGAGATGAACCCAAAAAAATAGGGAAATAAAAATACATGTATGACATGTAGATCTACATTAATTAAAAATAGTCAAATGTTAAATTTATAAAATCACACAATATTTTGGTAAACCAAAAGAGGTTTTTGTATATATAATTAATTTAAAATTCGATCTAATCTGATTAAAAAATTGACCAAACAATGTGGAATGTTTCACAGACAGACACTGGAATATTCTAAATAAATAATTAGCGATTTTGATAAATTAGGAAATTATTTAATAGATATGAGAGAGGTTTTCAAATAAAAATATTATTTTTGATGAAATATAGAAATTAATTACAAAGTAATTACACCATTCACCTTGTATGCCAATATTTACTACAAATAGTAAATTATAAAAATTGAAAAATATGTATCAAATTTTGGTGAACAAAAAGAGGTTTTTTAGTATACCAACTTGAGTAGAAAATACCTCTGAGAAATTTTAAATTGGTCTTGACTTGGAGGCTAAAATTTGTTGATAAGTAAATAATCCACTTTTAAGCATATGCATATGAATTCATTATGACCAGAGGAGGGTAAAAGACTAGGGTAAAGTTTCAGATCTGAAAATACACTTCAACAAGCCGAAACCTTAGGATGCTTGGAATCCATAGATTAGATTTTTTTGCATTCACATGAGTTAGGTTCATCAAATATTTAACCTTAAATTAGATCTTGAAATCCTATTTTAGTAGATAGGATTAATTATATAGAAATGAAAATGCATAAGGATGATGGTCTGATCTACAGTAGGCCAATTAGGTACTAAACTCAGATATAAATATACATTAAATTTCTAAATGAGATAGGTTAAAAATAGTAAGTATAACTATGCTAAGTATGAAAATAATAACTAAGTAATATACTTAGCTTGTTCTAATTATAATGTAATTCTAGATCTAGAATAAGTAAGAAGCAGATTAGAAGGTGATTTTAAAATAGTCATCAGATTTTGGATTTGATGCTTCTAGAGCTACATACACTAACATCAACTTGGGATGGTCACATTGATGCTAATGCTTGAACTAAATGTAAGTGTCATGTGAAGATTAACTATTGGAAAAGGATGTGACCACCTAGATACTTATGGGTTTGTCTTTACCTTTGCTCTGGTGCATTTAGTTCTGGCTAATGGACTATCACTCCTCATGAATTTAAAAAACCCTAGTTATTCATATTCATAGTGAACTTGGGGAAAATGGGTTAGTGGGATCATAGTGTTGAGCTGACCCAAAATAACCCTCTATCAATGAGTGCTACCTACATAGAAAATACTCTGAAGAGGGCCTTAGACTAATGTATTTCTCCCATATGTGATGGATTATGTGTGAATCATGTAGTATGTGTAAAAGAAAGTAAAACAATGACCTAGATTTTAACTTGATAAATATAGCTCTTGAGATGCTCCTTCAATAATTTATACCTATGTATATATTTTCCCTATGATTAATATGAAAATAGGGAATCTTTTCTCACTTGAATTCTTGATTAAATGCCTTTTATAAGTTTCCTGGTGAGTAGGTAAAAAGTTTCTAGGTGAAGAATGAATGAGGTTTGATCTTGTATTTATATCAATCCCTTTAAAGATGTAAATCACATTAAATCACTTATGCCAACAATTAGGATACATTCCATTTGTAAATTAAATTAATTTAGGGCACTAGACACTTACGTCAGGTTAGGACACTAGGATTGATGCATGTGTTTGTCCCAAAAAATACTGTTCAAGGAGCATGAAAGTAGGTACAAACTCATAACTTGTAGAGGTGCAAGATAAGTAGGATTTAAACATTATGAGAAAGATATAAGGTCTTAATCATCAACATAAGATTGGTCAAAATAAGAGATAGGCCAAGGGGTATAAGATAGAGTAGATGCAAGACTTCAAAAAATGAGAAAGTTCTATAATTAAGGGGAACAACCAAGGTTTGAGTTTACCAAGTGTACAAGAATGAGGTGCTATATGATCCATAAAATAATCTATCATTTTTTTAGTTATAAGGCATTAGACTTAAATATTTGGAACCATCCAATTGTAGATGATATCTTGTGATTATATATCACCTCAATCTTATACACTTGGAAAACTCATGACCTTGGTTTTTCCTCTTACTCCTACACATGCCTTGTTTTTGCAAGACTCACATATACCCTATCTTGTGACCCTTGAACTATATATTAGTTTAAACATATTTGTATTGATGGCATAAACATCCCATCTTTCTAAAAATTCTTAAAATATACTTATCTTATACCTCTATAAGTTTTGAGCATATGCCTGCTCTCCTTCTCCCTAGATACTAACATCTGGGTCAGACAGTAGTGTTTATGTTATTGTCCTATCTAGACATAAGTGTCTAATGCCCTAAAGTTATCTAATTTTAAAATGAAATGTATTACTAAGTGATTTTATGAAATTTATCTCATGATAGGATTTGTATAAATACAATATCAACTTTCATTCATTCATAGCCTATGAAATCTAACAATCAGACAAAAATATCACTCAAGAAGCACTCAAGTTACCAAAATATTCCTATCATTCCATTTCTTATGATCAAATTAATTCCTTGGCCATTCTTTCTATCGGTAGTAGTATTAAAAACATAGAATGGTACATCAATATTTATAATTTTATTTATCAATCTTATATACCAAACCATTTTACAAGAAATGATAAACAAAATTTACAATGTGAGCAATTCCATTATGTTATTATTGGAAATGATTTATTCAAATGGGGTTTTTATGGGTAGTTACTCTGATGCTTAAATAAATATGAAACACACATGACACTCTTATAAATGCATGACAGTGAATGTGGGGGTCATTTTAGCTGATGAGCCATGTCCCAAAAATTATTACACCAAGATTATTATTGGCCTACCATGGAACAAGAATGTATTGAACATGCCAAATTGTGTTTACAATATCAAAATATATCAATTTGAATCATGCAACATCATAGGATCTACAACTGATTATTTTACCATGGCCATTTTCCTTATGGGATTTTGATTTGATTGGAAAAATAAATATGATATATACCAATGGGCATAAATTCATCATTACAACTACATAGTATTTTACAAAATGGGTGGAGGCCATTCCCATTAAATTTACAAAAGGGGATGACATATGCAAAATTTTTTATGACCAATATTATTTCCCATTTTGTCATTCCATCATATATTATTTATAATAATGGATCATCCTTTAAAAATGAAAATGGTCAAATGATTTTGCAATAAATACAAAATTAAACATACATTTATACACCTTACTACCCATAGGGTAATGGGAAGGCAAAGGCAACAAATAAAACCATTATTAACATACTTGGTAAGATGGTTGGATGTCACTTATTGATTAGTATTAGTTAATGGTATAGGCTTTGTGGGCATACCACACTAATGTTTTGACACCCACCCAAGCTACACTATATTCCTTAGTATATGGTATAGAGGTAGTTTCATTGATTGAGCTTGAAATACCTTTTTTACATGTTTCTCTCAAATACATTGTTAAAGATAATGAATACCATGAAAATATATTACATCAATTAAAATAATTGAGTCATAAATGCACATGGGCTACGGAGCACCTCCATGTTTACGAAGATTGCATTAAGTGAGAATATAACAAAAAGGTGTAGTCACATGACTTTGATGTGGATGACCTGTTACTAAAAGAAAATCAAAAGAACACTAATGTAGAGAAAGACAAGAAAGGAAAGTTCAAACCAAATTGGTTGGGTCCATTTATAGTTACAAATAAGTTGGGTAAAGGTGTATGCCACCTTGATACACTCCAAGGAAAGACTTTGAAAACCCCAATGAATATAATTCACTTGTGTAAGTATATTATGTAAGCTAAAAAAACATTAAAAAATCCAAAAATAATTTTGGCACCTACATGTTCTATTGGCTCCTTGACATCTATATATTGGTTCTATGTTGAGGACTAGCATATCATTTACTATTACATACACATACACAAACATATATAGATATATGATACACTTATGGGTGTTGGGCTTTCCTCATACTCATGTCATTAGAACATTGGGCACATCCATATTCTATAATATTGATACACATAACTTATATGATTCAATGATCACTCTACACTATCATGTTTGAGCTTACATATGTACTTACACATGCCTATTATCCATGATTAGACATTATGTAGGGTAATTGATATGCTGTGTAATTGCATTTTTTTGCTAATACATTTGATCCATGGGACACTATGACATGTTTATGCTGGTTGCATATGCTTTAATTTACACACTTCCGTAAGTGTTTTGCCTTGATATTGCCTTACTTTTTTGAGCATTTCAATATGATCCATTGTATGTGACCCTTGTGGTTATGATTTAATTATTTGACATTTGAATATGTCATTACATTCTATGGATAATTGAATATTTCATTCCTTACTTTTATGGCATTTTACTAAGTCATGTCCATTTGATTTTGTGACATTTTAAATTGCCCCTTATTTGCGGTCTTCTTGGACCATTGACTTTTGATTTGATTTTGAGTGCTCTTGTATGTGTGTTTGTTTGCTTATTTAAAATTGTAATATTATAATATAGACACTACCATGATATTTATCATGCGTCTTAGGCCTACATGTGATCACATCAATTCTATGTGATTTAATGTTACATCTACCTAGACATATTTCCTTCTATATGCTACACAGTTACATTCATAGATTTATAGTTGTCTTAACCTTTTGAGTTGAGATAACTACCACGTACTATTTTTACCTCACCTCAAGGGGGGAATATTAATGGGATAATGTAATGGTGACATGGCTTTCACATTTTTTATAGTTTTCATATTAAAATTTGGGATGCTTTGGAAGTATGTTCTCCATACTCACACAATATATGGTATTTACACCATCAGTGGGGCATGACATGATGACATGGATTCTACACTTTTATAGTTTTTAGATTTAGTGGGGGAATGCTTGGGAACCATGTTTTCCACATTCATTTAGTATGGTACTTATCATTCACAAATTCAATGGGGGCATGCTTTAGAAGCATGTTCTCCACACCTACTTAGTTTTTAGCATCTTCTGTTTATAATTGGGGCATGTTTTGGAAATATGTTCTCCATATTGGTACTTATATTAGTTTTATATTTATCCATATATAGTATGGGGCATGATTTGGAAGCATATCATCCACACTTATAGAGTTTTATGAATTGGCCAAAGCACACTGTTATATAATTTTGATACACATTTATGGTAGAATTATATACATGGTATATTTGTCACACATAGTTTCAACATGAGATAAATATAGGGTGCATATGATATGAAACATGTGCTTAATATTGAAAAATCCAAATCAAATTCAAATTTTAAAACTATTACATGTACTGACACCTAGTGGACTTTTATAGACTTTAATCAACCGATCTATTGTAGTATTTGGTTCACCTTTTAGCATGGTTATGGTGATTAAACCACTCAATCTTTCCAATATTTTTAGTTTGGACTTGATCATCCAAACTTACCAGGTTACAAGTATCATTGGGTTGCACAATTGAGCTAATCTCAACTACCAGGTGACAACTCACTTTTGCTCAAAATTTGGTGGCATATGCCTTGCAACCCCTCTCTTTATCTCCTTGGATATATGAACTTTATATAATTATGTATATTTATCCTAATTTTATTTTTAGAGCCTTACAATGAAACATATTTTGCAAAAATAACTTGTCAATAGGTAAAGTAGTTACATCAACACACAAGTGTACTCCTAAAACTTGATCTTTCAGTTTCAATCAATTTCAAGTAATTTTTACCTATATTATTTGCATTGATTTTACACTTTAACATTATCTTGGTTGTAGATCAGTCACCAGTAAATCTCTTAAACCCAACTCCAACAAAGCACTCAAATTTAACTCAAGTAATGATAAGGTGTGTATACACACCCAAGTACTTATTCCTTTCCTTTAAACTATAAATTTCATTTATAGATTAAAGGGGGGAAATATAGATGATATTTTTTTATTATGTAACACATTAGTCTTGTACACTTGGAAAACTCATAACCCTAGTTGTTCCTCTTAGACCTACAAATGCATTTCTTCTAAAATCCTTGCATATACTTTATCTTATTCCCCTTAGCCTATCTTTAGTTTGACCAACCTTATATTGATGAAAAAAACATCCCATATTACCTATAATTCTTAAAATGTACTTATCTTATACCCCTCCAAGCTTTGAGCATATGCTTGTTCTCCTTCTCCCTGGTCACTAATGTCTGGGTTAGATAGTAGCATCAATGTCAATGTCCTAGCTTGATGCGAGTGCCCAGTGCCCTAAATTCATCCATTTTTCAAATGAAATGTATTATAATGGTTGGTCTAAGTGATTTTATGAAAGTTATCTCTTGATATGATTGATATAAATATAATATCAATCCTTATTCATTCACAACCTATGAAACCAAGTAATCAGACCAAAAGAGCATTTAAGTTACCAATAGATTTCCTATCCTACCCTATTTTGATATTAGTCAAAAGAACAACCTAGATATAGGTTTGAAGTACTAAAGGGGTAGTCATAAGGTTATATTTTCCAAGTTACAATCTAGGTAACTATTGTACTTACTTTACACATTGCATGATTCACATATAATCTAATACATAAGGGAGGAATACATGAGTTTAAGGCCCTCTTATGGAGTATTAGATATGTAGGAAATGCCCTTTGATAATAGGGTAATTTTAGATTAACATGACACCATGTGACCACTAACCCATTTTCACCCAAGGTAACATTGAAGATGCAAAGATAGGGTTTTACCATTTCACCAAGAGTGATAATCCATGACCTAGATATGAATACACTAGAGTAAAGGTGAAGCCAAATGTAGAAACATTCAAGTGGTTACATCTTGTTTAAATGAATATTTCATATAGGACACTATCATCAAACCCATACACTAATATCAATGTAATTGTCTTAAGTTGAACCAAGTGTTTAGAGAGCCAAAGGCACCAGATCTAGAATCTAATGACTGGTCCAAAACTATCTTCCTACCCTTCCCACTTGTACCATATCCAACACTATATTAGCATCATAAATAGCTAATTACTCTCTTTTATGTCATTTTCATATGTATCATAACTATACTTTCCATTAATAACCTATCTCAACTTTACAAATTTAGAATATGGTACATCTAAGTTTAGCATATTAATTGGCCTATTGTAGATTTGATATTCACCTTTGTGACCTATCATTTCTATATCCTTAACCCTATCTAACCAAGTAAGATATCCTCTTATCTAAATTAGGGTTAAATACCAATATGAGGATTGAGGGATTTGATAATATTTCATGACAATTATAGGATAGATAATATTGAACATTGCTTGGGACCCCATATATTACCTACTATATACCAAGTGATGACAAATGATATAAACTATAACATACATTTTTATAGCCTTGGATACATGAGATGCATGTGATACCATATACTTTACATTTATGTTTAAAATACAACCACCATTGATTTATTTTCACATTTTTCATGGATATAAATCCCTTTAAACATTATGCAATAGTGCAATAAATGAATATTATTCTGCCACAATCTTATAACATATATTTTGGTTCTCAATATTTAATCAATTATGGATATGAAGGACAAGGATTAGGAAAACATTAATAAGGTATGACCCGACCCATATTTCCTATAAATAATATAAATCGGCAAGGCTTGGGTTTTTCAAAAAATTCTGTAAGGCACAAACAAAATATTCACCATGAGACTTATTTTACAAATCCAAATAATAATGTATGCATATACCTACTTATACCATAGATATATAATTACTAAACCATCATTTTATTAATAATAAATCATCACCAAAATTTATGATATTGGATGAGTTGTCAAATGATGAGTCCTTGCTTGAGTATCTGGGCGAATATGAGGATCTTCCTTGCTTATATCATAAGAATAGGTCTCTTCATTCCATCTCTACTCATGATTAATTTAGTGAGAGAAATGATACCATTGTCTAACATGATGTAACTAATATCATTTCTACTATAACATTAATTACCAAAAAAAAAACATTATTAAATGAAAAAATAATGTAGTATAACTATAGAATAGATAAAGATCCTCGACTTATTTTGATTGCTACAGTGATGTAGGATGATGAAGCCAAAATTGTCTCCAAGTCATACATGGTTTACCTAAACTATTTACTTTGGATTACTCATATATGCTTGGGATTGACCCATTGGTGGTGTTGCATAATATATTATTATATCCAAATGTAAAACCTATAAAACAATTTTTTTTCTAAAATGTAGCCCAAATTGGATTTGTTGGTAAAAGACAAGGTTAGAAATGTAGGATTTATAAGATCTATTGAACATACTAATTGAGTGTCTAACATTTTACTTGTTACTAAGCCTAATGGTGACATTTTATGTTGCATCAATTATCATGACTTAAACAAGGATTATCCAAAAGATGATTTCCATTGCCTTACATTGACATGATTACCAATTCTAAAACATAATATGAGATATTATCATTTATGTATTTAATAATAAAATAAAACTCAACCCCATAGATCAGGAAAAGACATATTTTACTACTCCATGGGGCACATTTTGTTATAATGTTATGGATTTTGGACTCAAAAATGTTGGAGCAACATATCAAAGGGAAATAACAAATATTTTATATGATTTTATCCATAAAACCATAGAGTATTATGTTGATGATCTGATTGAAAAATCAAAATGCCATCAATACCATTCTATTGATTTATGAAAAATATTTGAGTGCTTGTGAAAGTTCAATCTATGGTTAAATCCAAAAAAGTGTTTTTTTAAAGTATCTTTTGGAAAGATTCTCAGGTATATTATTTATTAGTGGGGCATTGAGGTTGATTAAAAAAGTTAAAATGTATTGTTGATATATCACCACCAATAAATTTAAATTAATTAAAATGTTTACATAAAATTTTTTAGGATATTCAACATTTCATTACTCAATTGGATGACAAGTCAATTCCTTTCACATGTTTATTAAAAAAAGATACCAAATTTGTATGGGATGATATTTGTTATCAAAGATTTAATAAATATATTTATCAAAACCACTCTTACCCATGCCTCCAATTCTAGATAAACCATTACTAATTTATATCTCTACCACTCATGAGACCCTTGGGGCCTTATTAGCCCATATGATGATGATCACAAAGAACAAGCATTGTATTACATCATTAATCAATTTTTTGATTATGAGTGAAAATATACAACTATACAAAAACTATGTCTAGCCTTGATCTTTGCTACACAAAAATTATGACACTATTTAATCAAAAATAAAGTCCATGTTATAATTAAAGACGATCCATTAGATTTACTCATGAAAAAAACCCACTAACATGATACATCACAAAATGGGCGATGCAACTTGAAAAATTTGATCTCAAATTTATATCTAAAAATTTGATAAAAGATCAAGTTGTGGCCGAACAGTTAGATATAGCTCCATTACCTAATCCTTTTCTAATTCCTTGAACAATGTTTTTCAATGGATCCAAATGTAGGATATGTACAAGTGTAGGCATTATATTTTCCATCCCTGAGGGTGAATACATGTCATTATCCTATAGATTAGCTTTCTCTTGTTTAAATAATATAACATAATATGAGGCCTTGATATTTGGATTATCAATAGTGCAAAATCTTCATATCAAGGATATTTAAGTCTTTGGTGACTCTTAGTTGATTGTTAATCAAGTTACCAATTATTACCAAACCAAAGAGGAACATTTAATACCATATAAAAAAATGGTGGATAAACTAAAACAAACATTTGACATGTTTTATATTAAAAATATTCCACATAAATATAGCTGCCATACATCTATAATGGCTATTACAACATCCTTAATTACTTTTGATATCAGTGATGATCAAATAAACTTTACCATATGATAGTTACAAAATCCTTCTATTTATTTAAATAAGATGGATGCTTTAGCAGTTCTTATTGTTATTCATATATCTATAAATACAAAATGGTATAATAATATCTATAATTTTTTATACTAAGGTTACACATAATTGATGTGTTGTTTGGCATCACTCACCAAATCTAGGCTCTTAAGGTGATGAAGCCCATCTAGTCTCTCTTGAAAGGAGTCCCATGAGGTAGGTCTCCCCAAGGTCTATATATACTAGTCATGACACATTGATCTTTGATCAGTTATGCATTATGATGATTCTAATTCAAGGGGCCTATTTGTGGTGAAATATTCGAATGCCCTAGATTTGGCTAAAAATTAGATGGTAATTATGGATTTGGGTGTAGTTTAATTAGGTTTCAATCAAAAAATGAAAATGACAAAGCACGTGCATACATTTACCCAAATGTGAAATTAGGGTTTAAGGTAAGAATTGTTAAAAATGCTAATTTTAGGTTTTCATTTCATTGCATTAATACATTCAATAATGTAACAACAATATATGAATGAAATATAATAATTAATTGAGACAAGAGTTCATAGAAAATAGTAATCAAACAAAATCATAGTTAATATATTTGATAAAAAAGGGAAAAGAGGGATAAAACATGCTATTGTGAATTAAACTATATACATTTCAATTGTAAACATCCATGATATATAACCCTCACTTGGCCAACATGTGCACAACCATCAATGAAGTTAGTGTAAAATTCCAAGGAATGAGAAAATAAGAAAACACCACCACCATTCACATGCAACATCAATGCTAACAAATGTCCATATCTTCCCTTAATTTTAATAATGTCTATAAATAACACAATTTTTGAATGCAATTATAATTTATTTGGCAAAAAATTTCTAGCATAATAACATGTCAACAAAATCAAGATAGAATAAACTCAAAACAAAAGTGATTAGCTCTAAGTGTTTTGGAGCAACAAAAAGCCAACCCTTACAATGACCAAGATTGGCCTGTTTATTGATCTTATAATTCTTCATTTCCATCCAAAATCCATCCTTGACTTTTCCAATCCTGCTACTTTTCCTTTTTGCTCCATTTTAGCTTATAAAAAGAAATAATAATTTAATTTTTTGCAATTAAAAGCTCCACAAGAAACCTATAAACTTAAAACCTTAAAGTATCATTACAAAAGAGGAATTTGAGGAAACTAGAGGCAGTAAGACATTTGTATCATAGTCATTTTTCCAATGACTGATGGTTTTAAAAATATATTTATCGAAAGTAAATTACAGCTATAAAACTGTTAAAAGGCCTAAAAAGGCACCTATTAGACCTATTTGGTTTTAGGAAAGCATACAAATTAGTTGTAAGTAGTTTTTGACTCCATCAAAATTGGGTGAAATTGGTGGGACCAAAATGTTCATAGTGAAATGATATTTTTGATGGTGCAAATGGTTTCCAAAATGAGCCTATGGGGTGAAATTTATGCCCCCTAGAGTGATAGGTAGTCTAGGTGATTTAGTAGGGAAAATGGACCCCATGATTCTAATTTCATGTTAAAATGTGCTTTTTGGAAATTATAAAATCTTAGTTCTAATTGAGATTAATAATCCCAAATATAAATAGGGACACCCTTTTGGCCTCTCCAAGACCTCATTAGGACTTTGTTATCTGATTATAACTGGAAAAAAGTGAGAAAATTGAATTTTATGTCTTGGTGGGGGTCAAAGACCTAATCGGGGTTTGGACCCCCAAATAGAATTATCAAGATTTTGTGTTGTCATGTTCTTTATCTAATCAAGGTTTGTTCCCTAGTTAGGTATATGAGGAATGCTTAAGGATAATCAACACCTAATCAAGGAAAATTCCCTGACTAATACCATAATCCTTATTTCAACCAACACCTAGACCTATTCAGAGATTAATATCTAATTAACAAAGATTTGACACTAACCCCCCTTAGAGACCTAATTAGAGATCATATCACCACACATAATATATTCTGACCCTCAACAATACTTGATAGACTTAGTTTGGACTTAAGTCCCAACTACCATTGTGAAGACCCCTCAAACACTTGTAGACCTAATTAGGGTTACAAACCTCGATTACAACTAGATGCATCCCTAAGACCTACTCAGGGAAATTTTTTAACCAAAATTAAATTGATGCTTACCAAAGAGACATGACCTAGTTGGTATTTCAAATACTAACTGTAACTATAAAGCACTACCTAAACATTGTAAGACCTAGCTAGGATAAAACATCTGACTAGCATAGGTAACACTCAAACAAACAATGTCCATACATAATCAAAATTTAAAGTTTGATTAGGTCTAGGACACTTATCCAATTTGAAACAAGACCTAATCGGCATGGAAAAAAACTAATCATAACTAAACTTAGAAAATGGACCTTAGATAGACCTATTAAAGGTTTTGAAACCCAATTAGGTCTATAGAGACTTAGAGAATTTTGATCACTTTTAGCCAGACCTATTTAGGGATTCTGACAAGTATTTCACCTAATTTGGAAAGATTTTTCAAGTGGGATATTGATATCAAGAAGCCATTAAATTACCAAGTGTAAAACATGAAAATGACTCACATGAGCTTCGTATTCTCACTGGGATAGGTTTTAGGGATTGAAAGGGCACACAAATAAATGTGACCCCTAAAGTGGTTGTAGGGAGTTGAGAGAGTAAGGAAGCAAGATTGCAAAGTGAGAAAACTACAACTATACTCCACTTTAGGGCCAAGTGCTTTATATGAAACATTACCATTTAGATTTGGTCATTATAATGGGACATGTTTTGGGAGCCAAAATGGCATAAAAATCAAGATGACCTCCTAGAGTAGGCTAAGAGAGCTAGGCAAGCCATGTTTTAAATGTAAATTGGGAGGTCAAGGTTCCACTTTCATGCTAAGTGTTATATATGAAGTTTTCATACATGAATGTGGTATTTCTAATAGTGATGGTTATGGGACCCAGTTTGAAATGAAAATCAAGACAAAACACCAAAGTAATATGAGATTTATGGGACCAATGGGCTATGAGTGCAATCAAGAGTGGCTACAAAATCAAAAAGAGGTTCCTTGATTCTTGGAGAGGGCATGTTGTGAAAGAAAAAATAAATATCAACTCTACTATAAAATATTCTTGAGTATTTTGAAATAATATGTGTAGATGAACCTAAAATATCTACCTGAGGCTATGGGTGGAATGTGAATAGATTCAAGAGAGGAAAAGACAAAAGTGACTAAAATACAAAATTAGACATTCTCATTGACCTGGTGTGTATGAATGACTAAAATTACTACTTCTTAACACTTGTAAGGACTAACTACTATGAATACAATCATCATGATAGGGAATCTTACCTTGAGAATGCTTACCTAGACATTGATCCACTACTAGCCAAGCATCCATAACCCTAGCATATTTGTCTCTGATCCCAATCAAGGCCTTGCTCTACTATTAATCAGGTGTTCATATCCCTAGTAGAGTTTGATTGAATTACCTAGAATTGAGTTTTTGGAAATTGATTTTTTATGTTTTCTTATTTTCTCTTTTCTCTTTCTTTTCTTAGTCTCTCAATTTTAGGATGGGGACCACCATGATAAGAAAAAGGCATAATTATATATTTCTACCCTATATATTCACTATATAAAGTTCATCTAGGAAAACTTAGAAACCATTAATATGTGATTTTTAAGTTTGGTTTTGAGAGAATGTCTTCATTGACTGAATAATTTACCCAAACTTAAACTGACAAGATAAAAATTAGAACACACACAATATTCAATCTTTCAAAATTGATTAAAAATAGAATTTAACACTACAAACTAATCATAACACTTATTCACCAAAACATCATTCACGTCAGTTATCTATAGGCCTTTTGTTCTTCATTTTTTTGACCAATAAAGTAAAATAGATGGGTTAGGCCAAAAAGAGACAAGAAAGGAGGGCATACCAAGAATGAAAAGTGAGAAAGGAAAATTAAACTAAACTAACAATAAATAAGGAAAGAAAGTAAGAAAAAAAGTGAGAAATGGAAAAATAAAGTATTTACAAGACTTGATAGGTTCATTCAAGCCAAAAGTTGTGTTTGATAAATTATCCATTGATAAGGAATGAAACATCCTCACCAATTACACACCGTAATGAGAATGCATTCTCACCTAGGATTTTAGAGATTTTGTAGGGACTCAACCATAGGGAATCAAACTTGTAGTGTTGTCCCCTTTTTTCATAAGCCTTGTCCCAAAGAAGGACTAGATTAGAAATCTAGAAGGCTTTCACTTTGGCTTATTTATCAAACCAATGTTTGATGACTCTTTGGTGTTTGCTAAAATGTAGTAGGGATACATCACATTTTTCTTCTAACTTTATCAATTTAAGGAGGCAAGCTCATATATTACCATCAGCATCTAAGTAGTATCTCATTAACTATATGTGGGGATTCTCAAGTTAATTAAAAAGATAGGGTCTTTGACATAAACAAGATGATACAGTGACATGACTAGGGCTGACTTAAATCTAGTCTTATTAGACCATAATGAAAATTTTAAAATATCATGCAAATCCATAAGGTTCTTTACCAAGATATTTTTAATTACATCTCACAAGTTTTTATTAGCTGATTCAGTTAGCTCGTTACCTTATTGGTAATAATTAGATGAGAAGTCAATGTTTACTTAATTTTATTAGGCCCAATTAGTAAATTAGAGAGAAGAGAAAGTGAGACTGTTATCACATAGCAGAGTGGTAGGCATCCCAAATTTGGTGATGATATGTTCTTCTAAGAAGTTTATTACCATGCTAGTTGTGCAATTATTGAATGTTTGAGCTTTAGTCCAAAGGTTACAATAATTAGTCTCCATAAGAATGAACTTGTATCATATGGAGGAATTAAAATTTATGGAACCAATAAAGTGCAATCCCCATTTTATGAATTTCCAAGCTTCAATAACTAGTTGTAATATAATGGCAAGGGTATCTTCTCTATGCATGACAACTTGGTAAGTATGATAACTCTAGATGTAAGCATGAACATCTTTAAAAAAATGCAACCAATAATAAATTACCATAAGTATTTAATGGGCTATAGCACTCCCTAAATTATGACCAATTCCATATTTCTTGTGGAAATTATATTCATATAATAGTTTCAAACTTTATCAATTATTGATGCTTTATCTCTTGTAGGAACCCATTGAGTCTTAATATCTCTAAGTGCATGCCTTAAAAGGTGCACTAGGAAATGGGTGGGTAGACCATTGGTGCTTATTAAAATGTTTATCCCCTATACCACCACTTGAAACCAAAAAAAAATATCTCATATTTATTCTCATAAGCTTTGACACCTCCCTTACACACTCCTCCAAGTAATTTACCACCTCAAATAGTCCCCACCTAAGCCAAAACCTCTTTTTGAGTTTTATGGAATAAAATCAGTCTAGGATGAACATGTACTTAAAATATATGAGCACATTATGGGATTGGGTCTACCTCATTTGGCCTAGTTTGGGACCTAACTACTTTATTAATTTAAAGATACAAGGTCGATTGGGCTGACTCTGTCGTTTAAAACATCAGAAGAGTTTAAGGTTAGATATAGCTATATAAACACATCCTTTTAATCAATTTAAAGAGAGACATAAGAGTTAATAGTTTATTTGTGAATCTACTTATCTACCACTCTACTTGAAGATCCATTACTTAGGGTTTCAATACTACACTTAGAGATACAAATATTATCTTATGGAGAAGTCATGTAGCCTAGAGTTAACTTGTCTTTGTTATCCTTACAAACCAAAATAACCTCTTAAGTAATAAATTGACCAAGGGAGATATTGAATCTCAGTGGGTTCATTTTCAAAGATAAGTATTCGTAACTCTTTCTCCTCTTTATTAAAGTATATAGATTTGTATTTGTTAGATTATATGCTTATTTCTCAATGTATTAGGATTACCTATTACTCGAGTAGAGTTATTTTATGCATATTTACTTATATGTTTATTACCCCCATTTTATACCACATGCTTTGGTGAGCACTAAGTTAGATTTTTATTTACTTTATCATTTACTTGTGAATAAGAAAACATAAGACCTAGCTAGGGTTATCGCATGGTGTTGTTTGACTAGAGGCTTTGGAATCCTCTCTAGTGATATTGTTATAGTAAGATACCCCTTAGTTAGGTCTAATAGATCCATATTGGTCATGACCTAAATTGTCTAAATATACCAATAAGTAGAAGGGCTAGTGTGATTTATCTTCTTTGAGCTAGGATTGATTTGTAGATCAACTTCACTTTCCCTTGTATATATTCTGGTGAACCCATTGTGAATCTAACCCTTACAAGTTTTCCTTCATGCCTTCATTTATTATAATTTATTATGTATTTTTATTTTTATAGTATTGGATTTAATCTATCGATATAGTCTAACATTCTATTCATAGGTTTAACAAATAGTCACTATGATCGATTCTATATTTCTGTATGTAGGTCATATTCAATAACTAATAACTATATTGATTAGCATAAATTAGTTAGATTATTCACATCCATGTCTTTAGACTCAGTCAATCCATTTGTCTCTTTTAATAGGATAAAAATCATCATATAAATAGTATAATATAAAAACAACAACATTAACATCTTAAAAAAAACTATCAGGTTCATTATTACCTTATTAGTCATTTATGTTATTCATTTATAGTCCTATTTTTCATAATTTTTAGTCTATAAAAATGTAACTCGACAATAAACTAGGTCAACTAGATTGACATAGTTTAGTAGCTTGATTTCTTATCTAGAAGACTTAATCTACCTATTCGACTATGTTCTTCTAGGTCTTGCTTTAACAGACAACATCGACCCTATCGATTATATTATGTATTGTTTGCATACATGGTCATCTAAACCAACTCTATACTCTTCACATAAATGAATTAACCTATCTTATTAGTAATTAACTCATTTTTCATTTTTGTCATTTTTTTCTTAGAGTAACACACATAGACTAATTAGGAAGTTTTTAATTTATTGATTTAGTGACACTATTTTTTTCTTTTTCACACAATTCCAAACCATATAACATCAAAAATTCTACCCAAGGTCTATCTACTTGGATTTCATAACCAAGGGGGAATTTGATTTGGTTTTTTGGACAAGTATGCATACATGGTTATTGGTATATATTAGAAAATCACATGACACCATTATTGATGTAGGATTGTGAAGTGAGGGGGTAGGCCTCAATACCAATCTAGTACCATCACCAATACAAATCCCTTTCAACCAAAACTACCTAAAGCCATCCTTATATTTATTTTCTAGTTCTTTATTATAACCAAAACTCTATCACATTTATTTAAAAATTTATTATAACTTAAAACATTCAATAATGACCACTTAGATTAGCATTTTTATTTTTTCTACTTGCTCTTTGATAATTATATGTTTTATTAAAAAATTTGTATCATCCAATTTTGGTACAAGGTTTGAGATGTGTACCAAAAGTGCATAAAATGGATCAATATAGTTGTTTGTATATTTCTTTCAATTATTTTATAAAATCAAACTAGATCATCTACAATCATAATTATCAACACCTATCTTTACCTTCAACACACAACTGATCTGCTTGATTGTGTCTTTTATAGTCCTCAAAATTAGGATTACTTCCCATTATTCCTCAAAATTTAGGATTACTTCCCATTATTCCTCAAAATTTAGGATTACTTCCCATTATTCCTCAAAATTTAACCCTTTGTGTTATTTAAAATATGAGAATGAACTTGAATACACCATGAAAATGATTTTCTACATTAATGAAAACCCTACACAGAGGAAAAGATCCTATAACCATCTATAATTTCATGATGGGACCTCATATATGATAACCCCATTCACCATCCCATACATTTTCCCATGGATTTGGGGGAACCCATTTATTTTCATCCTAATATTTCCCCTCTATAATGTCTCCTTTCCACACCATGACATCCTATTCTATCTTTTTCAACCTCTATGCCAAGTATTTCTACCAACATGGTAGGTTCAAATTCTTGTGTGCATGTTCAAAACACCCACATTATTAACCATGCTACCAATGATTATTTTACTACTAATGCTTCTTTTTTTACCATTTCTACTCATGCCAGTAGTGTAATACATGCCACTACCTCATCGCACACCCATAGTGCATCACAAACTCCTCATACCTCCCATAATACTAATGCATCACATGCTACATCCACTAGTAAAAATGCAACTCAAACTAATCAAATTATCTTAAAAATAATTAACTAATTGTATGATTTTAAAACCAATAATGTAAATTAGATGATGCATATGCCAAATCATCTCATACATCTCCAAAACTAACCTCACTAGGTTTCATGGGGAACACAAAATCCTAATGCCACCCCCCTAATGATTCCCATGGCAACCTTATACCACAACTTCCACTCATCAATAAAACCATAAAATATTTACAAAATGAACCTCTAGTACCTCAAATTTTTAACATTAACATAGGAGGTATCACCCCTAACATCACCTATAATAGATTTACCAATCCCACCTTGCATCTAAGAATGTTTGGTAACCTTTATAAATATTGGGTTAAGCTTAATACTTTTGTTGCTACAAAAATCTTGGTTAAAATTCTCTCCAAATATGTTTTAGATTGGTACAATCAATTAAAAACTTACTCTATCACTAGTCTGTAAGACTTGATCAACTCACTAGTCTAAGAATTCTAAATTAGGGATCTTCCTAAAAATAACTTATCCCATTTTATAAATTGAAAATAACTCAAAATTGAAACCACACAAGCCTTCATTAAATGATGGAAAGAATTATCTAAAAATGTGAGCATAATATGGTGGATGACAACCTCTTCCACCTATTTACCAATGCTCTACACCCCAAATTAAAATATCAAGTTAGGCCCCTCTCTCCAAAAAACATGAAAGAAGATCTTGACCAAGCCAAATGACAAGACTTCCTCATGCATAAAATTAAACTACCTAAACCTAAAATGAGCACTCACATGCTCATCAAAAATTAAAATCATCATCCAACCAATGATGGTGTTACCAACACTTATGATACTATACATACCATACAAGCTATTACTCCAAATAACACCATGGAGCATGTTCCTCCCCTTAACAACACAACCAAATTAATGTGCACAAACCATTATCCTAAGTAGAACTTTAAAAATGTCTCCCAAGACCTCTACCATAAGATCTTGACCCCACTCACCCTATGAAATCTTGGTATGATCCACACAAATTTTGTTGGTTTCATAAAAGTGGGACCATTCTCAAGAGACTTGTAAGAAACTATGAAATCTCACTATGGATTTTATTATTGGTCCTAACTTTGATCATGAATCCCTTATCCAAAAACATCAACAAGCTTATGACATAACTTTTAAAGCTCATGAAATGAAAAATAAAAACCAAACTTTAAAATGAGCTAATGATAATTTAACTATCTACATATATTCCCTTCCTAACCACTAAGATAATATCAAACAAACTATTCCTACTACTAAGACCATTGAAAGTCTTATAGATCTTACCATCAATGATGAAAATATGGTTAATTTGACTAATATGAGAAGAGTAGTTGCATTTATTGACTCACATCTAACACCTACTCATCACACCTCTCAACCATTCCATGTCATTCAAGATAATTCCCCATACCACCTCATGAAATTGGGGTAAGAGGAACCAATACCCATACAAGCACCACTCTCAACAAGACAAATTTATTATACCTCTCATACCATTTCTACTCTTCACCCAACATCCACACCTCAAGACCACATACCCCAAAATTTCAATAATATTCCTTCTACCCAACCAAAATAAATACCTAAACCAACCACCACATCACCTAAACTAACTCAACCCACTTGCAACCAACCTAAACAAACCACACCCTATTAACAAAACATTGATTTTACCTCCAACCCTCCTCAAGATATTTTGTAATATTATGCACCTATATCTAATCATAATCTGATGAGTTATGATGAATGGGATCTTATGTTATAAATTTCCCATCTCCCATATAAAATACCTTTATTAGAAATAATGAGAACTTCTCCCCATCATTGAAACCATATAATGCAATTATTGTTTGAAATGAACATATCTCATCCTCCTCCTATAGGATGTGAAGCTACCTTATCTAGATCTGAAGATGATATACTTTAATAATTTAAAGTTATGTCCATCTATGTTGATGAAATAATGGACACTTCTCTCTCACTTAAGTTCACTATTGCTTCCTTGATTCCTAATGAGATATCCAAATTGGTAATATCCAAGTTAAGCATGCTTTAATTAATGAAGGTTTAGGAACTTGTGTTTCCTCCCTTGACTTCATTAAGACACTTGGATATTTTGAATGCAATCTCAAATATACATGTACCATTCCTCTTGTTACCATCCATGAGAATGTTATAATCTTTAAGTTTCCACTTTATTATAATATCTTACCCAGTCAAACTTGGACTCATCATATGAGAAGAATCACCTCTTCTATATGCCAATGTGTCAAATTCCCTCACAATGGAGCTATCTACAATATTAAAGGGGACACAAAACCTTTTAATTTCAAAAAATTCCAAGAATGCAGTGTATTTAAAGTACCCACCCTTGAACCCTTACTTAGTGTCCCATTTTAGGAATCCCAACACTTCAACTATCCAATCAACTCCACTTGAGGTTATAATGGTCACCCCAAATTAATTGGAAGTATTCCAATAAAACTATTAGAATTTGATGATGATGTGCCAAATGAGATATGTCTCAAGATCAAAACTTTGATATTTATCCTTGCATCATCTTCCAACTTCCTCCTTTTCTTTAACCTTAATCTTGTCTGTTACCTTTTGATGACATACCCACTATCTTAACCAAAACTATACACTCTATTCATCATGATTCCTTTGATGAAAAAATCATTCCTACATGTAATATCAACTTACACACACTTGAATATGATTATGGTTATGTTTTACATGACCCATTATTACTTGGATTAATCCAAAATAAAAATGCTAAAGTTTTTTGATATCACTCTTCTTTATTTTAGTAGTTTCATTCCTATTCTAACATTCCTTTTATATCACCTAATACTAGTTTTTACATTATTTTTAGGGTAGAGATGGAACACTCATATGGTATGCCTCTAGTCATAGTATAACACCTTAGGAGTATGCTCATGGATCATGCCATGATAGGACCTTATCATTTTGCTAGATACCATGACCCTTATAGTTTGCTTCATCCAAAGATGTTAGCCACTTTGCTTAGACCCATTGCACAACCAACCTTACCCACTAATGAGCCTAGTCTAGTTTTTGATCCATCCCCACCATTCTTTGCTGTTGGAATTCTCCACTTACCTTAACTTGATCCCTTTCTTGCACAACGGGTAGATCAACCTTACCATGATATTCATAGAATTATTGGTCATTAGACTAAAGATTGACATTTATATCTATAACTTTTGGATTCTCCTTCCATCCCTTCAGTTAGTAGACCACATAGTGTACTAATAGATGTATTTTTTGATTTCATAAGGAAAATAACCATTCTTATACCCAATATTAAAAAATTACATAGTACATTGACACATTACATCTAACCACTGCTCAGTCTAAAGATAAGGTCGTACCTCCTCCTAAGCTATTACAAAAGTATATACATAAATATAGGGAAGTCTATTATCTTTGGCACTAATGTGGTACACATCATACCAATTGATGTTGAGTACTCTCGTAGCATCTTTGTTATTTACCATAGTTGACACCATCACCAGTTTTTCCTCCTCCTATAGTAACCCACATAAGAAGGCTCCTCCTTCTCCTTCGGTTGTACCTCTTTATAGCTCCATATATATTATTACCATTAAGACGTCCATTCCTCACCTTAAGTATCCTACACAAGAGATAATGCATGAGTATTAATTTTCATGTTATGCACCTACTTTTTCAGTTGACATGATATGGAAGGAAGTCTTTGTACAACTTTCGTTGAAGATTGAAACTCTAAATAACATCAAAATTCAACTTGATAATGATGTTTTGGATGTTATGGATAATATTTGTGGTCAAATATATTAGTATTTATGAACACAACATAGTGTTATTACACATTGTTCTATTTTATGATTTGAATTAGATTTGTGATACATTTTTATACCTCTTGTACACTTGACTATGTGTCACATTTTATTTCACTTATCTATTTTACATGGACCATTATATTATGCTTTATGTTCTTTACATGGTTTCATTTTGTTTCACTTTTTCTTATGGATTATTATCATTCTTGTCATGAATGCAAACATATGTTTATGATTTCATTTCTTTCATAGATACTTTTATTTCCTCTATAATGATTTATTACTATCTTATTATACTAAAAAATTAGATAATTATTATTGTGACTTGGTTATACAACCTTGATTCCCTTAGTATTCTATCTCTACAATATGATCAATTATCAAACAAGACTTCTCATTGTACTAATGCCATATACTGATCTATTTTGATATCCATATTTCCTTATTTTCCTTTCATATGCTAAGCATACATATGGTTGAAACTTGAGATTACATATTGGTTCATAGATAAGCCTAAGTGTTTAGTCAATCATATCTCTGGTTACTTAGCCTCCTTTAAACTAAATTCTAAAATTGATTCACGTGTATCAATTTTTATCACTCATATTAGTTATTTGAAATCTGTATGGATGGGGAATCATCCAATCCATACAAATGTTAAAAAACAAATCATTTAAACAAAATGTAATGATTCAAAAGGAAACATATAATTCAAAAGTCTAATCACACCATTGATAATTTGGCCTCTCAAACCAAATTACAACCTTTATGATTCAAAAATTTGGTTTTCATGTCATATAAGCTTGTGTATGGTCATAAAATGCCTTGTAAAATCCTCAAAAATGGTCTTTTCAAGCCTCTTTTAGAATTGATTAAGGTTGTTTTGATGAAATTAAGGTAAGTGTTTTTCTTGACCCTATGGTTATATAGTCATTTATAACATGATAAAACAGGTCAAAGGGGGTTAAGTGTTATAAAGTGGGTCATTTTGAACATGTAAAGTGGTGTTAAAGTCAAATTATTCCCCTATATTCTGCACCATGATTAGAAAGGTGGTAAATTAACTTTATAACATTTTATCCCACTCTCAAGGTGTTTTATTACCTATTTTATAATGTCTAAAGGAGGTTTTAGTATAAAAGGAAAATTGTAAAGTATAAATAAGAAATTAAAACATTACTAAAGGTCATTAAAAATATTTCCAAGCTTCAAAGGCACCTGACATATCATCTCAATTAGCTTGAAGATAGATTAGTTAATTTTCATGGTAGAAAGTGGAGGTTTTCAACTGGTCCATATAGGTGTGTGAGAGCAAGGACCTATTTAGGAATGTGTATGGATTATTTTATGTCTCATAGGAATAGATACATGATTTATAGGGATTTTAAAGTCAAAATAGGTCAAAAATTGACCCTATTCCCTAATCAATCTCTTTGTTATCCTTTTAGAGCCAATCACGTTTATGAACAATACAGATAAGAGAGATAAGATGAGATTCTAAGATTTTGGGTAGAGGAGGGGAAGTTATTTTTATTCCATATTGTGGAATTAGTTCTCAAATTATCTTCCCCTCTTTTATGAATAATCACTAAGAACGTGAAGGGTTCATAGTATCTTTTCCATCCAGGGAGGGTTCTAGTTTATTTCATTTTCTCCACTTTTGAACATGATGAAAGATGAATGGGAATTTGGGTGCCTTATCATGGGTCTAAAAAACCTTCATACACCATAATCAATCCCAAATTCACATGTGTGACCTTAGGGAGATAATAAACCTTATTTTAAGCATCTGCATGTTGATAATATTTGGATTCTTGAAGCTTCATGTTCTCTAATGGCTGCAAAGTGTTGGTGAGGTATTTAAGATACTAAAAACCTCCTTGAGAATTTATAAAAATAGATATTTAGTGATGTTATGGACATAAAACCCACATTATGGTCATAGTCTATAGTTCCCACTCATAATCAAGTAATCAAAACCAAATCAATGAGTTTGTAGACATACCTGAAGGTCTCCAAAGTATGTACAATACTTGGAAGGAACATATAATGATGCAACATGATTATTTATATCCAAGAAAAACTCATTCACCCATACCCAAGGTCCTATGTAGGTCTTATGGTCATCTAAAGAGGTAGATGTAAGTAACTAGGACTAATTTGCTAGTTGGTTTACTTGATAAATAAAATAAATCTCATGATATAGAGGTAAGAGAGTGGGAAACAAGTGTAAAAACATGAATATCAATTAAAGGAGATCATGGTGACCTAATTAAACATTATCCACAGCTACTATGATTAGTTAAAGGTGTCAAGTAGATGGAAATGCCTCAATGGTAGTTTCACATCATGATGAACCTTGAGGTCCTATTCACCAACTCATGCAAAATAAAAACCATCAAGGAGAGAATGTTGAACCAACAAGCTAATTATAATACCTAACAAATAAACAAGATAGTGTCAAAATGAGTTAATGAGCCACTAAGGAATTCAAGTGCATTGAGGTCTCTTTTACACCACTCTCTTAGAGACCATGATGGATGGATTGATGCATGTTAGAGAGATATTAGGACTATTTCCACTCTTCTTTCCTTATTTTAATTTCCTATTGCAAGTGACAAGTGTCCTTGACCATCTCTAATGTACCTCTTCTCTTACTCTATAAAAGCTCTCTTTTGGCTTGATATGTAATCCTAGGTGGAGTATGGTGAAGTCATACCCTACTAAACACTTGTTTTATGCCTTTTGAATGAATGATACACTGATTCATCCTTATTTATGCTTGTCATTAGTGTATAATTGTGATTGTGCATAAGTGATAGTGGTAGAATTGTGACTTCCTTTCATTTTATCATCTCACTCCTACCTCTTTGTAGACATAATAAATATTTGTAGGTCACATGAAGTGTCAAGGTTAGTTATTTAATGAATCAGAGATGAATACATGCCATTAGTATTTATTTAGTTCACATTTTAATTATCTATCCTAGTTCTTGCATCTCTTAAGAAATCTATGTTGAAACACTGATGTGAGGGGAACTTTAATTAAAGTTGAGTGGTTTTATTAACCTTGATTCATTCTATAAGTTCATGGTACAAAAGTGGAGGACCTAGTTATTTTGGTGCATCACCTCATTAGGTTAGGATTATTTCATATTTATCTCTCTCTTTTCACCCCAACAAGTTAGTATCATAGGTGATGAGCCTAAATAGATATATCAAGGGAGATATACCTATAAAATAGAGCTTTAGCCCATCCATAGGCCACCCATAAACTTGGGATAATCCCATGTTACCCTAAATTTGGAGAGGTCTAAACAATATTTATTTTCCTTTCATATGCTAAGCATACATACGGTTGAAACTTGAGATTAAATATTGGTTCATAGATAAGCCTAAGTGTTTAGTCAATCATATCTCTGGTTACTTAGCCTCCTTTAAACTAAATTCTAAAATTGATTCACGTGTATCAATTTTTATCACTCATATTAGTTATTTGAAATCCGTATGGATGAGGAATCATCCAATCCATACAAATGTTAAAAAACAAATCATTTAAACAAAATGTAATGATTCAAAAGGAAACATATAATTTAAAAGTCTAATCACACCATTGATAATTTGGCCTCTCAAACCAAATTACAACCTTTATGATTCAATTTTTTTTTTGTCATGTCATATAAGCTTGTGTATGGTCATAAAATGCCTTTTAAAATCCTCAAAAATGGTCTTTTCAAGCCTCTTTTAGAATTGATTAAGGTTGTTTTGATGAAATTAAGGTAAGTGTTTTTCTTGACCCTATGGTTATATAGTCATTTATAACATGATAAAATAGGTCAAAGGGGGTTAAGTGTTATAAAGTGGGTCACTTTGAACATGTAAAGTGGTGTTAAAGTCAAATTATTCCCCTATATTCTACACCATGATTAGAAAGGTGGTAAATTAACATTATAACATTTTATCCCACTCTCAAGGTGTTTTATTACCTATTTTATAATGTCTAAAGGAGGTTTTAGTATAAAAGGAAAATTGTAAAGTATAAATAAGAAATTAAAACATTACTAAAGGTCATTAAAAATATTTACAAGCTTCAAAGGCACTTGACATATCATGTCAATTAGCTTGAAGATAGATTAGTTAATTTTCATGGTAGAAAGTGCAGGTTTTCAACTGGTCCATATAGGTGTGTGAGAGCAAGGTCCTATTTAGGAATGTGTATGGATTATTTTATGTCTCATAGGAATAGATACATGATTTATAGGGATTTTAAAGTCAAAATAGGTCAAAAATTGACCCTATTACCTAATCAATCTCTTTGTTATCCTTTTAGATCCAATCATGTTTATGAACAATACAGATAAGAGAGAGAAGATGAGAGTCTAAGATTTTGGGTAGATGAGGGGAAATTATTTTTATTCCATATTGTGGAATTAGTTCTCAAATTATATTCCCCTCCTTTATGAATAATCACTAAGAAGGTGAAGGGTTCATAGTATCTTTTCCATCCAGGGAGGGTTCTAGTTTACTTCATTTTCTCCACTTTTGAACATGATGAAAGATGAATGGGAATTTGGGTGCCTTATCATGGGTCTAAAAAACCTTCATACACCATAATCAATCCCAAATTCACATGTGTGACCTTAGGGAGATAAGAAACCTTATTTTAAGCATCTGCATGTTGATAATATTTGGATTCTTGAAGCTTCATGTTCTCTAATGGCTACAAAGTGTTGGTGAGGTATTTATGATATTAAAAACCTCCTTGAGAATTTATAAAAATAGATATTTAGTGATGTTATGGACATAAAACCCACATTATGGTCATCATATATAGTTCCCACTCATAATCAAGTAATCAAAACCAAATCAATGAGTTTGTAGACATACCTGAAGGTCTCCAAAGTATGTACAATGCTTGGAAGGAACATATAATGATGTAACATGATTATTTATATCCAAGAAAAAATCATTCACCCATACCCAAGGTCCTATGTAGGTCTTATGGTCATCTAAAGAGGTAGATGTAAGTAACTAGGACTAATTTGCTAGTTGGTTTACTTGATAAATAAAAGAAATCTCATGATATAGAGGCAAGAGAGTGGGAAGCAAGTGTCAAAACATGAATAGCAATTAAAGGAGATCATGGTGACCTAATTAAACATTATCCATACCTACTATGATTAGTTAAAGGTGTCAAGTAGATGGAAATGCCTCAATGGTAGTTTCACATCATGATGAACCTTGAGGTCCTATTCACCAACTCATGCAAAATAAAAACCATCAAGGAGAGAATGTTGACCCAAAAGGCTAATTATCATCCCTAACAAATAAACTAGATAGTGTCAAAATGAGTTAATGAGCCACTAAAGAATTCAAGTGCATTGAGGTCTCTTTTACAGCACTCTCTTAGAGACCATGATGGATGGATTGATGCATGTTAGAGAGATATTAGGACTATTTCCACTCTTCTTTCCTTATTTTAATTTCCTATTGCAAGTGACAAGTGTCCTTGACCATCTCTAATGTACCTCTTCTCTTACTCTATAAAAGCTCTCTTTTGGCTTGATATGTAATCCTAGGTGGAGTATGGTGAAGCCCTACCCTACTAAACACTTGTTTTATGCCTTTTGAATGAATGATACACTGATTCATCCTTATTTATGCTTGTCATTAGTGTATAATTGTGATTGTGCATAAGTGATAGTGGTAGAATTGTGACTTCCTTTCATTTTATCATCTCACTCCTACCTCTTTGTAGACATAATAAATATTTGTAGGTCACATGAAGTGTCAAGGTTAGTTATTTAATGAATCAGAGATGAATACATGCCATTAGTATTTATTTAGTTCACATTTTAATTATCTATCCTAGTTCATGCATCTCCTAAGACCTCTATGTTGAAACACTGATGTGAGGGGAACTTTAATTGAAGTTGAGTGGTTTGATCAACCTTAATTCATTCTATAAGTGCATGGTACAAATGTGGAGGACCTAGTTATTTTGGTGCATCACCTCATTAGGTTAGGATTATTTCATATTTATCTCTCTCTTTTCACCCCAACAAGGTAGTATCATAGGTGATGAGCCTAAATAGATATGTCAAGGGATATATACCTATAAAATAGAGATTTAGCCCATCAATAGGCCACCCATAACCTTGGGATAATCCCATGTTACCCTAAATTTGGAGAGGTCTAAACAATACTCTCTTAAAGGGTACAGTTTGGTGAGTTAATAGTTTTAGCATGCCCAGTGGGACTAGATTCTAGAAGTTTGGATCACATCCTATCATCAAATAGCTGTAAGCATTAAATAAATAGATTTGTAGTCAAAATCTCATGCTAAAGGTCATCAAAAGGTGATAATACATTTTTTTGGTACTACAATTTATGTTTTAATTGTTTCATGATGTGTAATGTCTAGTTATAAAGGGAAATTATACTCTACAACTCCTTATCAACCCTATTATGACCTGTACCACCCTTACCACGAGCCTTATCAATCTTATAATGAACCCTATCAATAATGTGATGCCTCATACCAGCCCCATAGTACCCCCTATCAATCTCCTTGGCAACTTTCCCATTAGGAGTACTATCCCTCCTTCCCTCCCCAACCACCCTTTAAAGCTACACCTATTTTCTCAAGTGAGTTTGAGGAGTTGAAGAGTATGAATCAAATAATTTCCAATGAAATATTAGCCTTGAAATAGAAAAAATCTCCATGTAGCCAATCTTATGAACTTCCACCTCCTACTGCCCCATGCTAATATCCCTAGACTACTACTCCCTTACCAAACCTAAACTAGGAAGAGAAGAGGGTTACAAAATTCATGACAAAGAGCTTTCCAAGTTTTCAAGACCCCTTACCTCTTCCTCAACCTCAAGTTATTCCTAAATTTATAGGAGTGTAAGGAGAGAAGGAAGTTGTGTCCCATAAGCCTTGGAAGTTCCCAAGATTTTAGAGTGCCCCTCACCCACAAAAATAACTTAAGATCAACCCATGGAACCTTATGTTCCTACTCCATCATCTGGCCATTCCTACCCTCCCATCATCTCCCTATTTGAGGAAGGACCTATGGTTTGGAGAGTAGATGAGGAGAACCTAAATGAAAAAGAGTGTATGGAGATTAGTTCAAGAAATATCTTAAGTTTTTCAAGTTCTCCATCTATCCTTTATACTATAGTCATCTATGAAAATAAAGATACACCTAAGTTTGAAGAGAATCTAACTGCATTGAAGGAAAAATTGGAGCATCTAGACATAGAAAGAACTTGATAAAGAATATGGGTGAGCTGATAGTCCTTCAAAAACCTAATTATATTAAAAATGTAGGTTGATTTTAGGAACACCTTGAAAATGATACTTTAAGCACCTATGATGAGGATATCACTATTAGTACTCCTATTCACCCCAACAAATCAGATTTTAATCATAAAGAGAAGTTTGATGATGTGGACTAGTCATAATGGTATGAACTTGAGGTGGATGACACACAAACAACTTCTTTTCTAGGAGAAAACCATCAAGATATCCCTCATGAACTCATGGTTAAAGATAAAATCACTTTAGAGGATGAGGATGATCATGTTTCAATAGAATTTGAGCCTTATCTTGACCCTATAAAAGAGTTAGAGGCACTTAATCAACATGCTACCCCATAAAGAGATGGTAAGAGTGACATTAAGGTTCATGCCTCTTTTATTAATCATGAAGAAATTAAGTTTTGGAAAGACCTAGCGATATTTTCTTCAATTCTAGATAATACATCTCCATCTCATCAAGGAAATGTTAACATTGTCAATTTTGCCATTGAACAAGGTGAAGAGCTCAATAAAGGTCCGAAGGAGAACACTATGGTAGCTGGCCCTTTTGAGTTTCAAGAGTAGATCTAAAGTCCTAATCATATAAGGTAGTCCTACTTAGACATAGTCAAAGAGATTGAAGAGGTTAATAGAAAAGTAATTTAATAATAATGCAAAGTTCCTAGAGGACAAATAGGTCTTGAGGATCATCTTCATAAGGTTTAGTTTTAAGAAGTTTAATTTTAAAGGCTACCAAGGTATGATGGCTATGATACCTTTCAAGACAAGCAAAATATTGCCCTTGAAAAGTTGATGGAAACATAGATTGAGGTTGAAATGAAATATGGAGTATTTAAAGATGAACCTGATCATAGACATCAAATAAAAGGCTTGATCATATTTGATCTTTTTGAGATAGAAGCTAGTTAATATGCTAGAGTGCTAAAACATAGTGGTTTGCTTCAAGTGGACATGTCTAACCAAGGGGAGTCTACTTAAGGGGAAATAATGGTTTTGTTTACACCAAGAAAATATATTTTTGAGGAATATGACCTTATCCTTAGTTCACATAGTCAACCCATACACAAGGTAATGAATCAAGAATGCATGGCTGCTGCCAAAGGAATCCAACATACATCAATGTCTTAGCATGTGAGTGGATGTTCTCACTCAATAAGTTGTATATGATTACACTGTGTCTTGTCTTATTATTTTCTTAGGTATCCAAGTGTGTTTTATTTTGGTGTCCTTATGTTTAGTTATTTTTATGGTACTAAAAGGTTTCATAAGGTACTGGTCTAATTATTAGTTTCAAAAAAGTAGTCATTCTAGGTCATGTTGTCATAAGATAGATGGTTCTCTTGACCAACACACTGGTTAACCCTTGAGAGTTACCAAGAATGTTAATAATTTTGCCTCCCAAGATAAATTTCAACCCCTATGATTCAAAAATTTAGTTTTCATGTCCTTTGAGTTTGTGTATGATCATTAAATGCCTTGTAAAATCTTCAAAATGGTCTTTTCAAGCCTCTTTTAACATTAATTAAGGTTGTTTTGATGAAATTAAGGTAAGTGTTATTCTTGACCCTATCATTATATAGTCATTTATAACATGATAAAATAGGTCAAATGGGGTTAAGTGGTCTAAAGGGGGTCATATTGAACATGTCAAGTGGTGTCCAATTCAAATTACTCCCCCTCTAGTCTATATAATGCTTAAAAAGGTGGTAAATTAACTTTATAACATCATTATATCCCACTCTCAAGGTGTTTTATTACCCATTTTATAACATCTAAAGGAGGTTTTGGTATAAAAGGACAAGTTTATGACAAAAATAAGAAATTAAAACATCACTATACGTCCATACAAACATATATAAGATTCAAAGGCACCTGACATGTCATCTTAATCAACTTTCAGGAAGATTAGTCAATTTTCATGGCAAAAATTAAAGGGTTTCAGTTGGTCTATACAGGAGTGTCAAAGAAATATCTCATTAAAGAATGTGTATGGATTCATTTATGTCTCAAAATACCATATACATGATTTGGAGGGAGTTTCAAGTCAAAATAGGTTAAAAACTGACACCTTTCCCCAATCGAGCTCTTTGGTAGCCTTACAGAGCCAATTAGGTTTATGCATGGTACAAATAAGAGAGAGAAGATGAGATTATAAGATTTTTGGTAGAGGAGGGGACCTTTTTTGGATTCCATATCATGGTATTATTTCTTATATTTCCTTACCCTCCTTTGTAAACAATCACTGAGAAGGTGAAGGGCTCATAATGTCTTCTCCATCTAGGTAGGGTTCTAGTTTACTTCATTTTCTCCACTTATGAGCATGATGAAAGAGGAATTAGAAGTTTCATGCCTTATCATGGGTATTCAAAACCTTTATACACCATCCTCAAGACCATTTCACATGTGTGACATCAAGGAGACAATAAACCTTATTTAAAACATTTATATGTTGATAATAATAGGGTTCTTGAAGCTTCAGGTTATCCAATGGCTAAAAAGTATTAGTGAGGTATTTAATATCTTCAAAACCTCATTGAGACTCTAAAATAATATATCTTAAATGTTGGCATGGACATAAAACCCATAGGATGGTCATCATCTACAGTTTCCACTCATAGTCAAGTAATTTAAACTAAATCAGTGAGTCTACAGACATACCTAAAGTTCTCTAAAGTATGTTTCTAGTGTTTTACAAGGTATAAAAAAACCTATCGCTCACCCCTTATACAAAATCTTAAGAGTTGAATCATAGCTGCAAGTGAATTTACATCTTGAGAAGGTCAAGTGAATATCTCATAAGGGTGTAGGGTTCAAGACCATTTAATCAATGTGTATAATAGTTATAATACTGATTAAGGTAATTTAACATCATTTAGGGTAGCCTTGACAAGATTAAGGTTTAATGTTTATATTGTATGATCTTTGTCCTAACCATCCCTTATGAAAATGTCTTATTGAAAACATATAAAAGATGTTAGGATATTTATCCAACCTTTAAAAGAGGGGATCACAAAGAGTAATCAATTTAGAGGGAGCTTTAATATAATACAAAATCATCCATCAAATAGGTCACAAGTCCATGAACATTTAACTTGCACGGTACTCAACTCAAATGTTAAACTTAAGGAATCCTAATAGACTTATGTCAAGTGTGGATCTTGTCTAGAGGTGTCCTGTACTAGACTAAATGACCAAATTGGTCAAGAGATCCTCCATACCTCTAGGCACATGTTAATGTAGAATTTAAGTCAAAAGAGTTATATGAGGACATGTACAAATCTGTGGGAAGGGGCAGCATTAGAATGTTGTCAAATAACTCAATTGCCACCTATAGGCCAGTGTAAGAAAGCATGTACTATGTGGTTAATGAGATAGATAAGAGTTTCAAAAGGTCTATGCTAGTGAAAAAACCCCTTGCATTATGTTTTCATGAATAAGTGATGCCAACAAAGGAGAAAGTATGCACTTGATAAAGTATAACTAAAAAAATAGATTTGTTTTGATCTTCTAAGAGAAGTGGGCCTTTGATCCTTCCTCAAAATAGGAACAATGTTACTCAGTAATGAAAAGGAATGTTGAAATTTATTTCATTATCAAAGGAACATATACAAATATGCAAAACTATACTAGAATGCTTCTATTGATTTCTGATTGATTAACTAGATTCAACAAATTTATAACTTCAAAAAACTATCTAGAATGAGGAGACATGCATTTAAATCACATCTCACCATCTATTCACAAAATACAAAATATGGAGATTTGAATGACCAAATCTACGTATTCAAAATATAGATGATATAGGAATCATATCCCATGCTTATATGAAGGTATTAGAATTGACTCAACTAAAAATAGATGGAAAATAACTAACATAGATCCAAAGAAATTATATTTGGTTTTACAAAATAGAAGTACAAATATATCCAAATCATTTTAGACCATTACTATGAATAGTAATGTATAAAATAAGATATCTAAATATGGAATGTCTATTTATATATTATAGATATCTTTAGAATCACTATCTTTATCCATAGGATCCATCTTGACATCTTTGGATCATGCCTGAGCATCTTTAAAGCATTCTGTAGAGGTCTTTGGAGCACCTTTGGAGCATCTTCAGAGCGTCAAATCTTAAGAGCCCATTCACCAAATCCTCAAAATGTTACCAAAAAGAGTTGCCAAAACTATTTGATGTCTTCTGAAAATGATCCCACTATAGGGATGTATTTCTATACAAAAAACTATGCTCAATTCATCCAAGTTATACACAATAACAAGATGAAGAATAAAAAATGTATCATATACAAAAAAGGGATAATTACACTCATTTACTAATTAAATAAGACATTAACTATTAAATACAATGCAATATATAACCAAAAGTTAACACTTATGGATAGTTTATATTAGATATAATGAGCTATATGAAATGCTCATCATTTTCCCTCACACTTTACTTTTTTCAAATTCTCTTATAAACAAGTGGGATAACTAGTCTCCAATCTAAAAGTCTAGATTCTAACTGCTAATTGATATCATAAATATTAAAATGATGCCCCCAATCATGATGACCTCTGGGACAAAATCCATAATCCATTACTACTATGTAGATCTAAGCCTAGATATGCTAACATTGATGGAATTGGTGGAATGTTAGCTTGTAAAAGCTCTAAAATATGTTATATTGGCTCTCAATAATTCATGGTATTTATTTTTCATGTACATATGGTACATGGGTTTAAAAGAATCAAGAACATTTTATGTCTCTAGAAATTGAGGTCACATACATAGACCTATGGTGTTCTGTAATTCCATAAATTTATTTTGTGCTTGTTGCCATGTCTAATTTCTCATAGTAGAGAGGAAATCACACAATTGTGTTTCCCCTATAAATAAGTTTACTAGAAATCTACACTGGTAACCTAACAACATGTTAAAAATATAGAATTCACAAATTTCATCTTGTCTTTCTATGGTACTCTTGAGAAATACATCCATAAACACATGTTCATCTTCAATAATATGTGGAAATCTAATAGAAATCAACTGTATCTACCATTTTTAGAATTATTCATGAAGAAAAATAACATAGATAGAGGAAGGTAGCCTACATGATAATAATTTTTCAAAAATCACGCAAATATTCTGAATGGAGGTCTAAGATTTTTGTAGCTACCACCAAGACTCCACTTTAATCTTAGCATTTTCTTCTTCAAATTTATGAATTTTATGCTAGGATTTGTACAACTAAAATCATTTCATGGAGTGAAAGGGGTAAGGAAGGAATATCTCTTGTATGTCCTTCAATTTGAACTACTATTTCCCTCATCTCCCTCTACATAACTTATAAAGAGGCTTGTAACTCAACAGTCTGAGTGGTTATCTCTTGTATACAAGTTGTTTGCTATGTGAGCAATGCATTTTTACCAGAAATAAACTATTGTATATTATTTATCTAAGTATCTCTACTAGTAATAATATTTTGCAAATTAACAATTTGGGTATCCTTATTGACAATGGAATTTTGTAAGGTACTCAATTCCCAAGTTTGGGAAAACATATGATTATATATTCAAGTCTACTAAACATTCATTACTATAATAATTAATTCTTGTGACCTAACTTGAGCAATAAATTCTTTACATCTTCTTTCCAAATTGGAAATAATTTGGTTCTTACCTTACAATGTTGAGTGGATAAAATCCAATTCTATCTATTACTATCGAATGGTTTCTTTATGCTAGGACAGAGTCATGTCATGCTACAATTCCTCATCTTAGTGAAAAATCTAGGGAGAAGATGGACCTTCTTCTATAAATGGAGCTTTACCCTTATCATCTATAAAGGGTAAAGGTATTTCTACTTTTTGAGCCATAATTTCTTCTATAAGGCTTTCTTATTCAATGAGAATTTATTGTGAATGGGGTTCTTCTTCATCTACTTGTTCAACATCTATAAATTCTATGGGATAGATTAAGCTTCCCAAAATTTTGACTTCCTAAATATCTTCTTCTTCCTCCTATAGAATGAGCTAATGAGTTCATTAGAGCTTGACTAAAGGATTAGGGTTTTCTAATGAAACCCTCATTCATCATTTTGATTTTTGGTGTAACATATTTAGAGATAAGGGAAATAAAGATGGGCCTTATTCATATTGTGATGTTATGGGGGAAGGGGAAATAGGATGTGTTGATTTCTTAATAGAAATCTAGGAGGATTTATAGAAAAAGGAGTACTAGGCCTTTTCAACCTTAGGTTTTTATAGAAAATAATGCCAAAAGATGAGGTTGATCATACCATGGTGTCTAAAAAACCCAGTTCCTCTTTTTAATTTCCAAGCAATATTAATTAGGGCTTGGTGAAGAAAAGATGGAAGATTTACTTGGTACTCTACTATGGCAGCTCTTTCTTAACAAATGAATAAGAATCCACATGGCATCTCCATCGACCACCATAAATTGATCATCAAAAGTAAGATACTTCATAACCCAAAATGCAACATTCTACCATAGGTGTGGAAGGCTATCTCTCATAATTCCTCTGGCCATACCTTATGGGGATTTGGACAATCTATGATGGAACTCATTTCCTTTAATGAACATTTCAATTAAGACAAAAAAATTAATTTATTTGTGACAAGTATACCCTCCTCAATAATTCTAGAGAGTGCATTTATCATAGAGGAATCCACCATAATGTGCTCTCCTTTGACAATAAAATGGTCCTCAATAAAAATTTCAAAGAATTCTTGCATAATATTTTCCTAAAAAACTTGAACCATTTTTAGAAAATTTAACCATCCTACAGACTCAAAAATATCTCTAGCTAATTCATTCTAAAGCAACACGTCTAATTATTCTTGTTCACTTTTCTTCTTCCTTCCTCCCATCCTTAGGGCTATCATTATTTTCTCAAAAACTAGATTATGGTGTGAAAAATGGAGCTCAAAATTGCATGGGATATAAAGAAAGGCAAGAAATTAGGGATATGATGCAAAAATGGATAACATGAATAATAAATAACAAATAAAGATTTATCATGAAATTATGGTAATAATTATAGTGAGCACTTTAGAGCATGTGAGATTTAATGGGAAAGAATTTTTTGGGTCATCATCAATGACATGGTGTAAGGGTCATAATTGGTAGTACTTGAAGTAATATCTATAATTATTTTCACATCACATCATATATTTTTGAAAAGGTCCTTTAAAAAAAAACTTCACATAAAATATTTGAATATGGTGATGATGTTGGCTTCACCACATCCACATGACATCACCAAAAATTATCTATTTGAAAAAGTGTTGATTGCCTAATGATTACACATACATGACATGAAATAAAAAATGCCTAACAACTTGGGAAAGAAATACAAATTTACCTTTGTTGTATGGATCCATGCCTATCTTCTAGAGTCACCATGTATCTTGTAAGGATAAACAAGTCTGATAAGATAGGTTTGTCTACAATAATTCATATTTTATTACAAAAGTTTCTTTTGAAAAGAGCCATTTATTGGTTTTCACTTTTTAGTATTTTTTATTTTTTATACTTTATTTTTTATTTTCTCATTTTTTTAAAAAAATTTTGAAGGTAGGAAAACCACCATTTACTAGTTTTCAGCACTCCTTTATTAGATATCTTCTACAAAGATCTTTTGACCTTCGTGGAAGAACTGGGTTCTTCCACAAGGCCAAACTAGTTTTGATTCTACTCAATAAACTCTTCCTTAATGAGAGGTATTTTTTACACCTTAAGCCTGTGACCATTGACCAAAAGTGTCCTTTGGTCACCATCAATTGGTTGAAGCTAGACAGAGCCATTGTTGTAGATGGTTTTGATCAGGTATGGTCCCAACCATCTTATCCTAAGCTTACCCTTGAAATTATAGAATTTAGAATCAAATAGAAGTACCTAATCCATTTATTGAAACTATCTTTCTCTGATGTGAGCATCATGCCACTACTTTCTCTATCTTTTGATCATGATGGTTTGAGTGAGTGCATCCATCTCATTTAGTTGCATTATTATTTCTTTCTATGCTCCATCAAGATCAATTCTCATATCAGCTATTATATTCAATGTATACAATTTGAATTCTATTAGTAACAAAGGTTTCTTTCCATACACAAGTTCATATGGAGATAATCTTGTAGTTGTGTTCCATGTTGTATTGTATGCCCAAACTACTTTACGTACTTTTTTTCCAAATCTTTTCTACTATTGTTCACTATTCTGGTTAGAATATTTTCTAGCTCTCAGTTGGTAACCTCCACTTACCCATTATCTTGGGGATGATATAGTAAAGATTTATTGTGATTGATATGAGATAGTTATATGAAAGCCTTGATCATGTTGGACATGAATTAGGGCCTTTGATTAGAAATAATAGATCTAGGATATACAAACCTCAACATAATCTTATGGCATAGGAATTCAACAACCATTTACTCCCTAGCAAAGGTGAGTGCCTTTATTTTAGCCCACTTAGTACCATAATTAGTACACACTAATTAATATTCTTTTCCTTGAGATGGTAGGTTTATTGGGCCAACAAAATAAAAATCCCATTTCTCAAATGGTTCTAAAATTATTTGAGGATAAAGAGGCATTTTAGAGGACATAGTAGGCTTACCCATCCTTTGGCAAGGATCACATTGCCATACAAACTATATGAACTAAATATATATATGTAAATAAAGTAAATTAATCCTAATCTAAGATAAAATTTAACTAAGCTAGAGAAAAAAATATAGAAAACAATAATCAAAACTTCACACTTTGAATTCAAGATTTTTCCATTGCGATGTATATCCGATTTGCTCTTTCAAGTATGTGGTGCTCACTCCTCTAATGCAAAGAGAGAATGGCCAATGTTTTGGTGAAAAAGGAAGATTTTTATTGACTTTTATTCTCTTGTGTGAAAGAGCTCAAGATATTATGATTCCAAAAGATATGATTACGATTGTGATGCTTAAAAATGGAGATTTGCAAGATTATTTATAGATATTTAGAAAAGGATCCAATGGTGGAGGATCATTTGGAATTTTTCAATACTCTAAATGATCAATAGTGGAGGATGAATCCTCACCCATGAGGATGGAGACATTTTCAACCTTGTAGAAAAAAGAGTGGGCTTGGTTAGCTAACTCAATAAGTCAAAGTTAATTTACTTGACAACTCAAGGGAGGAGTCATAAGAGGTGGAGAACTTTGTGGATTTGGTTGGGATGAGGGAGAAAAAGGTGGGATAGGTTTGAATAGGTGGAAAAGCCATATTTTATTATTTAAAATAAGGATTTAAAGGTAAATAATTTTATTTATTCAATATGTTGAATTATTTAATTATTTGATTTTGGGAGGAAATGTGATTTATTAATTTAAGAATAATTATTAATAGATTTAGGTGCATTTTAACACTAAATGAAATTTACGTTTCTACATTTGCCCCTCTTTAAAATAGTGTTGCGAAGCAATACTACTTCAAAGAATAATAGAAGAAGTAGAGTTTAAATGATAGAAAAGGAACAATTTTCTCCAAATGAATGAAAATGAGTGTGATGATTCCCCCTCAAGGGTTTGTGCGAGAACCTAGACAAGCACTCAAAATTGATGAAAAGAAGAAATAGTTAAAATGATGTGGATGAATGATAAATAAAGTTATGTTAGAATTGATATCAAAATTTCAAGATGTTGGTGGCATAAAAATGTTTCCCCTAGTTAGTGAAAACTGGAGTATGGATTTAAAAAATAATATTTTAACCATTCATAGATGGCACACTTATTTTTATTTATAATGATGCAGGGGTCAATTGAGCAGGTGTGGGAATGATATATCCTAGTAATAATAAATTGTGGATCTATAAATAAAAAAGGTATTGAGTTTACAAATGATTTTGGTTTAGTTTATACTAAGAGATTATTATAAGATTTTGAAAATAAAATTAGAATGAATTGATTTAATGTTTTTGAAAATTTGAAAAATGGATGAAGAATGAGGGATGTTTTTGAGAAATCTATCATCAATATTACAAATACTTGTCTCAATACTAATGTTTTAAAATTTTTAGAGGGTACGTGTAAAACTATTTACCCCTAGTTGTTAAATGCTAGAAAAGATATTATAAAAATTACATTTCCCACTTTATAGACTGCATGCTTGGATTGTGCTCAGACTCAAGGGTATCATGAGCAAATTTGGGAACTACATGCAATCATAAATGCCTCATATCTATAAATCAATCTTAACTCGAAGAAGATAGATCACCCTTACACTTTTTATTGGGGATACATTAAATAATTGATAACATGACCAATATGGGGATTTGCTAGACCCAATTAGGGGATCTCTTACCATAATAAACAATGCTAGGGAGGGTTCCAAAGCTTCAAGTTAGGAAAAATCATGCAATAAACCTTATTAAGCAATATGTTTTCATATTCACTATACTAATAATAAGTAAAGCATATAAATATAATCTAATGCTCATCAAAGCTTATGGTACAAAGTGAGGGTAATAAATAATAAAAGTAAACATGCATAAAATACATATACTCACATCAATGTAAACATAATACTAATGCATGGAAGATAAGTAAAAATGAATATCTATATACTCTTACAAAGGAAAAAAAAAGTTAGGAATACTTACCTTTGAAGATGAACCCATCAAGCCTCAATTTTTCCCTTGGTGAAGGCACTTTTCAAGAGGTTGTTGTGGTATGTAAGGATGACAAGGATAAATCAGCTCTATGCTACATAACCTATTAATGCATCCAAAAGAATTCTCCACAAGAAAAGATCCATATATCCAAAGAAAGTATGAAACCCTAAGATTTATCCTCAAGTATAATGGTGGATAAGTAGATGCACAATAGCTCTTGCTTCTTCTTCTCTTATCTAAATAATAGCCAAATGATCTTGCATATATAGGTGGATTTAACCCTAAGCCCTTAAAAAAGTTTTAATTGATAGGGTTGACCTAGTCAACCTATTACTATTATGGACAATAAATCACTAGGTTATGGGCTAGGTCAGCCAAGAGCCAACCTTGAACCTAAATGAATTTTACCCATAAGAGTACATGGTTGACGTAGTTGACCTAAAATTGTAAATACTCAAAAAGGGGTTTAGGTTGGGAAAAGGGGAAAGAAAGATGGGAAAAGAATGAGGAGTGTATAGTAGAGAAGAAAAATCTTAGGGATATGGTTTTTAGGAGACAAGTGTGTAGATAACAAGTGGTAAAAGGGATAAAAATTTCTTGGGAAGTACCAATGGTCTACCCATCCCTTTCTCGATGCATCCCTTTAGGTGTGCACTCAGAGAGATTGAGACTTGAAGGGTTCCTGAAAGATAAAGAGAGTTAGTAGGTGATAAAATTTTATAAATATTATGTGTATACATATGCCCCACTTGAAGCTCATCATATGTCATGTGAGTGAAACATGGGATGGTGCTTCAGGAATAGAACATGATGACACATAATGTTAATGCTAAGTAAGATGTAGTAAGGATAAAATAAGATAAATAAAAGGACATAATTGAAAATCACATACCTTTACTTACCTTATTTATATATATAAAGGAGACTATAAGATAAATAAAGGTAACCAATGTAAAGAACATTAGGCAAACTTATAGAGATTAGTGCAAAAAAGAGCAAAAAATTGAAAATTTTGGAATGTAAGTGTATAGTAGTGGAAAATATGCTCTATGATGTCATGATTCTAAAACTTTTTATGGTTTGAAAAAAGAGTGAGTAAAAAAAAAAAAATGATCAAAACAAGGAATTTGACTGTAAATATTTGAAAGGTAAAGAATTGTGAATAGTAAGTTTAAATAGGGTGAAAAGAAAGTCATTTGATTATTTCTTGAATTATTTTGAGAGAAAAATAGATCTTGGAGAGACCAAATGAAAGACAATAAAGATAAGATGTTGAGGAGATGATAGTCAAGATGAGAGGGATACCTAGTGATCGTAGTGGGTGTAACATAAGTAGGCAATTGAGAATTTCAAACTTGTTTTAAATATTTTATTTGAAATTAAGTGTTTTATAGAAATTTGTAATTCAAATCTTTTCTATAAACCAAAATGAACCCCCAAAAGTTCTTAAGTGTACTAGAGAAAAAATAGGTAAATGGTTTGAAAGGAATAAGAGTAATAAATGTTGAAGGTAGTTATTACAAGTATGGAAAAGAGTCAACATGTTGAACCAACTAGGTCAACCTAGTCAACCTAATAGGTTGAAAATTTTGATTCCACACTACTGACTTAGTAGGTGTGTGTCAACTTAGTTGATTGTGGAAGCTACCAACTTATTACCTCACTACTGACTTAGTTGTTTGAGCCAAATTATTGAGTTAGTACTAAGGGGGAAAAATGAAAGGGTTGACTTAGTTAAGTCAACATGGTCAACTAAAGACTATTCGGTCAACTTAGTGTTTGACTAAATGGATAGAATAATACAATAATGTGTGAAATAGGCTAAAATAGTGCCTAAAAGGCTCAAAATACCTGATTAAGAACTGAAATGACTAAGTAGGTGAAAAATAGGTCAAATAAGTCAAAAATGGATAGATTAAGGCAAATTAGTTTTGTTTTTGTTTAAATTTAAAAAGAATGTATTTGATTATAAGTGACATGGAGGTTTAATGCATATTTTCTTATATTATGATTATATGAGCATCCAAGATTCTAGTGTTTAGTAGATGCAACATGGCTACTAGACCTTTTAGAGCGATTGATAATTGAGGACTGAGCTAGGTTGGTCACACTAGGTCTAAGATGTATTATGGAGATGTGTCAAGTACCGTTGAGTACAAATCTTATAGTCATGTTCCTAGGAGCCTGGGAGTGATTGATTAATACTTTTAGATAGGTGGTGTGTGGGGATACCATCAAGGTGGGTATCACCCTAGAGGATTTCCATGATATTCTTAGACTTTTGATAGGAGGGATGCCCATGATCATAGGGGTACCAGACGGATAAGAATAGATATGAGCCTTAGACTTGTGGGCAATGGGCTCATATAGGATATACCCTAAGCTCAAAGTGATCCTTTTTGACATGTATACAACTTAGATTCTAGATATCTAGAAGGTAGTGATAGGACTTGTGATAGCATGAGTATTGTATCACAAGTTAGATTGTAAGGTACCAATATATATGATAGCCTTATGCCAATCTACTATAGAGCAGGGGAACTATATGATCTAGGTTTTGTCATCTGGGTCTAGCTCATGCATGATATGTATGGGATGTTTTCTAGAGGGTAGAAGACCATGGGGTTGATGAATTTATCTAGTTCTTGGATATATGAGAGGTTCTTAATGTACTGACCAACTAGGTTTCCCCATGTGGATGATGATCAATTATCTTAGGTACAATAATGGTGATAGGATCAGGTAACATAAGTTGTGTCCCATATGCCAATTATATAGACAATCATTCAAGTAGATATCATTTGATAGTTGTATGGACACATCATGATAGTATAATTGAGTTGGAGGATAATGGCACCAACATTGGTATGAGTGTAGATTATAGGCCACTACACCTGGTGGATAAAACTACATCTAATGGCATGTGTACTAGGATAGTTGGGATTCCCTCACCCAATAAATATGATAGTGGTGCCCACATTTGGGCTAGACATTTGAGAGAAATGAGGGGGAGAGGAGGAGCAGGGCCACTAATTACTAGACCAAATATCAAACTATGGTGTGAGAGATCATGGATAGGTTGAGCATGATGGCCAATAGTTAGAGATGAGATGGATGTGGATATAGGAGTGTTAGAGGTACCATAACCAACACCATAATAGGAGGATTAGTGACCACCTTATTCTCACCATCGATGAAGATGCTAATGATGAGAGAGCACTGAGGGTGGTTATCCTAGATGACCCATCAATCAACCTAGGATAAAGCTAGTTTATAGAGGAACCAATTAGGTGAGACTTGAGATGGGAATGGGTGGTAACCCCAGGGTTTTCATTAATTTGGAAATGTCCCATGGATAAGGTACTTATAGGATGAGTCAATGGAGAGACCATGATCAAAAATCACATATATGGGGAGATAGTGATAGGTAACATGTAAATGGTGTTAAGTAACACACATAAATTATTGAAATTTACTTAAGTTTTTTGAGATATATTATAGATAGATATATTTTGAGATATATCTATGATCTAATATTTATCTAGTGTGAATTTTGTAGATCCTATGGAGGATGAGACCAAATGGGTATCCTTGGTGAGGGGAGTACTCCATGAGATCTTGGATAAGGTGCTAATGCCATATGACCCTACCATAATGGATGATCCCATGACACTATCTGCCCCAGCTTAGGTGAGATGGTTCAGACTAATAGGAGAGGTTGTGAGGAAATTATAGGAATATAAGGATAAGTTAAATCTATTGGTATGGGTGGGAATGAGAGAGGCATAGGCATAACAAGACTTGGCTTAGGAGATATTTATGTATATGGCTACCATGACTTATCTAGCATAGGTATAGGCTTATAGGGATAGGTGATAGGTTTGAGATCTTGGATAACATTTTTATAGTGTACTATTAATAGGGGACTATCTAAGGCATCTATGGGAAACATGGATAAGCCATGAGATAGATAGGATAAAGGCCAATCGTAGAGCTTGAATGATGTATTACTTTGTATCAAAAACACATGATATATATATGGATATCTCATTTTGATAGATTGTTGATCTTATGTGTTTATATTATGGTTATGGTTGTGGATGCATAGATATATTTATTTCTACAATATGTACTGAGATTTTGTTGTATATTCTATAGGAAATATATGTGTTGTGTTTTCTTTCTAGCATTATGTAGGACACATGCATGGTTAAAAAAATAGGCAAAAGACTTGGCTAAGTATAATCAAGCAAAAAGACGTACTACACATTATTTCATTTTGGGAAATGTGTAATAACAATAAATGACTAAGTATAAGAAACCAAAGGATGGTAAAAAGGAGGTAAAAAAGTTTGTTTTTAAACCAAGAGAAAAATTTGATCCAAATTAAATCAAGTAAAGTCACACTAAATCACATTGGGAAGTATGAAAATAATGTAATAAATTGGAAAACATGTAAAAAAATTAGTGGTATAAAAATAAATCAGTTAAGTCAATCAATCATACTAAATAATGTTGGGAAGTATAAAATAAAAATAAAAATCACAAAATTGGTCTTAAATTTATCACACTAATTCAAGTTGGGAAGTATGAAAAATTCAAGAAATTGTTGGATTATTACATGCAATAAAAAAATAAGAAGATAAAAGTGAAATAGTAATGAATTAAGCATAAACCATATTAAATAAAGATGGGAATAATGTCAATTATGTATAACTTCATGATCAATCAAATCTTATCTCATATTTGACATATGTAATTTTTGTTGTGACTTGGATTATTGAATTTTTTTGTAAGGAAGGCCAGGTCCTGTTCATGGTCTTATATTGCAACTCACAAAAGGAACACCAATGAGGTGGAATAAATGTGAAAATATGGTCAAAAGGGAATGTTGGTAATGGTAATGTGAAATTTTGGTATTTTGTGAGGAAGGCCAGGTCCTATCCATGGTCTTACAATAAAAATTACGAATGGAATCCCTAAGTGAGTGATCAGTGAAAAAAAATGTTTCTCAAGGGGAAATGTGAGGATTGTAGGGAGTGAAAAAGAAAATGTAAAAATAATATCAAGCATCTTATGAGAAGACCTTAGGAGACATGAGGCATACTAAGGACATGGGAATACACTGAGTGATTAGTGACCATCAATATACAAAGGAAACTCATTCTCTATAGACACAAATCCATGTAGGTAAATAAGCATTCTACTACTAAGATCAACTCCTGAAGTTAGATTAGTACAAGAAAATACAAATGGATCTACCTTTCCATGAAATGTTCCCCATTCCTAAGGATCCTTTATAGAGCTGTCAATCTACTATGAAGATTGGGTACTTATGTGAGAAAGTAGGCGGCACTAAAATATTTTTTGTTCTCCTTTTCTAATCTACTAGCCTACTACATCCTAATGGACCTTGGCTCTATCATGAGGCCAACTATGGAGTTTGAGATTTGACTAGAATAAGGAGATGTGCTTTGAATCATGTCTTTTAGTGTGATTTGACTTTTGGGAAATTTGAATGTTTTGCCTTTTGGATCATTGACTTTTGTTAAATGATTTGGATTTTGAATATATATATATATATATATATATATATATATATATATATATATATATTGGATTTTGAGATTCCTCCTCCATATAAACTTATATATATATATATATATTATATTTTAAGATTCCTCCTCCATATAAACTTATAATGACCAATCATGAGAGATAGAGTGATACACATGGATGAGATTTAGGTTTGGGCTAAAGGAAGCTAAGTATCCAAAGATAAGACTGACTAGAACACTTAGGCTTAACCATGAACTAGCATATTATCTCAAGTCTCAACCATGTATATGCTTAGTTTGTGAAAGGGAATAGAAGGGAAGAAAGGAAATCCAAAGTAGACCAGTAAAAGGAGATTATAATGAGAGGAATTGTTTTCTAACTGATCACTTGGTATAGAAAGAATGACTAAAGGGAGTAAGGTTTGTATAACTAAGTCACAATAACAATTATCTGTGTATATAGAGATAAGAAAGCAAATAATCATGAAAAGAGAACAAGGGAATCATTAAGAAAGAAATTCAATATTAAAAATAAGGAAATAGTAAATATGAAATCCCTAAGAAAATATAAATGACATTATTAAGCAATATAAAATGTGAAACCAAAATCACCATGTAAGATAGATAAGAATTTAACACAATGTCACATGATATAAAAAAATAGTTAAAGATAAAATTGGAACACACATCCAATCCAAATGAAAATATAATAAAACCATGCATGTGCTCATAAGTAATGATAGATTTGTCAACACAAATTATCTATAACATAAATGCAAATTATAGCTAATGTCTCTTCTATCTTAAGTGAAAACTAGGAAAATACTTCACGTCTAATCTCCTCCACATAAAAGGTAGTAATGCTTGATGGATCATGATAATGAGGGATATCATGCAAGGGATGATCATAATAATGGAATCTATAGGTGATGAAGGGATCATCAGTAGGGAAGGATCCACTAGTGAGGGACTCTCGAGTGGAGAAGGATCCATAGGTGATGGATTCATGAATGGATATATAGGAGATGAAGAAGGGATCATAGGAGGATATGGAACCATATGAGGTGGAACCATGGAGGAAGAAAGGGGAGCCTTCTTATAAAAATGACCTCTGGGAGGAATGGTAAAAGGTGCAAGAATAGTTAAAAGGTAATATTTGAGATGCTATTGAAGTATGTGGAAATGATTGGTGTGATGGGTGCCACATTGGTGCTAAAGACAATATACCTCTCCATGCTTATGAATATACTTAAGAAGGACCTTTGGGGGAGTTATGGACTTGTCTAAAGATAAAGGGGTAGTAAGATGAAAAGTATCAATATATTAGTGAAACTTATGATAATGCATGGATTAATGATTATCTATGTCATGGAAGTAATAGATACACCTGTGAATAGTCTTGGTAGGTGTACTCTTAGGATGAGGTGTAACAAAATCAAATGGAGTTTGGTGAGGTTGATTATCCCATTTGATGGGAAAAATATCTAACTATAGTAAATGAATTAAACCATCACCAAGATAAGGTGGTGCTAGTGGAGAAATATGACAAGGCTTGATAGTAGGAGTGATAGGATCAGAAGTAGGAAAAGACTCAGGTATAACAAGTGTGGGAATGGGATTTGAATTGATCTCTATAGAAGGAGGGGAAGGGTCTATAGAAGGATGAAGAAGATTTTTATGAATCTTAGGGATAAGTAGGCTATAGGGGTCATGGTACCTAGCAAAGTGATAGGATCCAGTCATAACATGATCCATAAATATACTCCTATGAGGTTCTTCATAAATTGAAGGTGCCCACACCATTTCTACCCTATGATAAAGAGGAAAAATGTTAAAATTAAGAATGAGATATGATGGAATACGTGAAGATATACTAAAATACTAAAGCAAATAGGAATGATAATATATAATATTACCATCATGGGATTGAACAAGACCTCCTAAGAATGGATAGTCTAATGTATAACCATCATCATAATCTAGTGTATGAAGATCAATGACATAGGTAGGGATGACATTGTCATATAATATGGTGTGATGAATGGAATGCTCAGTCTTGGTTAAGATAATGGGGATGTCACCACAAGGTGGTTGATGAGAATGAGGTTGCAAAGAAGTATGAAGCTGAGAAATGAGATGAGGTGAGATATCAAAAGTTTCAATCTTGAGATTGATCTCTTTAGGCTCATTGTCATCAAAATCTAAGAGGTCAGGGGAAATATTCCTAATGAGTCCAAGATGATTATTATAACCTCAAGTGGAATTGATGGGAAATTTAAATCACTGAGACTCATGAAATATAACACTAGTCAAGGGTTCAAGGGTAGGAATATTGGATACACCTCAGTCTTGGAATTGTTCAAAATTCTAAGGGTTAGTGTCACCCTAAATCCTATAGATGGATCCATTGTGAGGGAATTTAAAGCATTGGTAGGAAAAAAAGAAAATGATCTCATATGATGAGTCCATGGCCTACTAATTAGAATGTTTTAAGATAGAGGTAAGTTAAATATCATCACCTTCATGTGAACGGTGATAGGTGGGACTGTAATGGGGATCCACACATAACCTAAAGGAAGAATTTGCCTTCTATCATAACCTTGACATGTTCTAAATGTGGAATTGAGATTACATTTGGAATATATAAAGGTTTTGATAAAATTGAGAGAGGAAACATAAGTGTTAGAACCCTCATCAATCAAGTCATGTTTGACTTGGATATTGCCAATTTAGACACTAATGAATAGAGGAATATCATCCACATGAAGTAGAATCTCATAGGGGATCATGGAAGTGGTGAGAAATTTGAGGGAAATAAAAGTGTCCATTATTTCATCAACATGAATGGACATATTTTTTGGGGGTTTTTCAATGATGTCTCTAAGGTGAATGATGTTATTTGTTTTAGTTGTCATCAAGTTGGTCATATTGCAAGATATTATAAAAGCAAGCTCTCAAGTCATAAGAAGGTGCATGGACATCTTAGAGTGATCAATAAAGGTCAATACTTGGTATGGAAACCTAAGGAAATGAAAACCAAGAAAACTAATTAAATTAAGTTGAAAGATCAAGGTGGAATACCTGCTCAGATATGAAGAAGGTTTAGGAATACCAAGAGAATGTGTCATCTATCCAGATAGAAAAGGAAAATAAAAAGTCAGTTTAAGTTGAACTCAAAGAAAAGACCAAAGTGTTAATTGAGTCTAGTTCTGAGGTATGTATGGATATAAGAAAACATCCTACTTTTGTTGAGCAAGTTTAATGCAAATAACATCAATTGTTAATTCCCATTAATGAGGTTCTTTCTTCAATTGAAAAGGATGTCATGAATCTTTGTTGTATCCATATATTTTTAATCCAATCTTTGAAGAAAAGGAGAATATTATAATAGATGAGCATGTTGCTTCTCTTAAGCCTAAGAAGAAGAAGAACTATTAGTATCAAATGACCAAGGAGGAGAAGGAATATGAGGAGTTATGGGTAACTCCTAGTTTCACATTGTTGTAAGATATTATGGGTTAAGGTGTCTCTATCTAGGCTTTACGGAGACACTTTATGTAAAGAAAAAGCATGGTGAATGCTATTTGAGCTTTGGTTGAGGGGAATCAATGAGTTTTATGTAACTACTCCAAAGTGTTATGATGGAATGATTCAAAAGATATATTCAGGGATAGTGATCCTAAAGTTAAAGTTTTGGTCAATCTTCGATGGATGGTCTAGTTAGTCAATATGGTGAAGAATGAAGCTATGTATGAAAGGTATGCAAGTAGGGAATGGAAGTTTATAGGTGTCTTATCAATGATGGTGAGTTTCAAAATATTCTATTACATAAAGTGTTGAAGAGTTACTGGTAGATGTATCTCATTGAGAATACTTGTTGAAGATGTCATGATCTAGGTGAAGCATGGAGTTAGGGGGAACTAACTCATATAGTTTGAAAGGATTGAAAAGATATGCACAATGTGAGGGGGAGTATATGTGAGATGTTCTAGTCATGTTGGAGATATGAAAAAGTCTGATATAGATGTGAAATCAAGCATGTTGATATGATGACTTGATCAAACCAAGTCAGGTTATTTGATAATGCATTTTTTCCTCATGCATAAACAAATGGGGAGATTTATAAATAGTTAGGTCCTAGGATCAAAAGACTGTGTAGTTGAATCTAAGAGAGAGGGTATGGAGGTAATTATACTATTTATTCATGGTTGGGGATGGTCTAAAGGTGATCAAAGGGTGCTTAAGCTCATGTGACTTATGGGGAGTCCATCTTAATGTTTTTAGGGTTAGTTCTTGTAGTTTATGATGTTGATGTATGTTTTGTCTTTATAGAATCTATGTATGATCAAAGAAGAGTGAAGTCATGGAGCATGTTTAAGAATCTCAAGGTAATAAGAGGTATGCAAAATGTTATGGAGAGTCTATATCATATCTTAAAGGTGGTCCTTTCCTGTTATTGGTCTTTGAAGTCTTTTCGAGTCCACAAGATTAGGAGTTGATCCCACTTTGTCATTGTGTCAAAGGGGGAGAAATTACTTTAAGAGAGAGACAAAGTCTGATCATAAGCTTTGTATTGGTGTCATGTGCTAGACTGACAATGACAAAGTGTGCTTCAATGAGCTTTAGTGTTCCTGCATGGTTCTTTAGTGTTTAACTTAGTGAGGTAATTGGTGGATTATATTGATGGTATGGACATATTAAAAAGACTCTATGGGATGTTATGAGTGCTTATAGTGCTTATGTAAATGAATGAAATTCATCAAAATAGTCATATGAATGTTTAAGCTCAAGTAGTCATCTTGACAGATAACACTAAGTAGTTTTATGATGTCATATTTCACGTGTGAAGGTGTCAAGAGAAAATTAATACATGTATGGATTACCCTATGAAAAGTGATAATGTAATTAAAATTTTAGGTCATGAATTTGAGCGTATCAAAACTTATTAAGGTGAAAAGTTAGCCTTCTAGGTAGATTGTAGTGGTTCCCATACTTAGCCAAATTTGCATTATCAAAGATCTACTATAAGTATTTAATCAGATCATAAATCTAACCAACAAGTGTTTAATTTGACTAGATAATGATCTAATAGAGAATGTGATTTTATCAATAGTGATTAAATGGTGTATATTTAATCAATATTTCAAAGGATGCTCAAAAGACACGTGGGGATACCAAGTGGTGTAATTTCATTGGATTCAAAAAGTCAATGTGCTCAAAATGCATGCAAGGGTGCCAAGTGTCTTAATCATGGAATCATAGATCAATGATCAACCATGAGTGTTAAATAGTTAAAGACTAGGATACTTCTAAGGAGATTGATGGAGCACATTTGATCAAGCTATGCAAGAACATGAGATGAAGACATGTATCTTCAATGTTTACATTGAATAGTGACCATTGGAATTTGAATATTCAAACCAACAAAGGGAAAAACTAATCTATAGTTTTTGAACTATATATTTTGATCCAGGGCAAATTTCATGGTGGTGTAAAAAGCAAAGTTGAAGAGGTATTCAAGGTGTATCCATGAAAGTTTATTATAAGGTTGACTGTTGTTAAAGTTGTAGATATTGAGCTCCAAAGTTGACTATATGTTCATTCATGGTGGTTGTATGTATAGAATAATGTTTGATAAATTTGTGCTTTAGTATAAAAGTGTTTTGGTAGGAGTAATAACTTGAAGATGTCTTAGAGGTCATATAGAGTGGACCCATGTATTTGAAAGTGATCTTATGTTCTTAATTTTTTTAATGAAGTGCTAAAAGTGTAATAGGTCTTTATGATACCTATAAGGGCTTCTATGGCCTAATTGAAAGGTGTAGCCGCTTAAGTGTGACCCATGGATGCTATGGCTGACCTGTGACAATGAATTTGAGATATGTATTAACATGATATAAGTATTAAGGGTTAAGGCAAGTATTATGGCCAACCTAGAATTTTATATTCATGAAGACTCTATAAAAAATGAATACTAAGGTAATGGTTTCTAAACTTAATGAAAATGTATTGAGAGAGTAGAATATAGAGACAAAGGAAAGAGATATGAGGGAGTGTGCTCAGTAGATAGACTGAAGTAAAGAGTATATTAAGGATGAGTGAAGAAGCCTAAAGTGATCCAAAAGGGGGTGTTTGATGCATTGATTATATGAGCAAGTTTGAGGGTGTGTGATGAGTTGAAATAGAGGGTAGAGTAACATAAGTATAGAATTGATCAAAAGAGAGAACTTTTTGTAGAGAAGGTATAGGTCAATGAGGATAATCAGAGTGTGACAAATATTAGACATGTTTGTCTGATTAAGTTGATAAATATGAACACATAGATCATTAGACCTAATAAGTCTAGAAGAGTTTAATTGAGGGAGTACGCCCTAGAAGCTATTTGAGAGAGATAGAATGGTGAAGAAGAGTGAAAGAAAGATAAGTCCATTATCAGGTGTAGAAGACATCAGATTAGAGGTGGAGATTAGATTAAGGTATTTGAGTGGGTGCTTGGTTGCCTTGGGGGTTAGTGTTTCCTTTAGGGATGGGTGTCTCATTAAATTAAGGGTTGGGTGTTCCTTGATCAATTGGTACTGGTCTAAATTTGGATCTTGTTTTATAAGACTGTAGTCTATCTTGCAAGGTTCAGTGGGTTTTATCCCCTAAGAGGGTTTCCTACATATATGATGTGTTCACGTAATGTATGATATTATGTATGCTTTGGATGTATGTGATTTCATATTTATGTTGCTTGATCATGTTGATGTATGATAAATGTTTAAGAGTTGGGAATTGAATTGGATTATCTTGCATCATTGATTCACCCCCAGTTCTTAGTGATTGTACCTCTAACATATCTCTTTACATCATTGCAATATGATATCTTCATATCTAGATAAGGTTGCTTTGCATCCTAATAGGGGAGGATGAGGGATGTTCATTTCAAACAAAAGCTATATAAGATGGTTACAATGATACAGAGAGGTCCTCATAAGCTCAAGAAATGGGATTTGGGATGGGAGATTAGTGAGATTCATAATAGGATCCCACTCTTCATAACCCATAAGAAGAGTGTTATAAATAGGTTTGTAGTTTTAAAGGAGGTCCTCAAAAGGAGGAATTGAATTACATTATAATTTATGTTGATAAGAGGTAGAAGGTTCAGTGTGAGGACATGTTGGTATATTATGTTGAGAAGATGATGAAGTTGATGTAGGTTGGTTTTGAGAATTGATAGAAGAAGTGTTTTTAGAAGCTTGAGTGTCATTTGTGTTAGGTAAAGAAGATGGAGGGATTGTAGAAATAGTATGGGAAGTGTTATCCAAGGGAGGAGTTAGGATTGGTTCATCAAAAGTTATAAGTTCATCTTGCTCCAACTCATTTAAGTGAGTTGGATAAGAGTCTTGGATAACATGAAATGTGTGGGATAATGGAGGTGTGTAGATGGGTTGAGGATCAATGAAAGCACCTAACCTGTGTATGTTAGTCATATTAACTACATTTTCTTCAGAAGTTGGGTTAATAAGACTAACAAAATTATTGGTAAAAGGGTTAGGTTTATATTAGGATCTTGGTGATTTGGAAGAGGATCTTTATACATGGCCAAATGAGCATTAGATTGATTCAAAGTTGAGATTTAATATTTATTTCATGGGATTTGAAAGCAATGTCATAAGCTTATTGGAATTTCCAAATGATAGAATCATGGTCAAAATTGGGACCAAAAAGAAAATCCATATCCAAAGTATGGAGTTGCCTATAGGGCTCATGAGAATGACCCCAACTAGTATGAAACCAAAAAAATTTATTGGGATCATACCAAGATTTCATAGGATGAGTGGGATCAAGTTCTCATGGTAGAGGCCTAGGTAGACATTTTAGTAATTCTATTAGGGATTAAGGTTTGGAAAATATTGATGTTATTAGGTGAAGATAAATGAGGATTGACAAATTGATTGGAAGAGGGAGCTGATTCTAAAGATTAGTTAGGAACAACTTGAAGATGTTATTATTGTCTGCATTTGGTTAAAGTGATCTTTCATGATGTTTTTTCCTCTATTAGGCATATTAGGGTCTTGATATGTTGTTTGGACTAGAGCCAAAGGATTGCTAGAAGAAGCCTATTGATCATAAATTATGTTGTGGGGCATTCTTAATAGGCTTGGTAAATTCTCATGGAGGAAGTCCATTGGAAACTTAGCCCCTACCTTTATGGCTTGAACCAAAATCTCATCTTTTTTCTCCAACAAATGATGCTCAAACAAAAATGGATCATACATGGAAGGTGTATTATTAGAGCATGATTATTGAGGAACTAGTTGTCAGCTATGAGTATTATAGCTAGGTATTGTGTGGTTTGTTCTTGGTCTTATTATGAATAAGGTGGTGTATCAACCATATAGTTAGCTAATAGATCTTGGCTTTGTGTCCCTAATTGAGTATTATAAGAGTGATAAAGATATATCTCATAAGAAATATTATCTGTGTAGAGGTCTTGCACCATTTCTTCTTGGACAACCACATTACTAATCCTTGGATTGTACATGAGTCCACTATGAGTGTAGGAGTACGTGTTGGGATCCATAGCCAATGATTTATAATAGAAAGGGAAGAGAGTTTTACAAACTCTAAAAGGACAATGTCTAAAATTTGATGTTCAAACTTGGTCTAGATTCATCAAAAGGATCAAAAGGTTTATGCAAATATTTGTGATAACACAAGCTAACATTAAGTATCTAATGATTCACATTTTACACAAAGATAAGCAAGTAAATAGACCAAAAATAAAAATGCAAAACTCTAATGTTGAAGTGTTTCAAATTAGTCTAATCTAGGAAAAGTAAAAGTTGCTAGGTCTTTTGGCCAAATGCAACGTCAAAAGCTAGTCTCAAACAAGGCATGCATAAGGACTCTTGGCCAAATGGTGTCAAAAGGTAGACTTTGAAATAGATGAAAATTTTAATCTAACAGGTTTGAAATGCTTCTAAAAAAAACTAGGCATTTGATTCTTGGACATGGACTCGATCAACTAAGTATAAGGTATGAAACAAAAGGCACTTTAGAGATAGTTTGTTTTCTCACAAATAATGGAATAAAACTTGGTTATTTTGACAAATAAGCTAGATAAAAAGTGAGAAACGTAAATATGATAGACAAAGGTTCATAAAAGTATACTCAAATTGGTTTGAAAATGTAGGAACAAATTTGAAATCTATGCAAGATGGCCTATGAAATAATAACTGAAATATTTTGGGAAGCGTAACAGTGCTAGACTACCCCAAAGATGTGAAAAAATGCTTATTTTAAAAGCTTTTTAAGGAAAAGACAATTTCTCACAAATTTGATAGCATAAAAATACCTTTCTTGACCCAAAATGTTGTGGTGCATAGACTCAAAGTGTAAGTGTTTAACACAAAATGACTGAAGTCTATCAAGTGGTGATAATGATCATGAGTCTTAAATGGCCTTCAACCCAAATTAGAAATTGAACCTAAGTTCCCTTAGGTTTAGTGAAAATGGAAAATAGACTTAACACATCAACCCTATGAACTTATAAAGGTGAAATTTAAAATTTAAATTATATATGAAGGACCTAAAAAAACTTTGGAAAAGGTCTAGACTCAATTTGGTAGCATAACTATGCCAAGGTGGATGATACGACTCCAAGTTTTGATGAAATTTAAACAAGGAAAATTGATGGTTCACATGGGCAGCATAATGCCTCTTTTTTCAAAGGAAAATGAGGACCATGTGTTTTGGTTTGTATCATTTGTTTACACAAAGTTTTGACTTCAAACAAGACTTTAATCTAGGATAAAACTAACTAATTAATCACTCTTAGATCCTAAACTGACAAGGTTGCTTGGTATTGTTGGAATCCATCAATATACATCATTTGAGAGGATTTTGAATGTACATCTAAAAGTAAATGCACATTATATAGTAGGGTTTTTACACCCCCACTTCTCTCAAATGACAGTACTATGACATGGACCTTGAGGCACACCTTACACTAATAATACTTATGTGGTAAGTGGGGATTTATCTAAGATCTACAAGTTTCTAAATGTTCTAGTGGAATTAATTACACAATGGCTTTTGTCAGGAACCTAGAACAATAAACATGCTCAGATACCACGTGTCAGGATCTTGCTCCACCAATTAGAGCACATATGATTACTTCTTGTATTAACAACTAAACACAAAATTTAACCAGAATCAATAAGTAACTAGAAATATGAAACAACACAGGAATATGAGAGACAATACACAATTGTATTAATAATCACTCAGAAGAATATACAATAAGGAAGATGCCACTTCTTCCTCCACCTCAAAGGTTCACCACACCTCAAGACCTTCTTCTCTCTCTCTCTCTATCGGTCCCAACAATCAACTCAAATATAGAATTGATGTTCACCTGTCCAACCAGTCAATAACACGCTGCCAGTACACCAAGCACACAATCATACTCCAAGTAGATCTCCTACTCTCTGCTGCTACTTGCAAATCACTAGACCTTACTCACCATTGTAGATCTCCAAAAGAAGCCATGCTCACCTGCTAACTAAGATCATACAAATACGAAGAACCCTGTTGATTCTCCAATCCATCACCCACTCTTGGTACTGTGGCACTAGGAGGAACACACCATTGCTCTCTTATCTCAGAAGGAGCTTATTGCTCTCTTACTCTCTAGCACAAGTTTACAATACATGCCAATGGGTCTATAAATAGATCCCAGACTTGAACAATAACTTAGACTCTTAGTTTGCTATAATTATCCATGCAGCTCAAGGCTCAAAATAGCCTTTACATGCAAACACTCTGTTCACTAAACTAACTGTTCATGCAATGAATAGTTCTAGAACACACAGGTGACTGACGTCGATCCCTGCTTGCCTGGTGCTACTGACGTCAGTCAACTCCCTGTCATCGCCGGTGGCCTTTTGCTCTAGTCACGACTGACATCGGTCATGCTACTGACGCTGGTTCTTCTAAATCTTTAGCAACCTGCTTTTCTTCATCTACATCAAGTTAAAGCTTTTAGCTCCACATCCTAACAATCTCCCACTTAGAGATAAATAGCTGCAATTGTACCTATACCTGTACATCATCTAGTTTTTTCCCTTGGCTCTATATCCCTCTTCAAGATCACTCTTGAAGACCAACCACCACAAAACTTGTAGTGCAAAACCTATCATCCAAATCTCTTGCCATATCCACATCTACGAACACTTATATAAAAGAACTTGACCCTGCATAGCATGTGCACATGGTACTGGTCCCTTTAAGAATCCACTGAACTGCCCTCCAGTACTTCTTTCCCCGAATTGGTTCCAAACTTTTTGACAACTCCCACTACTTGGGAAAACTCAGGTCTACACTAGACCTCATGTGATTTTGAATACTTGTTCTAAGCTCTGCTTGAACTATCTAGCCCTTGGTGTGCTTTCTGATTCAACATCTTGCATCATGAACCCTGCCAACACTGTCTTCACACCATTCCCACTGGAGATAAAATCTCCATGTCTCTTATGCCAAAGAATTTTGTTGCTCCAAATTCTTCCTGACATACCTCTGAACTAACCTTACCTTTTAGCTCAAAAAACTCCCTGCATATGTAAAACTACAATAAGAAACCACTCCACATATAGTAACAAGATGATGTCACAACTCATCATCCACTTGGTAAAGAAAAGAACACAATAGTTACACTGACATTGACTAAAGCCATGCTTAGTCATCCACCTGTCAAACCTATACCACTGTCTTGCAGCTTCCTCAAGACCATGTACCTTGGCCTTCTGTCTCACTTATCCATTCACTCTCTTCTCTAATTAGGGAATCCACTCCTTTCCCAGTGCTCTCTCTTAGCTAACAAATCTACCAAATATCCTGCTTGGTTCTCTTCTGAAGAATTCATGCCATGCTCCCACTATTTTTGGATTCTACCTACATTGCCTCTATACATCTTCCTGGTTCTCAACCATCAGTAAGCAATAAAGAAGGTGAACAACAAATATGAGGTTCACTTACCATTTTTGACCTCTACATGAGCATTTGAGACTTTTTGATAGCTTGTTGTCCGCCCAACATTCGTTCTAGTGACCGATCTCAGCCATCTCCTAGCCTGCACCCGACCGATGTCGGTTCCCTGTGACTACTTCCTCACTGACATCGGTTCTCATGACCGACACTAGTTTTTACCTATCCCTATTTTGCCAATGTCAGTCTGCACATAGCTGATGTTGGTCACTATGAGGACACTGATGTCAATTTTATAATCGACATCAGTTTTTGTGTTTTCCTTGTGAGTGACAACTTTTACCTACGAGCTCCTTTTGGGTCAAAACCCTGTTAAAATTAACACAACCCTACTCAGAATAAATCAATTTCCTCACCTGATCTCTATTCGTTATCTCCTCCATGAAAACCAAGGCTTTCCAGTTCTTTAGCTTGTCAAAGACATCTGACTTCTGCTTCAAAACCTGCATTCTCCTTCTACATATGTGACTAAGCCTACGAAGCCACATCTCTACAACATAAGGTGAATAAAAAATATAAGTAGATAGATAAAGGATACCTACTTTCTTACCACCATCTAATTCAAGTGCATCTGCTGTGAGAGTTACTATGCATCTCTCATCACCCAAATTTCCTGAAGAAATTAGACTCATCTCCAATATTGGTACCTGCATGACTTCCTTCACCACATGTGTGTGATCCACCTACAATTTCAGCTTCACTTACCCTTCATCAATAATCTGATAGGGCTCTCCAACCCCTAAATAAATCTCTCCAAAGTCTCCAAAGACATACCCATGAAAAGATGCTCTATTTCGGGCTGCATGGAAAGAGGCAAAAGAATCTGTAAACAAAGATTCTACTTTATCTAGAGCAACTTGTGTAACATCCCCTGCAACATCTGCTTCTACACGCTAATCTTCTATCAACCAACAATCTCCCTTTACCTGCTCTTTCTTTCCATCAATTGGACCATTCGTGCTATTCAGTTTCTCCATTCATAGCTTACTTTCTTCTACCATTGCTATACTCTTACTCAATCTAAAACCCCTGTGAGTGACCTGTAATCAAAAACACTACCAGATCTAAAACCACATGTTAGTCAACCCAACCAAAAGCTCTGATACCAATTGTTGGTATCAGCTCTTGAACCTACAACCAAGGCTCTGATACCACTTGTCAGGAACCTAGAACAATAAACATGCTCAGATACCACATGGCAGGATCTTGTTCCACCAATTAGAGCACATATGATTACTTCTTGTATTAGCAACTAAACACAAAATTTAACCAAAATCAATAAGTAACTAGAAATATGAAACAGCACAGGAATATGAGAGACAATACACAATTATATTAATAATCACTCAGAAGAATATACAATAAGGAAGATGCCACTTCTTCCTCCACCTCAAAGGTTCACCACAGCTCAAGACCTTCTTCACTCTCTCTCTCTCGGTCCCAAAAATCAACTCAAATATAGAATTGATGTTCACCTCTCCAACCAGTCAGTAACACACTGCCAGTACACCAAGCACACAATCATACTCCAAGTAGATCTCCTGCTCTCTGCTGCTACCTATAAATCACTAAACCTTACTCACCATTGTAGATCTCTAAAAGAAGCCATGCTCACTTGTTGACTAAGATCATAGAAATATGAAAAACCCTACTGATTCTCCAATCCAGCACCCACTCTTGGTACTGTGGCACTAGGAGGAACACACCATTGCTCTCTTCTCTCAGAAGGAGCTTATTGCTCTCTTACTCTCTAGCACAAGTTTACAATACATGCCAATGGGTCTATAAATAGATCCCAGACTTGAATAATAACTTAGACTCTTAGTTTGCTATAATTATCCATGCAGCTCAAGGCTTGAAATAGCCTTTACATGCAAACACTCCGTTCACTAAACTAACTATTCATGCAACGAATAGTTCTAGAACACACAGGCGACCAACGTCAGTCCCTACTTGCCTGGTGCTGCTGATGTGAGTTGACTCCCTGTCATCATTGGTGGCCTTCTGCTTTGGTCACGATCGATGTTGGTCATGCTGCTGATGCCGGTTCTTCTGAATCTTTAACAACCTACTTTTCTTCATTTGCATCAAGTTGAAGCTTTTAGCTCCATATCCTAACAGCTTTCACATCAAATAATTCAAAATAAAAGCATGAATTTTGGGTCTGTATCACTTGGATTGTTACAAAAAAGTCTAGTCCTTTTTGAAACCACTACATCCTATTGTTTACTCAGTGTAGTGTGATGTCCAAAGTGCCACTACATCCCGTGTGTAACTCCAATATGAAGCTAAATGAAACCAGTGCCAGGAGGTGAAACCTTAGGTCAAAGCTTCCATAAATAACTTGTGGGAGGTAATGACATCCCACTTTCAAGCCAAGTTTACATGAAATAAAGAAAAAATAAAATAGAAAGACTTTAGGGTTGTTATCAAGGTCACCCAATACTTTTATGAGTTTTTGGGGAGTGCTTTAGATGACATTCTTTATATGAATTGGACTAGGAAATTTGAAAATAAGGAAAGTGATTTTGATTTTAAGGGTTCCCTAAAGGGGAAAAATGGAAGATCATACACACAAAATCCTTGTATTTTTTGAAAACAAAGTGATAATTGAAGCAAGTAGTGAACACAAAAGTTTTGAAAGATGAGTTCATTTTTAAGCTCCAAATTGAAAGGTGTGGTGGTGTTATTTTGACTGCTTAGTCTTAAGTTATAACTTTGAAAGCATAAATTATAAAAACATTCACATAAGCACCTAAATGTTTCATTAATCACCAAAAAAAGTATTCCTAATTCATTTTAAAATCATTCCAAAGATGTCTTAATATCATGCTTTAATGAATTTCAAGTCCGTTGATTACCCGTCTACCCTTAAGGCATCACCCCAAAAAGAAATATATTAGGTTAGAAAATGTTAGAAAAAATATAAATAAAATATTAAAAAATAATAATATTAAAAATATGAACAATTTAAAATAACAAATTAGAAGGCTAAAAATAAAATATAACACAACACATAAAAGCCTGTATATAAAATATAAAAACCTGTAGTTAGTACTTTTAACATCACTTTAAAAATATAGATCAATTTACTAAAAAAAATTGATAGGTTGTAAATAAATCCAAGAAACACATATATGAAAAATTTTAAGCGCAAAAATTCAATAAAAAAAGTTATAAACTCTATTCTAACCGTTTTTACCAAAAAAAAAATAAAATAGAAAGTGACAGTCACTAAAACAACTATAACTTCTAAAATATAAAGAATTATTTTGTGAAATTTTTGGAGAATATCAATGACATATTTATATATATTAATCAAAAAATTTATATAAAAATATTAAGTAAATAAAAATTTATTAATTATTTATTGGCTATTTTTACTCAAAGCAAAAACAATAAAAAAAGAATTAAAACTATGAAATACAAAAAAGTTTATGGGTTGCACTCTCATGAAGATGGTCCCACCAGGATTGCCATTATGTGAACTAGGAATTGGAATCAAGAGAGGTGTTAGTATATTATTAGTGAAAAAATGAAATCAAATTGAAAAACTAACACACTAGCTAGCATACATCTCTAGGCCTTATTACTAGGGAGAGCTTAGTGAGGGAAAGCCATTTGAGAGCACAACTAAAAATGGAAAGAAATAATAAATATGAACACAAAACACCAATTTATTAACAAATAATTTATTTCTCCAAAAGTCTCCTTCTTTGGCTTTCTCGGCTTGTGCTTCAAGATATCTTCTTCAATGGAGTGTGGCTACCTTCATCTCCTCTTAGCACCTTTGGCTTTAGCTTGGCTCAACCATTTGGCATTATAACACTAAGATTAAATAATTTTTGAATGAATTTGGGAATTATAATTTTGGCATAAAATATCTTTTGAAATTAATTTGACATGGTAACTTTGCATAAATTAAGCTTAAAATTTAATAGGCAAGGCCTCCTATTTATAGATTTTTGAGATTGCTCAGAATCAACTTGAACCATCCATCTTGAGATGAAGATGTGTGGTTGAGGATTAATTCAATTTTTTGGAATTAAATCTATAATTATCCTCATCATGACATTGGAGAAAGAGGCATTGAAGAGGCATGGATGGTCATTATGAGGTATGGGAGACCCATAATCTTGATATTTATAGTATTTATGGCCTAGGGATATCTTCCCAAGAAATGAGGTCACCTGATGATGCAAATATTGAATATTCATTTTTTTAAAACAAGTATTTAGCAATTTTCCATAGAATTATTAATTAGGTTCTAATTTGGTTTAACTCACTCTTAAGCATGATTAAGCACTTTGTGCACAAATTACTCAAATTAATCAGAGTGCCTTGTTATTGCTCCAAAATTGGACTAGATTGGAATTGGAAGATGATGTCAAATGCATTGGATCTATTATCCCATTTAGGATGTTAGCAAAAATAAATAACAAAAAATATGTGTCTTGTGTAAAATATTTGATAGGAAAGAGCAATCTAGAGCATCTAGGTGCAAAATTGGTATTTTGACTTGGAATGATCTGATCAAAGTTAATTGGCCCATAAATTTCACTGCCCCTTTTAATGATACCCTAGCCAAAATCAGTAATTTAATATATGAATTTCAACTCATGTAATGTGTTTTAGTGTTTTTAATCCAAATTGTGAACTATAGGTGGAAATTGGTCATAAGCCTGGTTAAAGGTCATTGGTGACAAGATTTAGGTGTCTACATCTATAAATTAATCCTAACTCAGAGAAGATAGATCATACTTACATTTTTGATTATAGATACATTAGATAATTAGGAACATGACCAACATGTGGATCTACTAAACCCAATTATGAGATCTCTTACCAAAATAAACAATGTTAGGGAGGGTTCCAAAGCCTCCAATCAAGCACAATCATGCAATAACCCTAACTAGATCCTATGTTTTCAAATTCACTATACTAATAACAAGCAAAGAAAAGAAATCTAATCTAGTGCTCACCAAAGTTTTCATATTCACTATACTAATAACTAGACCCTCAAGTGATAAGAGAAGATTATGAAGTAAAGAAATATTAGGAGGGGTCCCATAGTTTATTATGTAAGTGGTTATATGAACATCACTCTCATATAAGAGAGGATCCATAATCTGCTTATGGGAGACCCTATGAGGGTTGGTAAGGCTCATCATATCTATTAAATTCAACGTAGTGTTGGCTTCAACTAGGAAGTTCATGATGAAGGAGAAGGACTAGATAAAACAAAGGTAATGTAAAAGAAAGGAAATAGGAAGGGACAAAGAAGAGTGCAAAGTCAACTAGGTTGACTTAGTACTAAAAATAGGTTTAAAAAACTAAGAAAACAAGGATACATAGTCAATAGGGTTAACCTAATACTATAATTTGGGATAGAAAAATAGGTAAATAAAGTTACAGAGTCGATAGGGTCAACTTAGTATTATATCCTTAGAAGCAAAAAATAATACTATGTCAATAAGGTTGACCTAGTAATACAGGTAGGGAAAACATATAGTCTATAAGAGATTGTGTCAAATAGAATGACAATGTACTGAAATAAGAAAAATCATGTAAGTATTTTTGAAATCAAGGAATGAGAAGAAGCACACAATTAATTAGGTCAATTAGGATGATCCAATTGAGACACATAACAAAAAACTTTGAACCAATGCTGGCCAATGCAAGTTTTTGTGATATAACATACATTTGAACAAAGAATAAGTAGCTAACTTGGAAAGTAAATGCTAACTAAGTGGTCATCTTGAATGTTATTAGGTTATTATAATATGATTTTAAATGTGATAAGAAATTAGTTGTAAGGAACTAGAAAGCAATCTATGGATGGTTTTTTGTTATTTAGGTTAAAAGGGAGCTATATTGGTAATGGTACTAGCTTGGTATTGGGGTCTACCCCTTACTTCACACACAAAAATGATAAGGGTTTTGATTTATTTACCAATAAATACCATTAAACACATGTTTATACTTGGCTACAAAACCAATTTGGCTTCCCCCTTGATGATGAAATCCAAGTAGGTAGGCCTTAGGTAGACAATTTTTTAAAACATTTTAAGATTATGTGATTTGGTAGTGTGTGCATAAAAGATAAAAATATTAAAACTAAATGGTATATTCAAAAACAACCTAATTAGACTATGTGATCTATTCTAAGCATGCAATCAACTAAAATTGAAAGTGTGAGCTAATTACTAACATATAGATGTTAATTCCAATTTTGAAACACAACACAGTGTCAATTCAGATGATAGTGTATGTAAATATTATAGTATAGAGTTGAAAGTGTTGATATTTTACTACTAAAGTAAGGGTATGTTAAAAACTATGTTAATAATGTTGACCTAGTCTTTTAGATAGAAGACAATACAAAACTAGGTTGTCAGGTTTGACCTAGTTTGCTATATAAGGGTAGTTTTAAAGACTATAAACTGTGAAAAAATAGAACTATAATGAGTAACATAAATAATAGAGAAAGATAGAAAGGCACCTTGGTGGGTTATAATATGTAGAGTAAAGTAATATTGCTATTGAAGTTACTTAATTTTTATTTGTAAATTCTGCCAATTGTGTCAACTAGGTTGACCTAATTCTATAGTTCCTTGTTTTTAAATCCTACCAAGATGACCATACCGACAGTGTCAACCTAGTATGTTTTTTTAAAATTTTGGAAGTGTAATGTGGCGATTGGGTCAACATAGTAGCATGTCTAGAAGTGAGAACCTGTACTATGTCAATGTGTTTGACCTAGTAGCTTGCATATGATGAAGACCTACACAAAAAAATAGAGTTATTTTGATGTGATTATGTTGTTAAACTTAAGCACATAAGTTAGAAACTATACCAACATTATCGGCATAGTATCACAAATATAGAAAAATAATAAATAAAATGATAAAGTAATGAAAAATGTGAAATAAAACCTATAAGGATTAGATTCACATCAAGTTCACTAGAATGTATGCAATCAAAAATACATCATGTCTATATATCAATTATAACTTAGAGAAGATAGATCATACTTACACTTTTTATTGGGGATACATTAGATAATCAAGAACATGACCAATATGGGGATTTATTAGACCTAATTAGGGGTTCTCTTACCACAATAAAAAATGCTAGGGAGGGTTCAAAGCATCCAATCAAGCACAATCATGTAATAACCCTAAATAGATCCTATGTTTTCATATTAAATATACTAATAACAATTAAAGTAAATAAATCTAATCTAGTTCTCACCAAAGCTTGTGGTACAAAGTGGGGGTAATAAACAACAAAAGTAAACATGAAAAGAAGACATATAGTCATGTAAATGTATACAAAATCTTAATGCATGGAAAATAAGTACAAATGCATATCTATTTACTCTTACAAAAGAGAAACAAATAGAGGAATAATTAGCTTTGAAGATAAACCCACTAATCCTCAGTCTCTCCCTTGGCCAAGGTGATTCATAACAAGTTGTTGTGGTATGTAAGGATGACAAGGATAAATTAGCTCTAGGCTACATAACCTATCAATACATCTAAAAGACTTATCCATAAGATAAGATCCATATCTCCAAATAAATAATGAAACCCTAAGCTTGCTCCTCAAGTAGAATGGTGGATAAGCATATGTGAAATAAATCTTACTTCTCTTCTCTAAATAATGGAGAAATGATCTTGTATATATTGGTAGATTTAACGCTAAGACCTTCTAAAAGTTTTGGCTGATAGGGTTGACCCAGTTGACCTAGTACTGTTATGGATAAAAATTCACTAGGCTATGGGCTAGGTCAACCAAGAGCTGACCTAGATGCTAAATGAATTTCACCCATAAGAGTACAGGGTCAACCTAGTTGACCTAGTACTACAAATAGTCAAAATGGGGTTTAGGTTAAGAAAAAGGAAAGAAAGGTGGGAAATGAATAAGGAGTGTACAATATAAAAGAACAAGCTTAGGGATATGGTTTTTAGGAGATAAATGTGTAGATAACAAGTGGAAAAAAGGACAACAATCCTATAAATCACTAATGGTATGTCCACCCATTTCTCAGTGCACCCCTTAAGGTGTGCACTCAGAGAGATTGAGATTTGGTGGGTTCTTTTAAGATAAAGAGCATTAGTAGGTGATAAAACTTAGAAAATATTATGTGTATACGATAATTATATACCCCAATGATGGTAAGCTATAGGCTAGAAAATAAAAAATATAGATTGCTTGATTTGTCATAAAGATTTACAAAATTGATATTTGAAAGCATTGATAATGAGATATATCACTTTTATTAAGTGAAAATATAAAATTAAGATGAAATGGCTTGGATGGATGATGGTGGCCTAACTAACCCTAGAGACCCCATGTCTCTAAGTGTTGCCTACATAATCCACCTTGGATAAATTTTGAGTGGGGAAATCAGGGAAAATGTAGTACTTCCAATATGAGAACAAAAGTGATGATGTAATGTAAACTTGACCCATGGATGTTATTAACATAGTTAAGTTAATGATTGTATATTATGATTAGATGATGGATTGATTTTCCCTCAAGCAATGATATATGCTAGGAGAGGATTGGGAATTGATATATCCTAAGAGAAGTTGCACACTTTAAGGTCATCCATGAATCAAGGTTCATAGGAATGCATGTGGAATTGATATATCATAATGTAAAGATATGAGCTTAGATTGGTTGACTAATTGATTGATTGATTGAATGAGCAAGTGATGGGTTGATGGAAAAAGGATGGATATTGTGATTTCATCAGTTCCAATCAGAAAGTGTGGGAGATTGAATGGAAATATTAGGAAATGATTATGGATGATTGATATGCAACCATTAACAAGGAAATAAAGTGACTAAATGGATTAATGATGATGGATAAAATGATATGATAACATGGATGAGATAAGAATGGATGGAAAGCATAGATGACACACAGATGCTTCATCTAAGAATGTGAGATGGTTTGATAGCTACCTTGTGTTTATTTCATTATTTGCATTAGATTTCCAATAATAATTCCAACCAAGTAAGATTTGAGCAACCTAAGTATTGATATTATGCATGATAATATGTAGCAATGGTATATAAAAACCATGATGAATATTATGTGATACATGCAAGGACTAATAGATTCACAAGGACAAAAATTAGTGCATCATGATATGCAAGATCATAATAAAACCATTAGTAATACACATAGTGATCTAGAGACAAGAAACAACAATAAAGATAAGATAAAAATAGATGTTTACAATAATGAAAATGATGTAAGTGAAATAAACATGGAAGTAAACAAACATTGTAGAAGCAAGTAAACACCCATGATGTAAAAGAAAGTAAATGGCTCTACAAACAAGTAAGAAAATGACTAAAACAAGCAAGCAAATGACTTTTTTCGGATGTCCTTGACTAGATTAGAATCCTTTGGCATATGTTATTTTTTACAATGTTGAACCGTTTGATGAGTAATCCATATAGGGGATGACTAGGGTATGTAACTAAGGACAAGGGATTTTTTGATTTTTGATTTTTGGATTTTCTAATTTTTTGGAAATTTTGAGGTTTTTAATATTTTTGGTTTTTTTGGATTTATAGGTGTATATACAAGGAATAATAGTAAAGGGAAAACCATATTCTATCACCGAAGAGTGAGTGGTAGGGAATGGAAGGAATATATTATATATGGAGTATGGAGGAATAGGAATATATTATAATTAAGATGATAACTATGGGGAACACATGTGGTAAGAAACAAGTGTCTAGTTGTCAAAATAGCATTACAAGGATACACCAAGATGTTTTTAATAACTTGTCTTAAGACGTTTCCACTTCCTTATCAAGGTCAAAATGGGAAGAAGGATGGTTTTATGATGGCAAGGATTATATGGGTTTTGATGTGTTTGGGGTTTAATGGATAAGGAGAGGTTTAGATATGTATGGGTAGTCAAGAATGGTATATGATGGTTGAGGATGAGTTTATGATGGATTAGATAGACGTAGGATAGGTAATTATGCTTTAGGATAACTTGGGATAATTAATCATGGATGAGTTTAGGGTAAAAAGATGGGATTAAAAATGTTGTAGGATGGGTAAGGATGGAGGGATGATTTAGAATGCATAAGATTGAAATGGAATGAGCTTGCCTATAAGTGTAGGGTATTTATACACAAGCTATTATTTTACACATGATGTCAAAAATTGGTTTTCATTATGGTACTTGCCCTAGGTTCCATATAAATGGTTTTCACATTTGAATGAATTATTTCTCTTTCTCTTTCTGATTTTTTTTTGCTTTTTTTTGTGATTTTTGGCATCTCAATTATAAAAAGGTTTAAGATGCATGATGCTTACCACTATTGATATTTTAAGTATGCACTCTAGAGATGTCTTCAATAAATTCATTAATTTATAAGTTGGCTTCTTCCAAATTTACCATGATATTTCCATAGCCCCTATGATAGAAGATGCTAACATACATGGTGAAGTGGAAAGTATGTTAGATGAAGGATGTGTGTTGAGTGCATGAAGGATTTGGATGGAATTATAATGGGGATGAGTATATGGGTCATGATGTAAAGGGTGAATGGGACCAACAATCTTATGTTTAGAAAGACTAGGAGTAATTCAAGTGGGATTATTTGAGAATTTAATGCTTCTTCAATGATGTTTTTAATTTATGATGGGGATCCATCCTAAAGATGTGTTAATGTAGAGGATATATTAATTTTATCATCATTGGTGCCATAAAAAGGTTTCTACCAAAGGATTCTTATTTATTTTTTTCATTGGGATTTAGATTTGGATTGTCCAATAGTGCCTCAAAGAGGTTTTCACTAAGGGACTCATATTTTTGATTTTCTATATTTCAATTTGGATTTTGACTGAAATTTGTATTTTGATAATCCAATATTTCCTCAAAAAGGTTTTCAATATGGGGTGTGTATTTTAGATTTGGATTGTAAGATTCATTTTGAATGGGGTATACTTATTTTTCCTTAGAATATACAAATGTTTCTTGATGATTTTATGGTAAGAGACCAGTTAGGAAGTCTGTAATTATTTTATTATCATGGTAGGAAGTTAATGATAAGTAAGATCATTGGTCCAAATCAAAAGGTGTAAGATACTAACTTGCAAGATTGAAGGCATGATTGGTGAAGTTGCTTAAAGGAGTGATGGAAACATAGTCCTCATAGAGACTATGAATGGATCCTACTTTGATCATGGATGAAGTTCCCTTAAAAACCATAAAATTATCACTAACATATTTAAATTGAATTTCAAATGGTTTATATCTTATGCTATGGGGTCTAACACTTACTTCAAAATGTATGTGTTCGATAATTCCTTGCTCATGGATTATTTTATCTATAAGTACCTCTATCACTTGGGGTGCATGTTGTGAGATGATGGGAGATTCAATAGGTGATAATGGTTTGGGTTTTTGGAAAATGGGTGAAAGGTTATATTTGTTAAAGGAGGTTTTTTCCAAGATAAGATCTTGGTCAGAAATGGGATCTTTGTTGAAAATGGGATCATGATAAAAGATAGGATCTTGATCAAAGATAGGGTTTTCATCAAAGATTAGATCTTCAATAAATAAGGGATATTCATAAAAAATGGATGGTAAACCATGGTTGTCAAAGGTAGGTTGATTGAATATGTATTGGCATAAAATGAATGTGTCAAAAATGGGATCTTGAGAAATGGATGGAAGCTTATGAACTTGACTTGGAAGTGGTGTGGATTGATTCAAATTAGGAAAGACATATTGGCATATCCCCAAGAAATGATTATCAGACATGGATACACTTGGATCTACCTTGATGTACCCTTTGTTAATAAAATCTTGAATATACTTCTTTAGTCTCATATAATGGTTTATAGAATGACCTTCAAATTTATGATAATCACAATATTTGTTAGGTCTATACCACTCAGGTTTTGGGACATTTAAATCAAAGTATTTGGTGTTTGGAAATATGACTAAGTTTGCATCAACCAATTTTTGAAAGAATACAACATAAGATTCCCCTGAAGGAGTGGAATTTTTCTTAATATGCAAGGTAATGTTGTTGATAGGTTGGAAGTTTTTACTCTATTGTAACTCTAGGGATGGAATGATATTAGATGGTAAGGGTACTAGAATTGGATTCCCTTTGTTAGTGTGATAGGAGATGTTAGAATCAAGGATATAAATAATGGAAGGGAAACTCAATTGATTTTGTAAAATATGTTTACTAGTGGTAAGGTGATGATTTGGAATGTTTTGGGATTCCCTAATAATGAAGTGGGCTAGAGAGGTTGCTCAATATTGGAAAGATGAATTTGTTGGATCTATGTTGAAGGTGAAAGTATTCAAATTTGGTGTATTTGTGAAGGTTAATGGACATGAATCTATTGGGTTTGTGAATAAATGTGAATTTGATGTAATCTGGTTCAAGTTTGATAATGGGTTAGATGCAAAATCAAATGATTTATTTTGATAATTATAGAAAGGTTGGTTTTGGTGGGCATAAGAGTTGAAAGGTTGATTTGGATAAAAGATAATTGGATTTGACTAGATTCAAGTCTGATTTGTGAATGTATTTTGGTTCAAATATATATTTGAAAGTGGTGGTGATGGTGAATCAAAAGTTTGATTGATGCTAGGGTTGGAACTAGATGGATTGGTGAATAAGTTTAGGTTTGAGTTTTGGTGTGAATTAGATGAAAAATAAAATGATTGATTTTAATTATTATTATAAAAAGGTTGATTTGGAAAACTTGAATGACTATTCAAGTTTGGATTTGATTGATTGATGGATGAGGATGAATACATAATCAAACTCAGATTTGGATTTATTAGATGACTAATTTGAAATTAATTTGAGTATGTGTTGAAATCAAAAGTGGTTGGGTAGAACCTTGGGTTATAACATGGATTATTTGGATTTAGATTTCGGACAAAATTGATATCATTATTGTTCCACATAGACATATTTATTTCAATGGATGACACTTACTTAGGAAAGACTTGACTCAAAAATGACTTGAAATTAGACTCCAAAAAAGTAAAATACCAAAGTGACTAAAAATTTGATTGCTAACCAAATGATTTTGAGATTTTGGAGAGAAATTTTTGATTTTTAGGATAGAATTTAAACTCAATTTTTTTTTTTCAAATAAGTATTTTATAGCATGTGGTAGATACAAGGAAACAACAAACAAATTTCTATTCTAAATAATCAAGAAAATTTGCACATAAAAGGTGAAAAATAGGATGAAGGGTTATGAATAATTATTGGGCCTTTCATTATCAATTACTCATCTATGATCTTAGATACAACCTAATATTTCAAGGCACTAACCATGGAGGATCCTACCATTCCCATGGCCCATTGATTTTGGTTTTGAGGGTGTGTGGAAAGTTGTTTTTTGATGCTAATTGCTAATCGATACACCAAAGTCAAATGGAAAAAAGGTTATCCTAGTGCTGATCAAATTTGACCCCAAGTCAAATTTGGGTCAACCCCTAATATTTTAAACTTTTAGAGAAAGTTTCATATGTCCTATGGGGTCATCTATTATCCTACATGTCTCACTTACCCTTTCCCTAGTCTTTACTGGAACCCATCCTCCTTATACTGGCTTAGTTAACCAAATTTAACATTGGTCAAACCTAGTCAAACTTAGTTAAAGTGACAAATTATATTGAAAATGTCCTAAAATGGTCTTTGAATTGTTTCAAGATGTATTCAAGTCACAAATTGGCCATTTTCTAGGTTTCATGTGGTAAAAGGGTCATTTCGCCACTTTTCTAGGTAATTAATTGACTTGTACAGATGGCGGGAGTTAAAAAATATGTCATCAAGGTGTATAAGGTAAAATCATATCATAATCAATTAGGTGATAGTTAGAAGTCTATTATGATCAAGAAATGGTAGTTTTACCTCAAAAATAAGGGTTTTTGGGAACTTGTACAGACTTCTCAAGTCCACCATCAGTTGAAAACATGGTGGAGTGACTCTTAACCTCCCCATAGGTCATTTACATGTTTGGACTACAAGGAGAATGCAATAAAGTTCATCTACAACTTGTTTTCCTCCATTTTCACTTGGCAAGCAAAGAAAGGCTAGATTTAATCACTTGGCATGGGCCATACAAGTGGAATTTGAAAAATTTATTATGGGGATGGATAGTAATCTGAGTGCACTTAAATTTCATAACAATAAGTTTCAATTTGGTGCCTCCTTTATGAATAATCAATTTGACTTTAGGCAGCTTTTTATGTTTATGTATCTAAGAAGGGGTCACTATTTATAATTGTTTCAAAATATTTTGATTTGATATGATAGGGGAATTTGTTACATGTGTTTATAAAGGATTATCCATTGTTTTTCCACAAATATCTTGTTTTTTGAGGTCTCAATAGTTTAAGAGGCTTCTTTCTAAGCTTGTTTTGGTCCAATTTCACTACCACTACTCTATACTTAGGAATGTGCACCTACAAGTGCCATTGAAGGTATTTTAAAGATGTTTCCAGGCGTCATCAATGAATTTTTTTAAATTGAGGGATATTAAATGAATTATAGGTGCTTGTAGAGTCTCATACTTGAATTTTCATGATCTTTCATAATCTTTCCTACATATCATGGTCAAACCTTCATCTAGAGGCCTTGCTGATGCCATGGTGGCATATATGGAGGTGTGATGAAATCCTATTTGTATCCATTACCTATTGATAAGAATAATGTTAGGATTTTTTAAAATTAAGAATTCTCAAGAGGCTATGAAAACCACTTCCAAAATCCTATTGACTGTATTGGCTTTGCAATCCCAAAAGGACCAAAATAGAGATCTTTGAGCCTTTTTGGGATAAGATATGGCATGAAAAAGGGGTTTTATAATGCTATTTATTGTTTATAATAGTATCCATATCCATATATAAGGATTATTCCAATTTTTAGGTCAGAATGGTAAGTGGAAGATGGAGTTTGAACACCTTGAAAGTGCTTGCAAACACACTAAAAAAGGATAGTGATGTTTGCAGAAGGTTGATGGAAAAGTGAGTTTGTAATTATTATGGAAGATTATAACTATGAAATCAAGATAAAACCATAATAAATAATTAAAACATCACTATTAAGCCAAAATTATAAATAAAAGGTGAAGTTTGATGTTTTGATCACCAATGCACCTTCCCCTATCCATACACATGCCTGGGAAAGGTCACCTACAACAAGGTTAGTAAGGTTGGAATTTATAACTTGTTTATATCCTTAAATATGATAAAATAGAGTGTTTTGTGATTAAAATACCTTCATATTAAATCAAATAATCATCAATAAATTCCAAACTAAACATAAAACCACCTACAACTAGTATCCTAAACAGTGGTCCTCAACAAGCTGTCAAAGACATAGTCTAGGTTTACAAAAGGCATGTAAGATGTTTAAAGGAATAATAGAATATAAAATTATTTGGATACATCATGAGATGAATTGAGGATACATACATGTCCCAATAAATCCCAAGGCCATCCCTAAAACCTACAAACACAGTCATACCCTTCCCACCATCGCAAACTGCTTGGTTCCTAAAGTCCACCTAAGAGATGCACAAATGTAGAGGGTCAAATGGAGGATTTAGGTGAAAAAATTTGGTAAAAATAACCGTAAAGACCTTTATAATATGATAAAATAGTTAATTTTCCAAAATATCAAGGAAAAACCTCTCTATTCTATCTTAGAGTAGGGGCATTTTTCCTTTGCATGGAGATGACAATTTTGAGAAAATTGATGAGAAATAGCTAAGTAGACATTTGGTGATGGTTTTATAAGCTTTAAAAAAACCATATAGAGCCAAAAAACATTTCTATGATGTCTGAGGACAAATAGGATACACTACACAAGGAGGTTTGCAGTCACCATGGCAAGGAATCATAAGCAAAATGCTTGGTAAGGATGGCCATTTTTATTTTTGAAATTATTTGTGCTTAATAAGTGATTTTATCATGTTTATGAGATTAATTTATAAGTTTTTTATCCATAAGTCAAAATAAACTATTGGAGAGTTATTTTGAGTCCAAAGTGTAGGCAGGCTCATTGGTAAAGCACATCTCTAATGCCAAATGGTGTCAAGTTACATCCTTAGCTCTTGAAGAGATATTGAAGTAATGTAAAAATGTTCATGGGAAAAATTAAGATGTTTTTTAACCATGTTTTTTCAAGGAAATTCATCAATAATCCACTTCTTAGCTTAAAAGCTCTCAGACCCTCACAAAATGCACCAAATGCTTTAAAATGCCAATTTCAAAAGCTCATAACTTTCACCAAAATTTGCATGGGACCTTGAGCCATTCAAGGGAGTTTAATGAGGTCATTTAGGAGCCCTAATTTTAATTTTTAATGATCTACAATGTGTATTCTAGATGAACAAATGCTAAGAGGGTTAGTCACTCCAAAATGCTCTAAGAAGCCTGATTTGAACCTGATGAGAGAAATGCCAAAAAATCACTAAAATGGATGTTTAAAGATTTAAAATAATAAATATTACTTTTATAACTCCATTTAGGTTCATTCCATGCCACTGGTCCATAATTTCAAGTACAAGGTTGTACAAAATAGGCTAAGAAAGAGCATTTAATGCTAGAATAGGGGTTTGTACAGATGATCAGGAGTTCAAATTCAACATGAGGGATGATGAGGAGATGAATTTTTTTAATAATAGGATAGTTTATCATTTCAAATTTGTGGGATCACAAAATGATCATTTTTTTCAATAGGCTAACAAGGCCTAATTAAGCCTAATTTGGAAGACTAATTGATCTAAAAAACACACTTGTCTTGAGTGTAGCACCATGAAACTTATAATAGAGTATAGTTATGGAAAATTGTGATAATAAATGGTCTCACTTAGTCTTTTAATTCCTCACATTCTCCTACACAAGTGGACTTGTGTAAAAATAGGGCTACAAGAGGACTAGGCCTAGTGAAAGCTCTATAAGCAAAATGGGGTCTTGATGAAAGATTAATAGTTCCAAATGGATTTTTTCAAGTATGATATGATTAAAATAGGACTATAATGAATAAAAATTTCACCAATTGAGATAAATCCAAATTTTGGCTATTTTGGCCAAATTAGGCCTAATGGGACAAAGAGGTCTTATGACACCTAAGAAGGAAATTAATGATTGAAGATGATGTATCCATTTTGAATGATTCGATAAAATTTTAAAGTGTCCTTGGGATGAAAATATAACTATAAAATATATCTCATGATCAAACTCTTGCCTTTTTCCACTTGTCAAGGAGTTTCAAGACTTAAAGATGATTGTGAAGAGTTTCAATGCCACATGTGAGGAAGGTGCTTAGTTTGGGATGGAAACATGTCCAAATAAATTAATTTATCTCTATTACACCTCATTTCCATTCAAAATTTTTCCCTAATTTTCTTTTAAGTTCTCAATAAATCCCGTGATGAAGGTAGTTTCACAAGAGAAAATGATTGAGGAGATTGCTACGCCACATTTAGAGAAGAGGTTTATCTGGGATATAATTATGTGTAAATCAGTTTCATGAATTATTTTAAACCAATACACATGAATTTTAACTATTTTATACCTTTGGACACTTGTCCTTATTCCTTTTCAACTTCTCTTCTCTCTCTCTTCTTCCAAATTTTATAAGTATGAGCCATCTTGGCTATTGTAAGGGAGACCACAACTAGTATGGTGAGGCACTAGTAGTATAAAATTGCATTTTTAATCTTTAAAAATTTAATAAAATTATAATTATTAGTTATGGACATTTTTTCTAAGTATGAGAGTGATGTATAGTAGAGATAAGTGATGTATAGTGGAGATAAGTGATGGTGTCACCCTTACTCCCTTTATCTTTCATGTTTAAGAAAGTGTTATAAATTTAATAGGTCATTTTAAGTGTATGTATTGTACTAGGTTCCTATTCAAGTATGAAATTTTACCTATGGTGTGAAATCATCCCCCCAAAATAGTTATCTTGTTGGATATCCTATGTATGTTACCTCTACATTGAAACACTATGTTAGGATCCTTCAATGCATAGAATTGGTCTTGGAAAGCCTTGTTTCTTAGTATGAGTGTGATAGTATATGGGATATGTCTTGGTGTATCACCTCTTTAGTTTAATTTCCATTTCATGCAAACTCTTAACCGTTTTCTATGAATAACATTAGATTAGGTGATAAGCACTTAAAGATGAATCTAGGGAGCTAGCCCTCATAGTCTAAAGATTCATCTCTCTTATAAGTTGACCCACAAATTAAGAGATGATTACATGTTGCATAAAATTATATGAACCTCATAGAGTATTCTAGGCTGAACAGGTTGAAGACAACACATAGGATTAAGGTTTATAAGAGATTATCTAGGGGAAAAACCATGGAATAAATTGATAAAATGGATGAATACTATTGGGTTTTTTCCCAAAGTACCCAACATAGTCATAGGGGTCTTAGTGTGTTGAAAATAAATGATATTGGATTTCAATTCAACTATTGAAACTCTAGGTATTAGAGCATGAAAGCCCTCATGTCACGGTGTGCTTAAAATACACAACCACTTAGGCAATTGAAATAGCTGGATCTTGATTTATATACCCCATCAATAAATGGGGTTTGGAATATATCATGGTGATAAAATACATAGTAAATATATCCACTATAAAAATAAAAATAAAGAATTAATACTTGTTTCTAATTTCTATGTATCATCACCAATGTGACACCAAGGAAAGAGCATATGCAAGATCAACTAGGTAATAAATAAATTACAAGAATATTTTTTATTTACATGTATTTTTACTAATGTGATGCTAAATAAAAATCATACATAACATTTACAACCAAAAAATAATGTAAAAGACTGAAAATGAAAAATGTTAGTGAAAACAAATGAAATATTTGGTTAGATTCTTTGATTTTTACAATTGTCTTTGGCCAACATCCTTCAAAAAAGTAGTTATATATTTTAAAATTGGCTTGTTCAAGGTAATCTAAAAAAATTTAGAAACAAGAATAAAAAAATAAGAAACAACTCTTTTAGAATGATCTCACAGATACATAATCAGAGAGAAAGGTGAAATTGTTAGTCAAAAACATAAAACTAAATAAAAGATAGAAAGTATGATACAAATTTGATGTATTAAATTTGTTAAGATATACAAAATTTAAATATTTTTACATGATTACATTATTAATTCCAATACCTTCATTTTGGTGAAAATGAGATCTCAAATGGAGTCCCGAGTCAAAATTTATACCCTCTCGAAAATGGCCACTCAAAATGTAAAAAAAAATCATTTCTTGGAAAATTTGTAACACTTAGTGGTGATTTTGTAACACTTAGTGGCAATTTTGTAAAACTTAGTGGTGATTTTGTAACACTTAGTGGTGATTTTTTAGAACTTAGTTTTGAATTCGTAGCATGCAGTTGAGAATTCATAGAACTTATTTGTGAATTCGTAACATGTAGTTGTATATTCATAACTTTAGATAGAAAATAGAAAACTAGTTGAAATGATTATGTAGAAAATTAAAATGATTTCACTATTTTATAAGGAAAATGTTGTTGATAGTGGCAAATCATTGTTTTCAGAATTTTTTTTTGTTAACCTATAAACAAAATGAAAACATAGAAAAATGTAGGAAAAAGGACAATTTCACTATTATTGTCTACAATTTTGTTGTTATATCTCCTAAATTCATTGTTATGAAAAGAAGTGCAAACAAATGAATAGAAAATAACTAGAAACTTATAGCTCATACCAACACTAAAAAAATCAAGATTAAATGAAAAATTTAAACATAAATAATAATAACTAAAAGATAAATGTTATCTAAGTACAAAGATGATGATTAAAAGATTAAAAAGACATGGGAGAGGTCCTATCGAGCATGTCAGAAATGTATGAACTAAATTTAGATATGAAAAGAAATTAAACTAATCCTAATCTAAGCTAAAATTGAACTAAGCTAGAGTAATAAATAAATAAAACAACAATCAAAACATCACACTTTGAATACAATATTTATACATTATGATGTATATCCAATTTGCTCTTTCAAGTATGTGGTGCTCACTCTTCCAATGTAAAGAGAGAATAGATAATGTTTTGGTGCAAAAGGAAGATTTTTATTTGATTTGATTCATTTGTGTAAAATATCTCAAGATCTTATGATTCCAAAATATATGATTACTATTGTGATGCTTGAAAATGAATATTTGCAAGCTTATTTATAGATACTTGGAAAAGGATCCAATGATGGAGTATCATTTGGACTTTCAAATACTCCAAATGATCAATGGTGGAGGATGAATCCTCAACCATGAGGATGGAGACCTTTTCAACCTATTTTATAAAAGAGTGGGGTTGGTTAGCTGACTCAACAAGACTAAGTCAATTTACTTGACAACTCAGGGGAGGAGTCATAAGAGGTAAAGAACTTTTTGGATTTAGTTGGGATGAGGGATAAAAAGGTGGGAGAGGTTTGAATAGGTGGAAAATCTATATTTTATTATTTAAAATAAGGATTTAAGGGTACATAATTGACTTATTTAATTATTTGATTTTGGGAGGAAATGTGATTTATTAGTTTAAGAAGAATTATTAATAGATTTAGGTGCATTTTGACACTCAATGAAATTTAGGTGTCTACACAAACTTTTTGACAGTCTTTTAAAGAGATGACCAGTAATAAACTACACCAAAGATCTTATGAATGGTCCTTTTTTATGAATAATGTCCTCCTCCTAGTTCACTATACAATGCTCTTTTGATCTCATACACTTCATTTTCTCTAACACACTTATGAAGTACATGATCAGGTCTAGTTTTAAACAACATGCCTTTAAACCATTTTAAATGAGAACTAGCTCTAACCAAAAACTTTCTTTTTTTAGAAGTAAAGGAATGAGGAAACTTCCATGTTGCTAAGTAATTTTTCATGTTTGTAAATCATAGGGAGTATGTAGATATAGAAAATAACTATTCATTAAGAAAAAAATCCTCCACAAATTCATCTTCATCTATAGTGATCAATCTAGACAAAAAATCATCAACATTATACTTCCAAAGTTTATCTATGATGGTAATATCAAATTATTGAAACTATAATATCCATCTAATTATTTTCCCACCTACTACTAGTTTCCTCATTAATTACTCAATAGTTGAATGATTTGTATAGATAAATACATGATAACAAGTAATGTAATGCCTAATTTTTTTTTTATCATAGACAAAAACAATAAATTATTTTTTTGTGGTAGTGTATTTATTCTTTGTGGGAGTAAAATTCTTGCTGATATAATAAATAGTATACATCTTTCCATCCTCATCTCTTTATCCTATAATTGCTCCTAATGCATTATTAGAAGCATAAATATAGATATAAAAAGGATTTTCCCAATTAGGTCATTTAAAATTAGAACAATCATGAGTTTGTTCTTTAATGTTTCAAAATCTTCTTGACACTTATCATTTTATACAAATTCATTATATTTTATTAACAATGAAAACATAGGTGCAACTATCATGTTGAAGTCTTTAATAAATATTCTATAATATCTTGAATGACTTAGAAATTTTTTGATATCTATTTGTGTTTTTGGAATGGGGAGATTATAAATTATTTAAATATTTTTGGGATCTACTTTTATTCCTTGAGAAGAGATATGATGTCTTAAGACTATCCCTTCATAAGCCATTATGATGCACTTTTCATGACTCAAAGATACTTGGTGATCCTCACATCCGGTAAACACTTTATCCAAATTATTAAAATATTCATCAAATGTAGTACCATGGATAGTGAAATCATACATAACACTTTCATACAATAATTTGTAAGATATGAAAAGATGGTTAACACTACTCTCTGAAAGATAGTAGGTGCATTACACAATACAAAAGGAAGGACTGCATAGGCATATATTCCCTAGGGGCATGCAAATATAGTTTTATATTGATCTTAAAGAGTTATTATAATTTTATTTTATCCACTAAATCCATCTAACAAAAAAATAATACTACTTTCCTGCTAAATTATCCAAAACTTGATCAGAAGGCAAGGGAAAGTAGTCTCTTATAATGGCTTTATTCAGTTCTCTGAAGTATACAAAAACTATCCATTTTACATTATTTTTAAACACAATTACTAGAGGTGAAACCCATTGACTATCATATATTATATAAATAAAACCAACTTGAAATATTTTTTCTATCTCCTTAACAATTTCTTTCAAGGTTGGGTTGATCCTCCATTATGCTTGTCTGACTGGTCGAACATTTTTAGTGTAGATGTGATGTGCAAAGACACTAGGATGTATTCATTTCATATCACTATAATCATAAGAATAATATTTTGTGTGTTATACCAATACATCAAACACTTTTCTTTCCTATTAGTTAGTTAACCAACTGTTGATATTTAACAATTTACTAGGTCAAATTGCAATCTATTTAGTACCTAAAATAATGGAATTTAACTATTTATATTCAATAATTAAGGAATTTAATAGACATGTGTGTTATAGTAACATATGAAGTGTAGTTAAATCCTTGTAAAAAGTTTCACTTGTGGAGAGCATATTGGTCAATAGACAATGAATATGATGTAAAAATGAATTCTGCCCATTTTAAGCCCAATCAACTATGGTTTATTGAATGTATTGTGGAAAAAATAACATGTATTTATTATCAATAGTAGAGGTGGAATGTTTTTACATATTCAGAGCACAGCTATCAGTATTTAGAGTTAAGCTACTAGTTTTTAGAGCTAAGATTTCATATTTTGAAGAAAAACTATCAAACTTCAGAGCAAAAATGTGGGACTTCGAAGCTAGGCTTTCTTGGTATAAATATTCTATTATTTATTTCTTAAATTATTGGACATGTTATTTGATGGTAACCATGGATAAGGAAGACACACTAGTCTAGTTTTGTTTAGGATGATCCACCCATATTTGTTCAAAAAGATCAATTGGAGATATAGAAAGTTGATAGAGAGATATATGTTTAGCATGAATTCTATTATAAACAATATTGTTTCAAGATATATAGTCAACTTGTGCTATAATTGTAGCTAACTAAGGTCTACTAAGAATGATTGGATATCCTACCCTTTTTGGTTTAGGTTGAAGGATCATGAAATCAATAGGGTATTATTAGGATTCTATGGTGACTAATACATTCTCTATGGTTATTTTAGACACAACATTGGATTGATTTGCCATTTACAAGATTGTAGTGGTAGGTTAAAGCCTTGTGAGAAATAAAGACTCTATTGTGTTGATAGTCATTATGTTTATGGTAGCACCTAGATATAAAATCAAATTTGAAAGAGACTTGTTCCCAGTTGTCATAATCATCACAAGACTACCAAGATCTCCATATTTAGGAACACATGTTTGCTATTAGTAAATAAATAATTTTTCTAGTTACCTGAATTATTTTAGGATACTAATTATTTATTCTCGGTACTTTGATGCACAATAATTTAATGATTTGATTCAACTCATAAAAATCCTTTATGAATCTTAAAAGTGGAATTTATATCTTTATCTCTTTTAATTCTTGCATCAATTTAGAATCTTTCCTAGGTTTTTCTTCATTAAGTCTCTCAAGAAATCTAATAGTAGGAGGATCTTGAATTGTGGTCAGTGTGGTTGTGGCTTCTACTTTTTATTTAATTAGTTCTTAGATTACAAGTGGATTAGGAGTGTTTTAATAATTAGGAATTTTAGTTATGGTAATGGGTTAATCTCCTACTACCTTCTTTGATATGAGTTGAACATTATTACATTCAGCTGAACCACTTGCAACATTACTTTCTTGATCAGCTCCATAGAAAAATGCATTTTGCCTATTCTTTAGATTTACCACTAGTTGGATAGGTAATTATGGTTATTTAACCTAATTATTAATTTTTGGTGGATGATATTATGAAGGAATCAAGGCTTTATATGAAGGAAATCTTCTTTGTGGATGATATTATTGATTTGACCATTGAGGTGGTGACTGTTGTACCCAATATGGTTGTTGGTTTTGCTGCTATGCCCAAGGTTGATTTTGAGGCATTCCCCACATCTATGTCATACATTATTAAGTACCACATGGTTTTGGTTATGTTTTTCCCCACATTGGTTGTATGACTTGTCTAACCCAAGGTGCCATCCATGGATTGGGAGGAAATCTTGGACCAAATTAATTTTGAGGTTGGGAATACTAGTTTCCCTATCTTTGGATAAAATTTAATTCCTCAACTATATGTGCTACTTATTTTACTTATTTTATTATATTAGAATATTTTTATAATTCTTGGTGTCATGGTCTAGGTCAAAAATACTGCATACCTTTATTTTGTCTAAAAGATAGTCTTTTACCACATGTTTGAGTCTGTATATAGGATAATATATTGAAAACTATTTATTGTTGGTAGCATTAGATTTTGATTTGAGGCCATATAATATGGATATCAATTATAATATAATGTATATTTTAAAATTATAAAATTCTTTTATTAATTTTCCAACTTCATGTGATTTTCCTAACCTTTATTTCCTTATGCTAGGTCTTGTTTTGGAGTAGTTGGTACAAAATGCTAAAATTTGATGAAAGGTTAATTTATCTATATCACCTTTTATCATTAGGTTTAAAGCATCACATGAATCATCATCTAGTCCTTTAATAAATAATGTCTTTATGACATCCTTAGTGAGTTGTTAACCACTCCATTTATGGGTACGTATAAACTTATCAAGGTAATCTTCTAAGGTTTCATCTTCATTTTGTTTGATCTTGAAAAAGTTTTCCTTCCATTATTTGACTCTACAATAATATTGATATTTCTCTAAAAATTTAGTTTTCATTTCATTTCAAGTGATTATAGAATTACCCTCAATACCTATGAATCATCTCATGGCTACATCCTTGAGTGTAGATGGGAATAACTTCAACTTTTGATTATCTATGACACAGTCATATGTTTGGTAGAAAACTTAAAATTCAAAGAGGAACTGATCTAGATCCTCTAAGGATTTACCTCTAAAAGTGCATAAAATGGATGGTGAGATATTTTTCATGGAAGTCCTATAATCAAGATCTAAGCTGATTGGATAGGAAAAAGTTCTATCATGTTAAGGTTGTTGATTAGGGTTTTCCACATGTGCATGTTTGTCTCCCATATTTTCTTCCCAAATTTAATTATCAATCCAATCTAAATTATCTTCTTGGGTGATTAACCTATGGTATACCTTAGGAGGATAATATTCATTGGTGATTAGATCTTATTCTTCAATAGCTTATGAATCAAATTTGACTATTCTAGAAATAGGATTTTTAAGATCAATTCTCCTTATAATAGAAGATGTCTTGAATAGGATTCTTCTTGTAAGATCTATTTGTGAGGATGAACCTTGGTCATGAGATGAATTAGAAAAAGTTTGTATACAGCTTTCAACTACCTTTATTTCACTTCTTGATATTTCTAGTAAGGATTGGATCATCTCTTCTTCTTAATTTATTTGGGATCCCTTAGAGATAAACCATCCTTGAGAATATCTTAGGTGGTTCATATATCTAAAAATTCCTAGATTGTTTTTGTGTTTTTATGTTTTATGAATGTTTTTGAATTTCCCTTTATAACTCTAATTTAGGATCTCACTAACACTTATTGATAAGTACTTGATAATGGCACCAAAAATTATAAGCTTTCATTAAACCTATCATTTAAACAATCAATAAATTTGTGCCATTTTCTATCAGGGTCAATTTCCAAGGCTATATGCAATGAGACCATTGGATATTGGATTTTACAATTCACTATTTGGGGGGTTTTACTTATGGTGTGATTTATAAATCTAAGAATAGTAAATAAAATTCTAACTCTATTTTGCAAAAAAGTAAATCTAGAAGGTTTGATAGTTGAAGATATCCTATAACATTTACACCATCAACATTCAGAACTTAAACATCTAACATAAGACATTATGGTGTCGTCACTTAACTTGCTTGACTAGGTAGGATAGTGTGATATTATAGAATGTGAAAATATATTCTATTATTACTTAGACTATTCTTAACAAATTTTGAATATGGAGATAGGTTAACAAACTTTGCTTTCTATGAAATTGAAAGACACACCCTTGCATAAAGAAAAATCACTTAAATTGAATTGAAATAACCTTTACATGTAATAAAAACACACTTGCATTAAAATAAATTCACTCTTTGCTTTGAAAAGGAAATTCACACTTGAATTAAAAAGGAAATTCACACTTTGCTTTTAAAAGGAAATTACACTTTCCAGTAAATGAATTATACCCAAATTAAAGAAATACTTCTAAGCTATAACTAAAAATACTGATTTGTGCTGATCTTTGAAGATAAGTGGTCCCTTGATCCTTATTTAGAATAGGAACAAATTTACTCATTAATGAAAAGGAATGCTAAAATTTATTTCATTATCAAGGAACATATATAGATATGCAAAACTATAATAGAAGGCTTCTTCTAAATTCTAATTGATTAACTAACTTTAACAGCTTTCTAACTTGAAAAAAATATATGGAATGATAAGGAGACATGTATTTAAAACACATATCAACATCTATTCACAAAATACAAAATTTGGTGATCTAAATGTCCAAATTTTTTTATTAAAAATATAGATGATCTTAGAATCATATCCCATGCTTAAAAGAAGGCATTGAAATTGACTCAACTGATAATAGATGGAAACTAACTAACATAGATCTGAAGAGATTATATCAAATTTTAAAAAATATAAGTACAAATATATATAGATCATTTTAGACCATTACTATGAATAATAATGTCTAAAATAAGATATCTAAATATGGAAAGTCTATTTATATACAATAAATATCTTTAGAATCACTAACTTGATTAATTGGATTCAACTGAACATCTCTGAAGCATACCTAGGCATCTTTAGAGAATTTTATATAGGTCTTTAGAGTACCTTATAACATATATAGAGTGTCTTCAGATCATCTTCAGAGCATCTTCAAAGCATCAGATCTTTGGAGCTCATTCGTTGAATCCTCAAAATTATTACGAAAAAGAGTTTCCAAAACTATTTGATGTCTTCTCAAAATTATCCCAACATAGGGATGTATTTCTACACACAAAATTGTGCTCATTTTATCCAAGTTAGACACAATAAAAATAAAAAGAATCATTAATGAATCATATGTAAACAAAGGATAATTACATTAATTTCCTACTTAGATAAGACATTAACTATTAAATTCAATGCAATATATAACCAAAAGGCAACACTTATGGATAGTTTGTATTAGACATAATGAGCTATATGAAATGTTCATAAGATAAGCCTCAAATGGTAGTTTCACATCATGATGAACCATGAGGTCCTTTTCACCAACTTGTGCAAAATCCACACCATCAAGGAGAGAATGTTGACCAAGATCATCCCTAAGCAATCAAAAAGAGAGTTTCAAAAGGAGTTAATGAATCATACTAAAAGAAAGAGAAGTCAAGTTTCTATCAATGAGAAAATTAAAATATACAATTGATAAAAATCAACTATTAAGAGTTTAAATAAGCCTCTATACAAGGTAAAGGCCATTGAGAATAAGAGTGATCAAAAGGCCATAGTTAACTCAACTTCAAGTCCATTTCCTTGCTTGGTTTTATGGGATCCTCCAAATAGAGTCTTCACCAACCTTGTATCATTACTATCATGAGTTTTACAAAAGATCTTGGTATACAATGTCATATCTCTCCCTCCCATCAAAAAGGTTGATATGACATGGCCTCTTCTAAAGAGATATGATTTAAATGCATTCTATGAGTATCATAGGGCATCAGGCCATAGAACAAATAAATGCATTAGCTTAAAACATAAGATACAATGTGATCAATTATCAAAAAATTCATCTCATTATAATATGATTTTATCGGTCCATATTGGATTTCCATTTATTCCCCTTATTTAATTTTGAAAACTAAGCATACATATGGTTGAAACTTGAGATAACACAATGGTTCATAGGTATGCCTAAGTGTTTTAGTTAGTCATGTCTTTGGATACTTAGTTTCATTTAGCTAAAGTCTAAAGCTCATTCATGTGTATCACTTTGTCTCTCATGATTGGTTATTCCAAGTTCATCCAAAGGAGGAATCTTAAAAGCCGTAAAAATTCATGAGCTAAATAATTTTAACAAAAATCAATGATATAAAAGGCAACATTCAATATTTCAAAAGTCAAATCACACTAAAAGACATGATTCAAAGCACATATCCTTTTTCTAATCTAATATCAAACTCCATAGTTTGCCTCATGATAGAATCTAGTTCCATTAGGGTGTGGTAGGCCAGTAGATTGAGAAAGGAGAGTTAAAAGAAAAATTAGTACTACCTACTTTCTCACATAAGTACCCAATCTTCATAGTAGATCGATGGCTTTGTAAGAGGTCTTGAGTAATGGGGAACACATGATGGTAAGGTATGCCCATTTTAATTTTCTTGTTTAGACAACCAATATGAGTCAATATTAGTACCTCACTTATTTGCATATATAGCTTTGTGTTTATTATGAACATGTTATCTTTTATATAGTGATGGTCACTAGTCACTTAGTGTCTTTTTTAAGTCCTTAGTATGCCTCATGTTTCCTAAGGTATTCTCATAGATGCCTATGTTGTGATTTTTACATTCCCTATTTAATTTACAATCATCCTATATTTTCCCTTGAGAAATATTATTTTATTCACTGATCACTCCCCTTAAGGATTCCATTTGTGAGTTGTAATGTAAGACCTTGGATAGTACCAATATTTCCTTAAAAATTACCAAATTTCCATTCCAAAAATTACCTTTAACATATTTTACTAGTAATTTACACCTCATTAGTGTTCCCTTTATGAGTTTTAGTGTAATACCATGGATAAGACTAGGCTTTCCTCACAAAATATTCCAATACCCAAGCCACAATGAAATTACATGTCAAATTTGAGCCAAGTAGAGATTGATCATGAGATACATGTTATTAACATGTTTCCCATCTTAATATAGTATTTTTTTTGCTTACTTTATTAATATTTCACCTTTACCTTCTTATTTTCCAATTACATGTAAGACTACAACCATTTTTCTTAAGTTTTTCATACTTCCTAGCTTGAATTAGTGTGATTAATTTAAGTTCATTTTTCCTAGTTTGTTTCTCTTTTATACTTCAAAATGTGATTTAGTATGATTTATTGACTTAATTATTTTGTTTTTTATACCATTTGGTGTTTCTTATGCCTTTTATTTTATTACATTATTTTCATACTTCCTAACATGATACAATGTGATTTTACTTATTTTAATTGGGTGTAAATCTTTTTCATGGCTTAAATTTTTTTTGTTATTCTTTTTACCCACTTTGGTTTATTATATTTAGTCATATTTTGTTATTACACATTTCCCATCATGATATAGTGTGTATTACATTTATTTTGACTAACTATACTTTTCCAAGTCTTCTTTGTCTTTTTCCTTTTTAACCATGCATGTGTATCACATAATTATAGAAAATAACAAACTTCACATATATTTCCCATGGAATATACAATAAAAGCTAAATACATGTGCTAAAAAAAATATCCATGCATCAACATCCACAACCAAATACAACTGATGATATTAAATACAACTATCAAAATCAATATCCATATATATCATGTGTTTTATATAATACAAGGTATAAAATATAAAATACATAGCTCCATCTCTATGGATAGGCTCCTTCATGCCTATCCTATGGCCTAACCACACTACCCATACATGACCGAGACTATCCCCTTTGAATTTTACATTGTAATGAGGCATTCTAGGATCTAAAAAATACTACCTATCCTTGTAAGTTGGCCACTTGAACTTACACCTGTCTAAGCTAGATTATGGTAGCCATATGTGTTACTCTCTTTTGATCCAAGGCCTACCAGGCCTATGCCTCTCCCTCTCCCACCCCTACCAGTAGATGTAATTCATCCTCTCATTTTTGTAACTATCTCATGGTATACCAGTCTAAACTAGCCTACCTAGGATGGGGTAGATGGTACCATAGGAACATCTAGAGTGGTGGGGTCATATGGTGCCAATACCCCATCTAAAATGTCATGATGTGAAACCATAATAAGGGATCCCCATTTGATTTCCTCTATCACCATATCTGTAAAACCAAAACTAGATAGATATTATATCATGTATATATCTCAAAATTGATCTATGTAGTATAACCATATATAAATAGTATTCTATATCAAGAACTTAAATCAAAATCACAACATTTATAGTCAGTCCTAGTATCACTAACCACTATCTCCCTTTTTGCTCTCTTGTCATGCATGGTATCTCTATTACTTATCCCCCATGTGCCTCCTCTATGGATCACCACTACACCAATATAAATCCTATCATAACCACCCATGCATGTCATTATCCTCTCTTAAGAGGTGTCTTGATGGACTATGCCTTGGAATGGCTGTTGGGTCATTATACATTATCACCCTTGCCTGTACCTACTCTCACTAGTGGTGCCTCCATCTATGGTGTGGCCAAGGTGGTTGTTACTATTGTCATGTTTATTTTGGCACTTGTTTTGGTGCTTATTTTATCCATAAATCCACATTCATGTCATCCCATCCCCTAGATACTTTCTATTGTATTTGACTAGTCCATGGTCTAACACATCATAGTCTATCACAAATATCTCCACTAGTATTCCTCCTTCTCTCCCCCTCAATTCTCTATCATGATATGCCCAATAAGAAAACACTAATATAGGGGTAACTAGATGTGGAATTCTAACCTACCCTAGTAAGCATGCCATTGGATATAGCTCTACCCATGAAGTATATTAGCATGTAGTCTGCACATAGGCTAGCCCTGCCACCATGGTCAACTACCTAGGCCACATAGTAGTATGTGCATGTATTTATACCATACAATCTCCACTCTTATGATAGTATATAGTGGTGGAACATGGGGCATGGCATGAGATACATGGTCTTATCTCCATATCATCACCTACAATAACCTATCATCGACCACATGGGGAAACCCAACTAGTTGATACATAAGAAACCTCTCATGTATCTAATAACTTAGTAAAACAATAACCTCTTGGTCTTTTTCCCTTTGGAAAACATCCCATACATATGATGTATGATATGGACTTATATGACAAACCTAAATTCATATAGTGCTTCCTAATAAAAAATGGATTGACATAAGGCTATCACATATAGAGGTAACTTGCCTTCCAACTTTCGACATAACATTTGAATTATCATAAGTCTAGTCACAACCTTATGAAAGTTTAGAATATCAATAATATATACATCAAACAAAATAACCCTCAATTTTGGGCATATCTTATTTGATTTTGTCACCCACTAGGCTAGTGCTTACCTCTCCTTCATATCATTCAGTGTCCCTTTAATAATTGATGTCCCTCTTATTGGCAATCCCATCAATATGTGGACATTCTCTAGAATGATACCCACCTCAATGGTATCCCCATCCACCACCCATAAAAAGTTTTGGTCAAATATTCCCATTCTCTAAGGAACATGACAATGATATCAACACTAAGTGGGATGTACCTCATTTACATGATGCCTCCAAATCCTAGTGTGACTAGCCATACTCTATCCACATCAATAAATCACTCTAGTAGATATATTAGCCATGATGCATGTATCAATCACCAATACCTTTGTCATCTATATAAAATATCAAATAACAAAGGATATATCATGACTCCATGTCATAAATAATCAAAATACATTCTTAAAATTTCAAAACTTTAGCCACCTTTGATTTAGTTTCTCAATTTTCTAGAAAATTAACCTATTTTAATATTACATTGGCCTTGTACTTTATTTGTGATACTAGATCAACCTTTTCATATCGATACTAGATCATCCCTCTTAAGAAAACTATATCAACCCTATCACACATAATCAAAATTTACCCTTTACCAACTAAGTTGGCCCACTGCTATGCAATCAACCCTATTTTAACATACCAAATCAATCCACTACTATATAGTTGGCCTTGTAATTATCCCTTGATTTATAGACTAAATAGACTAGGTCAACTCTTTTCATCCACAATGATGATTTTTTACCCATTTACCATAAATGCCTTGAGCATTTATTGGTCTAACTTCTTCCTACCCTATACTTATTTTATCCCTAGTTTACCTAATAATTTCTTAGGGTTCATTTTGGTGCCTAGATTTTGCCTACTAGTCACTTTTATATTTTTGGCTTAATTTAAGATAAAAATACTCAAAAATTGAAATTTCTAATTTCTAACCTATGCTACACTTATTGTGGCCATTATGTGTCCTCCCAATCTCAATTATCATATCCACACCATGATGGGGCTCTGGTCTCTAACTAGGTCTCTTAGAGTTCTAGTTTTTTAGAATAGGAAAAATAAGAAACGAATTATTTTTCACCTTATTTATATTTACCATTCAAAATTCATTTACTATTCAAATATTTACCACCAGATTCTATCTGATGATCATATCTTTGTTTCTAATAGCTCTTTTTTTGAGCTATAAAATGTTCTAAAATCCTAACATCGTAGAGAATATTTTCACTTATTATATATCTATGTTGTAAAAAAATTATTTTTTAATCCTTTTTTGATAGCTTCTAGAGGTTTGCATAATGTTCCCTACATTGGGAACCTTCACCATTCTTGCATATCATTATTTATTTATATCATTAAGGTAAGTAAAGGTATGTGTTTTTCACCAATGAGATGTGGGTGAGTTGGTAAAGTAAATTGGTTACTTCAGTCAACACCTAGGTTCAAATCTCAGTTTGGTATTGGAGGTTGATTATGGATAATCATTAGTATTGTTGGGCTAGTTGTGGTTATTGATAAGATTGTTAGGATAATTATGGCCATTCATTGGTATTCTTAGTGTAGTTAGAGACATTGTTGGTAATTTTGGTACATGAGATAGATGATCTCTTAGGGATCTAGGTTGTTGATTGTGTGTCAAATCGGTTAGAGCTCTGATCAAAAGAGAATAGGGTAAGGATCCCACCAAAGCTAGTATCTATAAAAAAAGGTATATTTTTTTCAATTATGTCCTTTCATTTATCTTATTTTCTCTTTATTTCAATTTATTTTACTTCAGTGTTATGTGTTTCTATATTATTTTTCCAAAGCACCATCCTATGTTACATCTACATGACACATGATGACCTTCAAGTGGGGAATATGTATACACATAATAGTTTTAAACTTTATTAAGTAATTAACAATACTTTATCTCTTGTAAAAACCCATCTAGTCTCAATCTCTTTGAGTGCATGCCTTAAGGAGTGCATTGAGAAAGGGGTGGGTAAATCATTGGTGCTTCAAAATATTGGTGTCCCTTATTACCATATGATATCTACACAAACATCTCCTAATTTTTTTCTAAGCTTTTCCTCCTATATTATACCCTCTTCTAGTCATTTTATACCTTCATTATTCCTTCTCTAGTCTATAATCCTTTTCTATTAGGGTCTAGGTCAGCCCTTTATCGACATAGACCAAAACCTAATTTATTTTTGTCAATAAAAATATAGAGTTAATTGGGTTGACCCTATTGGCTAAACTTTTGGAAAGAACTAGGGTTAGATTCCACTATATATAAACATCCATTTTCATCATTTATAGAAAGAAGAGAAGAATAAGAGATATATATTATGCATCTACTTATCCACCACTCTACTTGATGATCATAGCTTAGGGTTTCATAATTTTTGGAGATATAGATCTTATCTTGTGGAGAAGTCTTTTGGATGCATACATAAGTTGAGTCACCTAGAGCTGATTTATCTTTATCATCCTTACATATCATAATAACCTATTATTAATCCCCTTGGCCAAGGGAAAGATTGAGTTTTAGTGGGTTCATATTCAAAGATAAGTATTTCTAACTTTGTTCCTCCTTTATAAGAGTAGATATATATGCATTTATACTTCTCTCTCATGGATTAGGATTTTGTATACATTAATGTGAGTATATGTCTCCTATGCATGTTAACCTTTTATGTTTATTACCCCCACTTTATGCCATAAGCTTTGGTGAGCACTATATTAGACTTTAATTTACTTGTTATTAATATAATGATTATGAAAACATAGTACTTAGGGTTATTTCATAGTTTTTCTTGATTAGAGGATTTGTAACCCTTCCTAGTGATATTATTATGGTTAGAGATAACTTGAATAGGTCTAGTAGATCTATCTTTCTCATGACCCCAAATATCTAATGTATCAATAATAGAAAGTGTAAGTAAAATTTATCTTCTCTGAGATAGGATTGATTTATAGGTCAATTACATTTCCCTTTGCATATTAACACCACCCTTACTTTTGGCCATCATATCCCTCATACTATCTGTGTGGTGAAGATGGATACCATATTGATACTTATTATGGAGATGTAAGATTCCAACTCTTTTGGTACAATGGATATTGAGGTGTCCATCCTATTTGATAATAAGGATAATGTGATGTCTAGCCTATTAGGCACTAAGCTTAGTACTGTGTAAAATATGGTATCCATCCAAGTGATGACTATGCATTTGTTTCCATTTCAACATCTAGAGTTTGTATTCCTAGTTTCATAATTAGACTCTATTGCATAAATACTATGAATACATTATTGGTGATATATTCCTTTAACTCCTAATGAGCTTGGTATTTATTCTTGTCATGATTATATGGTCTACAAAATTCATTACATTTTGTGGCTTTTGTATATATTATTGTAGTATGTGACAGTTGGTAATGGGATGTCTGAATATGTGACAAATTTCATAGAAAATTTCCTTGATTTTTGGACATTCATTCTTATAATGTCATTCTTTTCTACACTTAGTACATCATAATGATAGTTTGGGCCTATTGATTTTATACAATTTTGTTGACCCCCAAAATTAGTTAAGTACTAGACAATCATGTGCTTATGAAATTTAGGTGAGTTTAGTTTCACTAGTTGAGAGGCATACATAATCCAGACCACACAACTTATGCACATACTCTAGACATAATTTCTAATAAAGAATATGTTAGCTATCAAAACCTTGTTGATGTGTGCTACACAAAAACATGGTAAGACCTAAGAACTATAGAGGAGATTATCAAGGATAGGAACAAGTGGATATGTTGGATATGGATATTAATATGGATTTATGGTGGTATGATGGTAGATGGTGTGGTAGTTAGCTTTAGGCTAAGTTAAAAATTCAAATATGGGATTGGGCAAGAAATCCCAAGAGAAAAAGGAAAGGCTCAAGTTGAAAAGAGAGGAATTTGTCAGTAGAGAAGAGAGGAGATAGCCATAAAATCATAGTAGAATAATTATAGATAACAGAGAGTGAGAGCCAATGAGTTAGAATTGAGTAAAAAAGGTAGACCATTATTATTATATTGTATTAGGGAGAGATAATAGTTATGAGTGATCTCCAAATTGTAGAGTGAGGGTACCAAGTGTGTTGTGTGTAAAAAATTGTACCTTTGTATGTCATATAGAGTGATTATAATAAAATATATTATTTTGAGTACTCATATATTACATGATTATTTGATATTATTTATATGTGTGCTCCCTAGGTTATCTAGGTATCTTCCTCTCTCACTCTTAACAAACACTACTCTCCCATTACATGCAACTAACATGACCCCAACCTAGGTCCTTTGTTCCTTCACACCTATAATATCATAGGTATTTTATTCCTTTCATGATATGTTAGTGTGGGAATTAACCCAAGCTATGTCAAGTTAGACTCACACAACATCTTGGCCCTTTATGACTAGACTTTATATAACATTTTTGGTTTATTTCTAGGGTTAGGTTATCTTTCATTATTATTATGGTATAGTACCACATGACATGTTTCAGAATCATAGGTTATATCTCTACACATATGAGTTGTACATAGATTGAATCGATGTTCAACATGGAAACACTATATAGGTGAAAACTCTAGAGTCATATGTATGAAGAGAATATGTGGATAAGAATGGCCAAGTAAGACCCTATAAAGATGAAATAGTCTACTTATATAAATGATACAAGGACCCATATATTGAGGGAAGGGAATGGGGTTGACTCTTATGTAGAGAGAATATGCTATGAGGAAAGTATCAGGCATGTCATGGAGTTGGATATGAGAAGAGCTGAAGTGAGGACTAGGTGTTAGGATACTAGTGGTGTAGCACATATTTTCCCTAGTCCTAGTATATGAGCCCATATAACCCTCTTAGAATTGGAGGATATATTTTGAGACCCACTAAGAGTGGAGGATAATGAGGTGGAATTAGGGACTCCACCTAAGTAGGTGTTTTATAACCCCTAATTGAACTAGAAGAAACTTAGTTGGTATGTGATGTGTTAGATAATGAGGCTTGAGACGTGATCTATTGTAGTAGGATGTAGTTCAAAGTTGACCACCATAATATGAGACTAAGGAAACACCCTTATGATACAAAATATGATCACCCGAGTCTAAAAAATATGTTATGCCTTAGATCATTTTAATACCACTCTGTAAGGGTAAACCTAAACTTGGTACCTATTGGATAATTTTGGCCTACATAAAAACCTTGCCTTAAAAGATCAAACATGAATTGAACCAAGACCATAGAGTTGGCAAAGCTTTCAAAACACTTTAAGTCTACTTAGAGTGTATTTTTTTAATTTAAAGGATAGGTCCAAAATTGTAGAGACCCCATGTAAGACCAAGAATGCTTTGAGAAAATGTGGATATTTAGGGGATCCATCAAGTTATTCATTATGATTCATCAAGGCATTATAGTCTAATGGCAAAAAATCTGAAGTAGGCATTTAGATAACTTCATCATTGCCATGTGTGTATGAGTTAAGGTAAAATAATCATGTATATTTGTTAAAATTTATGCCAAGTTTGAATTCATTAGATTTAAGATCCTTTGATAAAGCACATCAAAAGCTATGGGGACACAAAGTTGGCTCTTCAACCAATCTCCATTATTTTCCCATACTTGGCCTTTTTTCAAAAAAGTGTAGGCAGAGCTGAGTGGGAATTATCACAGCCATATTTTTCACATGTGACACTCTTAGGAGGAAGTAATCACATGGGTTTATTTATCTTAGTCCCTAGTTACCACATGCCAAATTTTAGATCATACATCAATACACGAAGGCAAATATGCTATATTAAAATCATCCTCTCAACCAATTTAAATCCTTTGTTTGTGCTAGATGTAGGATCCTCATGTAAAATAATGTGGAGGATCTTATTTAAAATTTTTATATATGTATTTAGAAAGATCCTAGGATCATCAAATGAAAAGGATTTTCTCCTTGTAGTGTAAGGAACATTTCTTGAAAGTTTGGCACCATAATGATTCATGTGCTCTAAGTTATGAGATTACAAAGATGATAAAAAAAATGGAAACATTCATATAGACATAAATTTTAGGCCCCAAAAACTAGCCATTAAAATTTAAAATGTGGGCCTAGGCAAATCAAATGGCATGCATTCCATCTAGACAAATTAGATCTACAGTGCGATCAAAGGTCAAAAGGTCAGTGGATTTGGGGTCCAATCAAAAGATGAGATTGAAAGAGAAGGTCTCAAGGATCTATAGTCCATGTGCAATTGGGTCTTAGATCTAACTGAGCAAAATGAGTTAGCAAGTCATTAAAGATAAGTTAGATTTCCAATGACCAATAAGCAAAAGTGAGCTCGAGGCATTCTTGATGAAGGTTGATAAGCTAGTTCTTGACCTGAGCTGATAAAAACATGGAGCCAAACTTGATTGAAGATTCAAAATCAATAATTTACTAATCAAATGGAATTGGGCATCAAAGGGGGTATAATATATATAACTATAGGAAAACTAATATTATTAGGTTGGTTTTCATCTACAGTTATTATAGTTTAAGATCCAAGGCAAAGTAGATATGTGATTAATGAAAAATAATCTCAAGTCATGCCTTCAACAAGACACCACTCAAAACAAACATGGCATGTACCTAATAATTAAAAGATCCAAGTATTTTATCCTCATGGTGAGTTAGAGTGGGGGATGATGTGGAAGATGGATGGGATCAAAGTAGTTGGAGCATTCATTTATTAGAGGGTTTTATTCATCAACATAAATCATGGTGCATAATCGTGATAAAAAAAAAATTCTCTTAGTGCCACCCACATGCCAATGAAATATAAAAGATCACTATGGTTATCATGAGGCAACTTGTCCATGATGGATTAGTATAAATCAAAGCAAATTAGGTGGAACATTCATTAGGAAAAGGTGGAAGTTTAACCAATGATCTTGGATAGCTCATGAACATATGTAGTTTTCTCTCTTCCCCTTCCTCTATATAATCCCTTTATTTTCCTTTAAAAAGGGTTCTTAGATTTGTAAAATTTTATGGGAGAAACTAATCTCTCTTGGACTCTAGAAGTAGACTCTTTCATTTTCTGATTGTGACTCTCTCTTAAGTCTGAAAGAGTAGAGAATATTTTGATAAGGCAATCCATTATTAAAACTTGTATGAAAAACCTCTTGAAGAAATAAATATTTTCCTTACCTATCTTACGTCTTTGTGTTGCATTTAGAAAAGTATGTGCACTATCACATAGTAAAGGAGAATATTCCGTGCCTTTGGTCCTTCTTTACTACTCATTTCTAAGTGTCTTGAACCTAGTTGTAGGTCTAATTTAGTGTTATTATTATCATTAATGTAATATCTTAGTGAATATTAGAACTCCTCTTTGCCTTCAGTTATGATTTCTGAACCTAATTTATGAAATAATAATGCAACTAGCTAGTTTTGTGATATTGTGTAAATCATTATTGCCTTGGGCTTCTTCAGTGTTTGCTCCATGCATATGAGATCCTCGTGTATTTTTGTGCATCACCCCTTTAAATTTATTAGGAAACTTTATCCCTTCCTAGCCCTTTTTTCTGAAGCTCTGAACTTAGTTTTAGTTTAGGTGAGCATCAAAGAGGAAGATGGCTTACTTTGGAGGTTTAGCCCTATCATGGGACACCCACAGCCCAGGGTTGTTACCATTTTATAGATTGACTAGGGGAATCCAAAATAAATTCTCCAAAGGGTGCATGTTAAAGCCATAATAGTTTTTGGCATGATTGGATGGACTCACATTACAAATATATTGAAGAAGATTTATTAGGTTTGATGTTGGTTTGGTCAATTAATATGGTGATATCTAAGCATAATAATATCTGGAGACTTTGAGCTACAGATATTCCAAGAAATCAAACTAGTAGTAGATTAGTAGCTTCATCTCCTGCCAAAGGTGATAACAAGGTCAACTTCTAAAGGTAATCTTTAATTTATCGAGCTCCCTTTAAATTTAGCTAAAATTTTAAGGTTTGGTAATACTCTACCACATGTAGGAAATCCTTTTTGTAGGCAGGTTATAAGGCCTACCTTGATGAATAGACCCTTGGTCCCCCATCTTCATAATATGATTCCTTAAAGTGATTTCCCATTTGTGGGTTTTAATAGATAAAATCCATTAAACCTACTATAATATGATCCTATGCCAGTTGCAACCCTTAAAAGTGTTCCCTATTTCATAGGAGACCAAGCTATAACTCCTAATGAGAACCTCATGGACATGATGATATTTGTAATATCCATAATGTCATGATGGAAAATATAGCCATCAAATTAATAGTTGTCTCTTTTAAAGGGAAAGCTTTAGACTAGTATATAGGCTTTGCCCCAAACTCTATCTAATCATGAACCAATTAGGGTAAGTCTATTGTAAAAGATTTGTAGATAAAAGTGACCATTTGTTGCTTACAAAGTAGTTGACCATAATCAATAAGGATCCCCATGAAGTCATGTAAGACTTCAAACCTGATTGTAAAGGACTTGGGATAGAATTCTAGTTTCTATCAGATCAACTCCTAGTTTCAACATCTTACACTATTTAAAGGCTCTAAATAATGATATAGCAATGATGATCCAGTCCATGGGAAGAATTGTATTTCCAGATACTTATGAGGTGGATTTTAAGGTAGAGAATTTTCTAGTCCTAACTAGCAAGCTTACGCCTAGACCCCTAATGTCATTGTTCCTAGAAATTAGACCACATCTTGTCTTAATCTCCCCACTAGATGTTGTTCTCCCAACACCAATGATTGATGTTATACCCCCACCTCAACAAGAAAAGGATTCCACTAGTGGATATGATAATTCCTCAAATATTAAGGAACTATAAGAGCTTAGAAACATGTTATAATCCTTTGTAAATGAGCTGATCAAACTTAAGAGGCAACATGCCCAATATAATAGGCCTTATCTAGGTTCATACCAACCTCAGTAGTAAAATTTATAGACAAATAAGACACCTTATAAAATGAATTACCAAGGCCAAGTCCAAGGTTAGAATTAGGGACAAGGACAACATGGTTACAATAAGTAAAACAACTATAACCCTAATGTTGTGAGCACTTCCAACACTTTGGTCCCAGTTCAGAATAATGTGGCTCAAGAAGCTAAAGATACCATGCCTTGGAATCAATATTTTGGATAATACATTGTCCCAACCATTTATTCTACCAAAGCCTTCAATGATCAATTTTAGTAAGCTACTAATTTTGGTTACAATTAAGGTTTCATGGCCTAAAATATAGAGGTACCTATGATAAGTAGGTCAAATGAGCCCCAACAAAGCTAGAATGTTGATCAATGACTAGGCTAGTTGGGTGCCATAATGGTAAACTATGAGTAAGAAGAGTGTTATGCACTCAACTGATAGGTTAGTTCTATCTTGGCTCATGTTCCAGTGGTTTTAAACACAATATTAAAAAGGATAATTATGGATAGTAACTAAGAACTAAGCAAGGAGCCTCCTACTATTACTCCTTCAATTTCTAAGCTAGTTGTGCTTATTCCCCTTCCAAAAATATTGAAAATTCCAAGGAATTAGAACCAAAAATATGTCTTAACCCCTCAAGGTTCACACATTCAAAAAATGACTATGGTGGCTCCCAAATCACAAACAAAAGTTAGTGGGTCACCTATCAACATTATTGAGTAGAAGAAGAAGTCTAGTGTGAATGTGCTGATATAGGATGTACTCTCCTTATTGGGCCAAATGGAAATCCTTTAGAAAGGTTTGTCTAAAATCAATGCCTTGATAGTTGTAGATAAACAACCAAGCAAAATGAATGAGGTTCTCACCAATAAAACTAAAAGCTCAGTCAGAGGATAGTCAGGTAAAATAGCCAAACCCTTCCCTTTTTATATTTTAGTAGTCATTGGCAACTCTTTGGTGCATAATTATTTGGTAGACAATAGGGTTAGCACCTTAGTGATTCCAAAGGCCATAACTGAATAACTTAGCTTAATATATGAGCCATAAAAAAGGGGAGTCCTACAACTTGATAAAACTTCAACAAAGCCATTTGGCATCATCAAGGGCCTAAAATTGACCCTGCATGCTTGTTCAAGTATGTCAGTGGAATAAGATGTGTTGGTCTTAGATATGCCTCCTTGATTTGCTTTATGTTTATCTAGGGAATTCACAACAAAGATCAAGGGCTATCTTGTGGTAGATTGGTCATACATGGCATTAAAGACCACATATGGGACCAAAGTATCAATTAAGGTTGAACCCATCATGCAATTCCATACAAAGACCTATGAGATAGATAATGTCAACATCAATTACACCATCATTGATGAGGATGAATTCACAATGGGGAGAGAGCTGAACACTCATCTAGAGGAGGTGCCAAACATGTTCCTAGATGAGTTATGGGGAGATAATTAATTACTCAACCATTTTGAAGGAGTTGAATAAAGGGGTATGGGTGTCTTTCTATTACACAAAAGAGATCAACCCATGCCATCTCTCATTGGACCTCAAGAAGACCCCAATGGCATATGGAAATTATTCTTTAATGGTTCAAGAAGAAAACATAAGGTAGGTGTAGGTGAAATGTTGGTTTCCCTCTCAAAAAGAGATTTTTTCTCTTCTTATAGGTTTTAGTTCAATTGTTCCTACAATGCAACAAAGTACAAAGGCCTAATTCATGGTCTTCGATGGGCCAATAAAAGAATAATAAGAAAATTACAAGTGTTTGGAGATAGTGAGCTCATATTGAACTAGGTTAGAGGTTAAAACATCACAAAGAACCCTTTGATGAAGTCTTAAAACCATAAATTGTGGGACCTAGTCAAATATTTTGAGGTATTTGACATTCAAGTAGTGCCAAGAAGCTAGAATCAACATGCTAGTAGGTTGGCAGCTATGGGAGCCCAGTTTGATATCCCTAAAAATTTGAGGAATAAAATATAGATGCATGTCAAAATAATTGTAAGGTTATTAGTGATGAATAATGAAGATCACTGGTAGGTTTTCAAAAATGATGAACAAATTACATGTTTCTTATAGTAAGAAGAAAAATTCTCCTCCCTCAACTAAGGAAGATTGCAACATCAATATGGGGAGTAGATTGTTTAGTTAAAATCCAACAAACTTTTTATAGGGCTGGTAAATCTAGAAGGTCTCTTTCATGAAGAGGACCATATAAGGAAGGATAAATCAGTAATGTCAACTGGCTAAGAAAAATATTAGATAGTTATTATTTTGAAAGATAAACTTATCAAGCTTATGAAATTAAGTAGTTAGGCTAACAGACAAGCTTTCATAGAACTTTGCAGAGAGTATATGGATATCTTTACTTAGGAATGTAATAACTTGGGGGGTTTTAATCCAAAACTATTACATCATACTAGAGATCTAGAGGCTAATGCCAATCTTGTGAGGCAAAATCAAAGGCCCATTAACCCCAAAATATAAGAGCCTATGAGGAAAGAGTTAGTTAAGCTAGTTGAATCCAAGATCATCTTTCCCATCAAATATTCATCATGGGTGGCTAATTTGGTGCCTATGAGAAAAAAGAGTATGGAAATAAGGATGTGCATTGATTTTAAGGATATAAAAAAGGTCTCCTTTAAAGAACACTACCCCCTACCATCGATGGAGTAACTCCTTTAGATATTTTCAAGTTCATAACACTTTTCTCTCTTGGATGGTTATTCAGGTTACAACTAGGTATTAGTAAGGGAAGATGATCAATATAATACTACCTTCACCACTAAGTGGGATACTTTTGATTACTAAAATATGCATTTTAGATAGTCTAATGATGGGGAAACCTTCTAAAGAGCCATATATGGAATTTAAAGGATTGATAAATTGAATGGTATTAGTCTATTTGGACGATAGCACAATCTTCTCCAAGAATGCTAGTGAACACATGGGCCATCTGAGGGTGATTTTATATAGGTGTAGAGAGTATTGGATCTCTTTAAATCCCAATAAATATGTGTTAACTATGCACAAGGGTAAGTTTTTGGGTCATATTGTGTCAAAATAAGGATTGTCTATCGACCCTGACATAGTAAGTTATATCTTAGCTTTATCCTTGCCCAAACACAAGAAAGGGATCCAGAGATTCCTTGGGAAGATTAACGTTGTGAGAAGGTTCTTTTTGCAAGACTAGTCAAACCTATCACCAACATGCTTAAAGATACCTTAATGGAGTTATCCTTATATGCATACATGATGAACAAGTAACCAAACTCCTGGAACAATTTCACAATGGACCTTTAGGAGGCCACTTTGCACTAAAAATCACAATAATAAAGATAATGAGGGTAGGTTATTATTGGCCCATCCTTATCAAAGATGATCATGGATGGGTTATAAAATTTTGAAAGTGTGCCATTTTTACAAGGAAGTAAAGACTAACAATCCTTCCACTCAATCCAATTCAAGTAGAGCAACCCTTCATGTAATGGGGGTTAGACTTCATAGGGATGATTAATCCACTGTCAAGTGTAGGGAATAAATGGGTGCTCATTACAATTGACTACTTCACCAGGTGGGTGGAAGCCATTGGTTTGAAAGAAGCCAATGAGGTTGTAGTTTTAGATTTTTATGATAACGTAGTGACTAGGTTTGGTATTTTAGCCACCATAATTTTTGATAATGCACTGACATTATTTGGTCTCAATATAAGTAAGTGGGATATCAAAAATGGGTATCCACCTTAGCACCTCTTCCAACTACTATCCTCAAAGAAAAAGACTAACAGAGTCTACAAACAAGAAGTTTCTAAGAATCATCAGGAGGACTATAGAAGAGAATCAAATAACATGGCACACTAAGCTAAAAATAGCCTTATGGGATAACAGAGTGACTCCTAAAGTTGACATTGGCCATTCTCCATATGTCCTTATGTATGGAAGGGAAGACAAATTGCCTATCTCCCTTGATCTACCCAAACTAGAATTAGCCCATCAACTTGAGTTGATGGAGGATGAACACATAAACGTAAGGGTGACAAATCTCATGGAACTCAAAAACATTAGAGATCTTGCTATGAAAATGCTAGAGTCTAACCAAGCTCAAGTTAATAAATTTTGTGACAAAAGAGCTATAGCAAGAAGGTTCAAGGAAGGGGACTTGGTCCTCAAATGGGATTAATATAAGGCCAAACTAGGTAACCATACCAAGTTTAACATCTTGTGGAGTGGACCTTATTTAATTCATGGATGCAAGGAACATAACACCTTTTAGCTTTCCCAACTAAATGGAGAGGTATTACCCATCCCAATCAATGGAATTCATTTGAAACTTTGTTATTAAAAACATTACATCCGATGTAACATATTGTACATATTAGAGTAGATTTTGTGTTTTCCTCTAAGTGCCCTATGCATATCTCTTTTTATTTTGTGTTTCCCTTTGAGTTCCTTGGGAAATTTATTGTTCTATTGTATTTTGTTCTTGTTACTTTGTGAGAGGTTCCAGGAAAGGTGTAGCCTTGTAATAGTTCAGTCCAATTGAAAGAAAGATTATGACTCTATATTCCCAAAGGATTGGTTCAAGGAAACCACTCTCTTGCATAGTAGGCATGCAACCGTAGGATGTCACCAGAAGTGTTTGAAAATTAGGCCTACATACATAACCTTGCCTTAAAATATCAATCATGATTCAAACTAGGACCATGGAGTTGGCAAAGGTTTTGAAACACTTTAGGTCTATTTAGAGTGTAATTTGTCACTTTTAAGAATAGGTACAAAATTGTAAAAACCCCATGGAAGATTGAGAATGCTTGGAGTTAGTGTGGAGATTTAGGGGATTCATCAATTTATTCATTATGATTCATTAAGTGTTCTAGTCTAATGGAAGAAAATTTAAAGTAGGCACTTTGCTAACATCACCATTACCATGTGTGGATGAGTTAAGGAAAACTAATCATGTAGATTTGTTCACATTTGTTCCAAGTTTATATGCATCAAATTTTAGAGCCTATGATAAATCACATCAAAAGCTATGGGGACCCAAAGTTGGCTCCTTAGCTAATCTCCGTTGTTTTACCATACTTGGCCTTTTTTCAAAAAAGTGTAGGTAGAGTTGAGCAGGCATTTTCATGAAGCCATATCTTGCACATGTGACACTCTTATGAGGATCTAATCACATAGATTCATTTATCTTAGTCCCTAGTTATCACATGCCAAAGTTCAAATCATGCTTTGATGCATGAAGGAAGATATGCTCGATCAAATTTGGCCTCCCAACTAATTTAAGTCCTTTATCTATGGTAGATGTAGGAATGTCATGCAAAATCACATAGAGGATTTCATTTCAATATTTTATAGATGTATTTATAAATATCATGGGATCAATGTATCAAAAGGGTTTACTCCTTGTAGTGTAAGGATCATTTCCTAAAAGTTTGGTGCTATAATGATTCATGCACTCCAAGATATGAGCTTCCGAATTTGATCAATAAAATGGAAATGTTCACACAAACATCAATATTAGGCCCTAAAAAGTAGACATTAAAATTTAAAAGGTGGGCCCAGGTAAATCTAATGGCATGAATTCCATTTAGATAAAGTAGATCTATGGTACGATCTGAGTTCAAATGGTTAGTAGATCTGAGGGGCCAATTAGAGGACAAGCTTGATGGAGAAGGTCTCAAGGATCTACGATCCATGTGTAATTAGGTCTTAGATCTAATAGAGTAAATTGAGTCAGCAATTCATTAGAGCCAAGTTAGATTGCTAATGACCAATGGGCAAAAGTAAGCTTGGGGCATTCTTGATGAAGGTCAATAAGTTAGTTCTTGACTCGAGTTGATAAAAACATGGAGCTGAGATTAAATGAAGATTTATAGATAATATTTTACTTATCAAATGGAATCAATAATCAAAGGGGGTGACATATATATAACTATAGGAAAACATATATTCTTGGGTTGGTTTTCATCTATAATTATTATAGTTCAATATCCAAGGCAAATCAGATATGTGATTAATGAAAAATCATCTCAAGCCATGTCTTCGACAAGCCACCACTTAAAATAGATGTGTCATGTCCCTAATAATTTGAAGATTTGAGGATTTTTTCCTCATGGTGAGGTAGAGTGGGGGATGACATGGAGGATGGATGGGATTAAATAAGTTATAATATTCATTTCTTAGAGAGTTTTCTTCATTAGCATAAACCATGGTGCATCATCATAATAAACTCTTGTCTCCTAGTATCACCTGCATGCCATTGAAATATTCAAGATCACTAGGGTTATCACAAGGTAAATTATACATGATGGGTTAGTATTGATCTAAGAAAATTAGGTGGAACATTCATTAGGAAAAGTTGGTAGTTTGACCAATGATTTTGAATAACTCATGAACAGATGCAATTTTATCTCTTCCCCTTCCTCCATATAATCCCTTTTTTTCCTTTAAAAAGGGTTCTTAGATTTGTAAAATTTTGGGGGAGAAGATACTCTCTCTTAAACTCTAGAAGAATACTCTTTCATTTTTTGATTATGACTCTCCCTTAAGTCTGGAAGAGTAGAGACTCTCTTTTGATAAGATGACCTCTTATTGAAACTTGTATGAAAAACCTCTTGAAGCAATAAAGACTTTCTTTACCTATCTTACATATTTGAATTACGTTTAGTAAAGTATGTGCACTATCACATAGTGAAGGAGAATATTCCATGCCTTTGGTCCTTCTTTCTTGCTCATTTCTAAGTGTCTTGAACCTAGTTGTAAGTCTAAGTTAGTGTTATTATTTTCATCAATGTAAGATCTCAATGAATCTTATAACTCTTCTTTGCCTTCGGTTATGATTTTTGAACCTAATTTATCTAATACTAATTCAACATGATAGTTTTGTGATATTATGTGAATTAGTATTGCCTTGGGCTTCTTCAGTGTTTGCTCTATGCATATGAGAGCCTTATGTAAATTTTGGTGCATCACCCTATTAAATTTATTAGGAAACCTTATCCATTTATAACCCTTTTTCCATGAAGAACTAGGCTTAGTTTTAGTTTAGGTGAGCATAAAAGAGGAATTTGGCTTACTCTAGAGGTTCATCCCCATCACAGGATACCTAAAGCCTAAGGTTGTTCCCACTTTATGGCTCAACTAGGGTAGCCCAAATAACTTCTCCCAAGGGTGTGAGTTAAAGCCATAATAGTAATGAAAGGCCAATTTGACATAGTCAATTATGAACTTGTCCCTCCTCAATATTGTATTTTTAAGGAAGTTTAATGTCTTGAAGGTAGAACATCTAGACATTTTTGAATTTAAGGACACCAAGTAGTAGTCTTTGTAGATATTACATGATTGTGATGTAAGGTTAAATACCTTGGTAACTAATCTCCCATATTACCTCCATCCACTAAAACATGCTCATTATTTTATCAATGGATTACTCCCCCAATCTAATGCACTTTATCCATGATTGAGTCATTTGAGAGATAGTAGTAATTAAAGGTTATGCTCAAAGATGAATTCACACATTGGCTGGATGAAAAATCTCAGCTAGGCTTGGAAACACAAGTTGAAACAATGAGGTAGTAATTTCAATAAGTTATGAATATGCATATTGTTATAATAAGGGATAGGGATGATAACTTGAGTATACATGGAGTACATAGGTGCTCACACATCCATAAGCAAAATATTGGCAAAAACATAAGATTTATGGGTCATGATGGATAGTGACAAGGATAATAATCAGTGCCACAAACTACTAAGAGGCATCTGCCTAGAAAATCCACCCATGCACAAGGTCAAAGAGGATAATAACCCCCATTCATGCTCATAATATAAGTGTTTGTCATTGGATTTTTTATAATGTGATTTCCCCACCCTTTTTTTTGTGCTGATTGCTAAAAAATACATAAGGCCATTGAGTGTCCTGACCTCTATGTTAAGATTATAGGATGAAGTAATATAGGGAAGATGGATAGGAAGGCACATCATGTACATAAGGCCTTGAATAAACTTAGGGATAACTCTGTGCCCCATCCTAATAAATGTGTGAGTGTAGTGTAGACAAATATAATCTCATAGACCAACCATTCCAACTAGGTAGAATAGTTGAATGTATTGCATGAGGTTGTACATGTTATTTAGGCTTATATGAATTGAGGTCCAATTGGTCCATATGAGATAAGCGTCAATTTAGGTGGAACTCTAAAAGGCTAGAGCATTAGTATATTTTCCCTCTAATGAATGTGCTTAGGAATTTATAAGTCCTGATCTTGTCAAGGTTGAGTGCCTACAAGTAGGGACTCCTATAAGACTCAGAATAGGTTCCCCATGAGTGATTAATGGGAATATAGTGAATAACTAAACCCTATAAAATGATTTCTTGGTAATTATCGCAAAGTGTGTGACACCTTTTTATTGGCCTTACTCGAGATGTGACCTACATTAGTGATGGCTGAAGTAAAATTTACACCTTGGGTACAAGAATCCTATGAGGAAGTTGATTATGGATGTAGTATGGTGCACTTTATATTCCCCCTTGATCTTAACATTTCAGATGATTTAGTTAAGAACCTAGGCAAACCATCAATATTAGATGAAAATAGTTATGGATTTATAGGGATAATAATCCCAAGGAATAAGAAGGTGCCACATATTTTTGTGCCACTTTAGAACTAGTGAATTTTCACCCCATCAGTTAATCTCATGTATGTTTTCACCCCTTTGGTTAGGATTTTGAGACTGTATACACATAAGTCACCATGTACACCCAAGGTGAGAAAGGTTCCCCAAATCACTAAACAAGGGCTAGTTAAAGTTGTTGCTTCTATACAGAGGCCATCTGACTAATAAATTATCAAATATTACTCTAATGCCTTAACAACTACTCAGTAACATGAGGCCAGGCTCCTCATATACCAACATCTCAAAAATTATTGAATTTTGTTGACTTGGGTCTTGGGATACCTTAGAAACATAGTGTGATAAGGCATTTATTGCCATTATGTAATAATGCTTCTTTAGCAATTCTTATGTCTATTTTGCTTAGCAACATAAGCTATTTTTTAGTAATAAGACACACTTGGCTCTTAATATCAAGTTGGGTGAGTTAATTGAGGACTTTAGTAAAAAATCCACCATGTTATATGTTTAAGTATTTTTAGTGAGGTTGGGAGTGCCATAAAATTATAAATGACTTGTTTATGTTACCAAAAAGAAAGTTTTCATTGGCACTTAGATAGACACATCTCAATGTAACACTACACTAGAGGAATAGATGCATATTTTAGTGTGGGGTAGGAGATGATACTAAGAAAAGGAGAAGACATGTGTCTATAAAAGATGTATGGAATGAAATTGTGCATGAGGAAATGTTTAGAATCACAAAAAAGGATAATAACACATACAAAGAGTTGAAATGTTGACCAAGTCAAAGAGTTGAATAAGAAAGGATAGGTGTCATGTCAATATACAAGTTGTTTTAGTATTTTTTGGTTCATTTTATTAATAAAAATTAACTTACTAAAAATATAAATGATACAAGGTTTAAAGAGAATACTTATGATGGGGGATGCACACCATTGATCCAATGAGGTGGGGGCTCCTTTTTGGCTAAGAAGGACTAACTACACACAAAAGGCAACTTGGAAAAGATTTGATCAATAAGATAGATGAGTGGGTTAGTATAAGACCAATCCCAAGAAGTGGTACACTTTTTTGTAAGGATACCATCCCACTATTTTATGCAATCAAGTAGATAAAACTAATAAATGAGAGATAGACCATGTTAAATATATTTAATAAGATAAATGCATATAGATTATTTAAGATATATGGATGAGATAAATAAGATAAATATATGTAGATGATCAAGATAAAAAAAAATATATCTTTTGATTAAGATTAATTCAAGTTGTTAAAATAGGTTCAGGTTGTAGATAGAAATAAAAACATATAGATTGATGCCAATTTTCTCAGAATCGATATCGATTATGTAATCGATGTTGACCTTGTATGAATCAATGTCAATTATATATAGATGGATATAAATATAAATTCAAAGGTTTAAATAGAAATATTAAAAGGATATTAGATGGTATTAGATGGCTAAGGATGTTCTTTGGGTGGATGTAAGATATTCTAGGTAACACATAGTAATTGATGATAATTAAAGATAATCAATCCCAATTCTATATGAATGTTGTTGATTAAGATTTAGATATTGATTACAACAAAAATTTTAGATGTTAATATGGATTACTAAATGACAAATTTAGAGTGTTCTAAGGTGGTTTAGGAATTTAGATAGAATTAAACAAAAATGAATGAAAAAATAAAAATAATGAATACTCTAATCATAATAAAGATAATCTTACCTTAATGCATTCCAAGATTGTGATAAGATAAAATTTAGTGAACCAAATTGAATCTTATTTAGGGATGTTAGATTTTGGATGTTGTAATGGCACTATACTAATCCATAGAGACCAAACAAGGTCTATAGGTGGTCTAGAAGTATTTAGTCAATGTCTCAAGAAAAATTATTATCCTTTTCAAAGAGTGATGCATGATATTTTATAATCAACAACAATATAAAATGGATAGAAGTTGATTACAAGATGATCCATAATAATTTTGCTTTATTTAGCTATAATATTCTTAGTTGGTTTCAGCCGTGAAACAAACCAGTGAAATAGAAAGCTAAGTTATTTACATAGATTTTGCTTATGAGTAAGTTGTTAAGGATATGGATTTACTTGGATAAAAGAGGTTTTGTTTAGATATTTTAGGATTATGGGTATTTAAGAGATTTATAATTGTAATTATATACACCAAAAATATGTAAACCACAATTCCAAATGTCAAAACACCCCTAGACCACCTTAGGACCCCCTTGGGACTAATTTGACCCTTTCATCCCTAACCTAGCCTATCCATGGTCATTTAACCAATTGACTAAACCTAATTTTTAGACACCTTTTTACCTTATCCCTTGACCACCAATGGTTAGGATGACCGTTGATGGTCACCTTGAGCACCAATGGTCAGGGTCCACAGTTCCAAGCACTAACATGCAAACTATTCTACATTACTTTTCTAAAATTAACTTGTATAAATCCATGTGAAAGCCATTGAATGCATGAGTTATAATTATAAATCCCAATTAACATCTTGTTACCACCTTCACTTCTAATTCTTTCTTATGTCTATAAGAAGAGAGAAACAAGAGGTGAAAAGGATCTACAACTATCATGAAGAATTACAAGAGCTTATGCATTCAAAGTTTCTTTGTAAGTCACTTCATCCAGTGATCTAGCCATCATGTTAGAGATTTTAATTTTCACTACCTCTCTACCAAACTAACAAGTACCATTACTCTATCAAAATAATTCCAAATTCCACCAATATGCAAACCACCTCAACCACCCACTAGATTAGCCTCTAGAAAGATAAGTATTTGTTTTCTAAATATTCATTTACTTTATTTACATTTTTTAATGAACCCAACACCAACCCATCTCTCAGAATATAAATTTTTGATCCTATTAATTAGTCTATTTATCAACCCAAGCCTACACACATTAACCACTAATAGTTGTCTCAACCACCAATGGTTTATCCAACTGTCGATGGTCACTTTGACTATCAATGGTCACCTTAACCACTGACGGTCATCCCAACCACTGATGGTCACTATGGAAAGAAATAAAAAGTTATTTCCATCAGTCTACCCCAAACCAAATCCAAATTTTTGTCCTTACTTATTCATAGATCCCTAACCTATTTTTTTAAATAAACTTGATGCATTTAACATTAGTAATGACCTACCTATTGCTACAATTAGTCATTTTATCTTATTTATTTATCAAGCATTTCTTGTGTTTAATTTTAATACCTTTTGATTATTGATATAATTAATTTATCATTCTATTTATAAAATTAATTTTTTAAAACAAATGGATTGACAGCCCCTAAGGAAGTTCTTGCTTTTAGGATCTAGCTTGCGCTAGGTAATTTACCCAACTATCTACCTAACAAACAAATCTTCTTAGTGTTGGCTTATTTTTAAGTCATCCTCCCAAGCTAAAAAAGAGTTTTTCAAAATCATCTGATTCAATGTGCACCCAATCAATTTTTTTTAAAACCATACTTGTATTTATTTTCTTCTTCTTCCTTTCTCAAAATATAAGCTAAAATTCACTAAAATAATGTGGCACACCTAGTCTTAAGTCTCTACTTGGGTTTCTTTTATTTTCATCTATATCCTCTTCTCTCTATTTTATGCTCATAAATGGCATCAAATTTTATTTTGGGCTTAAAATTGATTACATACATTTATTACTTGCAAGTTTAGCTCACAAAGTTTAAATTAAAGCAAATTAATCCAATTGTGGCATCACTTTTCTTACACACTCTAAACTAAGCCACCTACATCAATCAAACATAAAACAAACTTGAGACAAGGCCTGACTAGGATTTCATCACCTAGAGGTCACCTTACCATTTCTCAACAATCCTACTTGGAAGTTAATACCAAGGGGAGAACCAACTCAGTTCTCTAGTTGAGTATAAACTCTAGAAATCGATATATATATATATATATATATATATATATATATATATATATATATATATATATATATATATATATATATATATATATATATATATATATATATATATATATATATATATATATATATATATATATATATTGGCTAAGTACCCGACACCCTTATCGCTACAGTGTGTGAAGTGAGGGGGTAAAACCTAATACCAATCCACATATGGATTTCCAATATAGATCCTTTTGAGATCCTAAACACAACTTGAAACCATCCATAGACTTTTTTCCTATTACCCACTCTATAAGCCAAATTTTAGTCACCTAATTTCTTAAAAGCTTAAGGCAAGCCAAAAGAGACTAAAAAGAACCTTTAGAACTTAACATAATTTTTAGAGTGTGATTTATTTCCTTGATAATTTCTTGTTTTCTCTCATTTTGAGTAGTGAGATTATTTGTGTATTCTCTCTCCCTTACCTTGGATGGTTCTAACTTGCAATTAGTGAAAGAATCTAGTGGAACAAAACCCATCACCAAATAAATCAACCCCTTCTACCTCCTCATCCATGGAGTATGTTTCTAAACTATAAAAGTATCCTCATCCTTTAGGAAGTCATTCTTTCCCTTGGGGAGTTACCTAAGGAGATATGTACTTTGTCACCTTCTTGAATAACAATCTTATGGCCCTTCAGTATTATCTTAACACTATGCCTCATTGTGCCCCTAATTTGGTTCCACATATGGACCTACCTTATGGCATGCCTTCTCAAATTATGGGAAACACTTCTATTTCCATAATTTCCACCCAACCATTGACTACCAAAGCTTCCTCATCCACTAATAATCCCTTTTATACTACTATGGAAAACTAACCTGCCCAACCTATAAACACCCTTATACCTTCCACCCCCACTAATAACTCCTCTACCTTAGGAGAAACCCAACCACTAGCCACATATACTCCCCTCACCATGGGAGTACCTACCACTAGCATTACCAACCTTCCATTAGCTACCCCCAATCCACTAACCACTAACCAACTTCAAAATCTTATGGTGCTTAAACCTTTTACCTTACCACCCATCAACATAAAGGTCATTACCCTTCCTTTGATCACCAACCTAATTACTACTCCTACCCAACATATGTCCATTGCACCAAACCTAGGTTACCTCCCTATCCTATAAGGGCATATAAATCTACCTATTACCCAACCACCTACATCCATCTATCCCTACATAGTATCCACCTAACCATCTATGTCCACATATTAATATGTGATAGCTTCTCAACCTCCTATCAACTATCAATATGTCACCCAACCACCACAATAGTATTCAACTTACAACCTTTTGGGTTCACAACCCTAAGTAGACCTAATGAATATTCTCTTGGATAAGATGACTACCTTAGAGTTATCCATTTTTGGAACTCACAACATCTTATCATATGACCATATCTATAATGAACCCATCCACCCATCTATCACTATCAGACCACATCCTCCTTAGTGGGAGCTCCCCAAGTTCTCTAAGTTTAAAAGAAAGGAGGATCCCTAATAACACCATTTAGGCATGCATGCTATTTGATTACCTATAATGATGATTCCTTCTTAGTACCTTCCCCATGTCCCTATCTGGTCTGACATTAAATTGGTATAGTGACATAAACAAACACTCTTTGTTCTCCTTCACCCAAATGGCCCAAAATTTCTTGGATCAATTTTTGATAAATATCTCCAAGAATGTTTTCATCACTGACCTTTATTTCTATTGCTGATTTTTTGGCCTATTGGAGAAGCCTAATCAATCAACTTTACTTCTCTTTACCCCAACCTGAACTGATATAATTTTTTACTTGGGCATGTGGGAGGCACATCTCTTCTAAACTTCATGTCTAGAGATTTATAAAATTTGACGAAGCTTTTACCATAGTGTGTAAGCTATAAAATAGAGCCATTAATGAAGGAAAGTTAAATTTGAAAAATAAAAACTCTACCTACAAAACCAATAAGACTTCTTCCTCTAAACCAAGCAACCAAACCAACACCAACACCAAAATCAAGGAAATTAAAAATGTGGATGTCCTTAAAACCACTTTTCCACCATTTTTTAACAAGCCAAATTCCTCTATCTCTTCAAAGCAAAACATGAGAAACCAAAACCAAAACAATTTGAAGTAATTCACTCCATTTGGGGAATCTTACACTTTGATCCTAGAGAGGTTACTGAAGGATAATATCATACAAATTCCTCCTACCAAACCTCCCCAACAATTTGATTCTTCTCATCCTACACCTAATTTTTTATAGTGAGAATGATTTATGTTCTTTCCATCATGTAGTAACTCATGATGTTAGTAGGAGTAATACTTTCAAAAACATTGTCTAATCCCTCATTGACAAATGAGAGATTGTGTTAGACAACCCTAACACACCTAAAAACCAAGCCCTTGAAATTTTAAAGAAACATTTTCCCAATCATGTTCCTACCAAAAATGAGAACAACAAGGTTGAGTGTTCTCATGATGCCTACACTGTCAATATGGTTCTTAATGTGCTCATTGCTGAAAAACCTACCACCCAATCTATTTGTTCTTCACCCTCTCCACTTATTGAGGTAATGGAGTTACCTTCTCCTCTTTTGGAGACTCAAAATAAGGAACCACCCATTTATTCTCTTCCACTTATTGAGGTAGTAGAGCTATCAACCCCTCCTTCAACTGATATATTGGAACAAGCACCCATTTTACCTTCTCCCTCAACCACTAAACAACTCACTACCCCTTTAGAGATCATCCCCAAAGAGGAAGCCACCATGTATATAGCTTCCATATAAGATTCACCCATCCAAACCTTGCATCCTTTAATTAAGGAAAATGATGAGGTCACTATTCCCCTTTCCCAACCTATGGCTTTATCTTTCAGTTCCACTATCTAGGGAATAAAACTAGTCTACAAACCATTCTTTAGGTTAGTTCAAAAATTAGTATTTATCTCTAACCTCAACATGGATCAAGCCACCTTTTGGCATTAATTAGGGCTCCCTTGTATCACCAAATAGGAACCTCCAACCCCCACTTTGGTAGACCAACCCACCACTCTTATTAACCAAACCCCTATCTTACCAACCAACCTGATAAAAACCTCTAACAACCTAAAAATTTCTCAACCATCTAATGCACCTAAACCCCAAACAACCAAATAAAATTCTCCAAACAAACTAACCAAAAACCTTGGAACCTTCCCTACATAGAGCCTCAATCAACCATTTATGAAAGTGGAACTTACCTCACCACACCCAACAAATGAACACAAAATGAAATCAACCTAGGAAGTAAAGCCATAAAAAGGCCAGAGGGCAAAATTTTTACCTCCCTTAACCTTTACCTTTATCTTGGGGCCTCATCCATCCACTTTTATTAAGAATCTATTTTTCTCAACCAAGACCCAACCACCACTATTAGTTACACCAAAACACTTACTTTCAGACACACCTATCTTTATCAAGCCATCAATAACCAAACTACCTACCCTAAAATCTCTTACATCCAATTTATCAACCTCTACATTACCAAAACCAAAACCATAAACTAAAAACACTACCTTACCCAAATCTCCTACCACTAATCCCATCACCAAAAATACTTCCATCTCACCAACCAAGACCAAAACCTCTAAACCCTCCTCACCTTTAGCTAAATCCTACTCTACTATTTTACAAAGGTTATAATAAGCTTATTACTTGACCTTACTCCTTATTAGGCCATTCAACTCTCTCAATCTAAAGCTAATCTTATAAAATGACCACCAAATGTACTCATATCATAAGATACCAGGGAATGACATAGAGAACTAAAAATCTCTCCAAACCATTATCCATCAGCTTTATGATGAGGATGATATATTAATATAGGAAACTCCCATGGGCCTGTTATTAATCTAACAACCAACAACCACTACCCCACACATACCTATTTCCCCACTCTCATTTTAGAGTGATGAGGAACCAAGCCAATATCCTACCCCAACTCTTCCCTTTATCCATACTATCTATGTGGTCACATAATCACATGCTTAATAAAAGGATAAGGAGAAGGATAAAGTGTCCATCCCATGGACATAACCATCTTCCACCTCACAACCAAGTCAAATTCAAACATTTTCACCTTTGGCCAAACCTAAGGTATCAATCTTGGGATCCTCCCAATCCAACCCCTTTGAATCAATTAGGAGAGTGGTGCTCAAACAACTCCACCAGACCTTGGTGAGCATATATGAGTTGATCTCTACTTCACCTCATCATTACCAAGTAATTATAGAGGCATTTCAATTGGTATAGGTCCAACTTGAAGACCCTCAACCTATGTTAGCCTTTGTTGGTGATCTTTAAATTACAACCTTGTAAAATTCAAGGATTTGAAAAGACCTTTTATCTACCCTGATGACCCAAATCCACCTCTCTTTATCATTTCTTATATCAACTAGACCCACATCAAATGGGTCATGATTGATGGGGGAGCTAGTATTAATATCATCTCCTCCCATACCCATAACTAACTCAACCTACCAGGTAATGTCATTTATAAAACCTCAACCATCCTCTAATCCTTTAATGACACCATGGTTACTACCCTAAGAAATGTTGTCCTTCATATCCATTTAGGACCTCTCACACTCCCCAAATTATTTTATGTAGTGGAGGGAAAATTCTAATACAATGTTTTGTTAGGATGACCTTGGGTCCAATCCATGGGTTGTGCCCCCTCTACCCTTCATCATTACATTAAATTTGAGCATGAAGGTTAGGTTATCACTGTACAATTTGACCCAAGCTCTTTGTCATCATGAAACATGAATTACCAACCTAATGATGTCCTCTTACCTCCATCTATTATACCTTCCCTAGCCAATCACACCCTCCCCAACCAAAGACAAGATCTCAACCATGAAATAGGGAGTCATACCTTCTTATACCATCAAAGTATCCACTATCTCATCCATACCTTCAGATAAAATTACCATCTTTGACCACTTATAATCCACATTCCGACACATTTCACTGGGGGAATATTTCATCTTCACACTTGATGCTTTCCCTACTCCCCAAGAGTATGGGAAACTTAACCACAAACCTAGGAATGAACCCAATATCAGAGAATTTTTTCCCTTTGAACCTTCATACTATCAAACCCATCTCATCTATGGGGGACTTGATAAACTATTGGATGCTTCTACCACCTCCTCTTCACCCTAACCATTCACCTTTAACTTCTCCTATCTAGACAAGCTAAGTTTCACCAAGATATAACTCCATATGTGTGATTAGAATGGATTTGGTTTTAGATAATATGAGCATGGCCCACATGAGTTTGTTTCCATTAAGATCATAAAACCTCATGAGAAAAATAGCCTCATTTTCATTATACCCACTAAGAGGAAAATTGAACCACCTACCATCACCATTGTTGAGGAAGACATCCCTCCCTCACCCAATTATCCTTCACCTATGTTTGAGGATGAGGAGATCATCCCACATAATTTTTTTTCATAAAAATGATTATCCTTTGACCCTGAATTATCAAAAAGAGGGGGAAACTATAACCATCCCTTTGACCCATCTTGAGATGATAGGAGATGACTCTCTTACCATTAATACCATTCAATGGTAGGATGATGATTCCATTATCACCTAATTTGGTTCCCCAAATTCTTTCATCCACAAATAAATTCCTCTTGAAACTTTGACCATGTTGAACAAATCCATCATGGATATCAACTTGGGCACTTTGGACAAGCCCTATATTGTCAAAATTGTCCAAACATTGAATGTTGAAGAACTTTAGGACTTTCCTTCCTTCCTCAAAGACCAAAGCATAACATTTTCTGTCTTATATTGACATGCCAAGAATTGACCCTTAAATTTCCACCCATAACATAGTCACCAACCATGATGTCAAGCCTTCAAGCAAAAACTTTAATACATGCACCCTTGGATAACCCTTCTCATCAAAGAAGAGTTTCAACATCTCCTATCTATCAATTTAATTCAATCCATTGATTATCCCTAATGGGTATTGAATGTCATGATTATCACCAAAGCCATAATGGGACTATGCATTTGTGTGGAATTTCATGACATTAACATCACTTACCCCAAATATGAGTTTCCTCTACCTAACATTGACTATTTAGTTGATCTTATAGCCAACCACAAATGTTATCTCTGATGGATGGATTCTTAGGTCACAATAAAATCCTAATTACTCATAGAGACTAGCACAAAAATACCTTTATCACCCCATGGGAGACCTTATACTATATATTCATGCCTTTTGGACTAAAGAATTCTAGTGTAACCTACCAACATGCCATGACTTACATCTTCCATGACCTTATCCATAAGATTTTCAAAGACTATGTAGGTGACCTTCTTGGGTAATATAAATATTGTAAGGATATTTTGACCATTCTCAAGATTATCTTTGAGTGACTCATCCATTACCATGTTTACCTTAACCCAAAGAATTGCATTCTTGGGGTTTTGTTAATAAATCTCCTTGTATTTATCATTTCCCTTTAGGGGATCAAAATCAATCATGATAAAATCAAAGCCATCCTTGACATGCTTCCTATAATCAACCTCAAGAAGCTCCATAGTATGGAAGGAAAGCTCCAATCCATCCATTGATTTATCTCCTAACTTTTGAATTGATGCCAACCCTTCCACCACCTTCTAAAGAAAGATGTGTCTTTAAAGTGGAATAACTACTTAAAAAATCCTTTGATTCACTCAAAAAGTGACTTTTGTCTCTACTTGTCGTCACCCCTCTTAAGGATGACCAAATTTTTTACCTTTATATCTCCGACACTAACCATTCCCTAGGGGAAATGTTTGCTCATCAAGATGAACAATGCAAAGATCAAGCTATCTACTACATCAACCACATGCTTGTAGAGTACAAGACTCAATATACCCATATCAAGAATATTTGCTTATATTTAGTCTTCACGGCCACCAAAATTCACCACTACCATCTTAACCACAAAACATATGTCATAACCAATACTGACCCACTCAAGTATATGCACTCCAATCCATACCAAAACTAATGTATGACTAAGTGGATAATTATTTTAGTAGAATTTGACCCTGAATTCTTACAAAAAAATTTAATTAATGGGAAAGTCATTATTGAATAATTAGTTGAAGCACTATTAGTAGACAACCAACCTCCTCTTCTTGAGTTCCTTGATGAGTCCATCACAACCCTCTCTTAGGTGGAATTGACCTATCAAGTCACCACATTCTTTGATGGATCAACATGTCAATATAGTGGGGGAGCTAGCATCATCCTCATATCCTTTGATAGTGAACATCTTCCTTTGTCTTTCAAGCTAGATTTTGAATGTACCAATAATATGGCTAAGTACAAATCCCTAGTCATAAGCCTTCAAACTACATTGGCCCTAGAAGTCAAAAAAATAAATATCTTTGGTGACTCCCAACTTGTGGTCAATTGAATCAATGACTCTTACTAGTGTAAGAATGATTTTTATAATAGTATAAAAAAATAGTTGATGAATTCTTACCATCATTTGAACACTATCGTACCCAATAAAACCTATGATCTATAAATTAGTTTGCTGACACTATGGCTTCTCTTACCTCTCAAATTACATATACACCCTCTAAATCTAAGCTATATATCATTATCCATAGACTTACTAAACCTTCCTATGTCAAACCATATTATCCCATGATATTCAATGTGGAGGAGACCCAACTTGACCTTTGGTGTCAATAGACCTTTGACTATCTTAACCTTGCCATCACTCCTTTTGGATTTTCTAAGAATGCTTAAAGAGAGTTTATCTATAGTACCTCATGTTATACCATTATGGGGGGAATTATTTACAAATGTGACTTTGATGGCCTCCTCTTTCATTACATATGCAATCATGAACCCTCTCATGCTATAAAGGAAATGCATGATGAGATCTATGGGAGACATTTTAGTGGCCTAAATATAGCTATTACTGGACTACCCTTAACCAAAACTATTGTGAGTATGTGAAAAAGTGTGTTAAGTGTCAACAACACACAAATTTGCATCATGCATCTAGCCATAGTATTTGTATTTCCACTAGTTTTTGACCTTTCTCACAATGGGGTCTAGACCTTAGTAGTAAAATTAACCCCCATTATTCATAGTGACACCATTATATCATCACTGTGACTAAATATTTTACCAAATGGGTAGAGGTTATTATTTTAGTCTTCACCAAATCACAAAGATTGTCAACTTTATCAACCATCACATCATCTACCACTTTGATGTTCCTTACAAAATTATCATTGAAAATGGCAAATATTTTAAAAACAAGCAAGTCTAGGGTCTTTGTGATGCATTTTTTATTAAGTTAATTTTCTCCTTTCCCTATCATCCTCAAGTGAATGGGAAGGTAGAGGCCTCTAACAAAACTCTTAACAACATGCTCAATAAAATGGTCAATGAATCTAGTCAATATTGGCATTTACATATCCCATTCAACTTATGAGCATATCATACTAGCATTTGAACTCCTATGAGTGCTATCCCATTCTCTTTTATGTTTGGAGTTGAGGTTTTCTTGCCTCTCAAAGTCCAAATACCATCTCTTCATATATATCTACAAGATCTAATTACTAAAAATGATTATCATCAACACCACTTATCCAAAATTGAGCTACTTGAAGAGCATCACTTAGCCACCCTTACCCATCTTCATGTCTATCAAGAGTGCATCAAGCGTGCCTATGATAAACACCTTAGATTTCAAAAATTTAACTTCAGAGACCTCATCCCAAATGAAAATCAACATGTCACCAATATGAAAAAAATACATGGGGCAAGTTTGCTTTCAATTAGCTTGGACCTTATATCATAACCCATAAGTATAGATCAGGAGCTTACCAATTGTCCTCTCTCAAAAGAAACTCAGAAGCTGATCCCCTCAATGCTTCACATCTACATCCTTTCTTTTGTTAATAAGGATCAAGCTCACCTTTTGTTTAACTTATTCTCATCTCTTGCTTATGAGCCATATTCATCTCTTTATTTTAGGGGCAACTGATTAAAACTAAGTTATGTGATCATCCATCACAATCATGGCCTCATCTTGAATAATGGGTACCACGGCTCTACCCATGGCATGATTCTCATGGTACTTTCCACCCCCTCTATAGAATGGATTCCCATGATCATTGTCACCTAAACCTCTTTACACTTAATCAACCCTCTTGTGTTTTTAGTTTTTAATTCATAAAGGTGAAACCTTAAGCCTATATAAATAAGTCTATGTCAAGCAAAATCAAACAAAGCTAAAAAAAAATCCCTACTAATAACAATCATGGGTCATTCCTTGTATTTGTATCCTGATCCCTTGAAGGATAGCTATTGAAAACATATTTGAAATTTATCAAATTAAGGTAGACTATTCCCTTAAAGGATAACTATCAAGAACATTAAAAAAAAGCATACAAACTTAGACCACTCCCTTGAAGGATGGCTAAGTAAAGCATTTGTCAAAATAAGCAATTTTGTGGAAGCTTCCCACATTGATTAGCTTCCCCAACCCTTCTACACAAAAATAAAAATAACCATTAATAAGCAAAATCAAAATCAAAATGATTTTGAAAGTTGTAATTGGCTCTCATAGGCAAAATAATTTTGAAATCTACAATTAGCTTTTATGAGTAGACTTCCCACATCGATTAGTCTACACTTTGCATGACATAGACTTATTTATAATAACTCTTAGAAATCCTATAGAAGAGGCATGCTAGTCTCACAAGAAGGTTCCATCTTCATCTATCTCCCCTTTATATAGTATAAGCAAGGGATTTTGATCTTACTTAACATTATGTGATCAAGATACTTTTTAATCAACTAATGAATGCTAATATAAAGCATTCAAAGGGCTTATGTTCCTTAAGCAAATCCATCTTTGGTTTTTATTTTAGTCTTTGTCAAATAAGAAGTATCATGCCCTCTTTATATCCTATCATGACTAGTTGATATATTCACTAAAAAGTTTGTCTCTTGATTATATCCTTTATTCTCACGTCTAGTGTTATTAATTAACTTGATTCATATGCTTTACCCTAAGCAAAATAACAACCATAATCATCACATCATATCAATCTATGCCATAAGAAAACACATAACCATAACAAGCATAATAACATCATAACATCCATGAACAATAAATCAACCAACCATTTTCCACCACATGTCTAAATCTACACAGTGAAGCATATACTCATTAAAAATGTAGAATGCCATAAACATACATGTCAAAAAACATAACCATGAATAAAACAAGATACATCTAATTGCAATCCTAGCTAAGCGATTCTACTTAATTATCTAATATCCATACTATACACACAATCAATATAAACATCACATCATACCATAACATCAAAGCAAACCATAGACCATGAGCAATGAGCAATAAACAAAGATCATATATCAATTTTGAGTCTAAAAACATAATGTATACAATAAATATACATGTCTCTCTCTTTAAAAATATACATCTCATTGCATTGACTCACAAGCCATAATCAAAATGATATATAACAACATAATATAACATATCTAAACTATATCAGAGCTATGCCTATAGGGAACCACTATCTCTTTGAGCACCACTAGGAATCAATACATATCCCCCTACAGTACATGTCTATCCACATACAAATGCAACCCACTGACCTAGTATCATCATGTTGGCACCACCTACCAAACTAGCTCTGTACTCACGCCATTGAGGCTCATTAGTGCACAACCTCAAGACTATAGCCTCATAATACTATAAATCCATGGTGGCTAGGTGGAATTATAGAACTTAGATTAGATTGATAATAGATAGTAATAAAGTATTAGAATTGTAGAAGTCATTGCATTCTAAATATTGTAATCTTTTTTAGTAATATTTAATTACTACATATCTAAGTAATGAGAAGGTTGATTCTATAAGAAAATTTTGTAAGTCTCTTAGATAAGGATTGAAACTTAGTTCTGAGTAAGGAAGGACCCCCTCAGAAGGAGTTACAGTGAAGATCTTGACCCTCTTTAGTTTAAGTGTGTTATGTAAGTTTATTTCATTATTAGTTTTATTATATAAAGTGTGATGCATATGTGATTCATAAGTGTGAAGTATCTCTATATTTTTGGTATAATAATGTCATAATATAACTATCTGGTGAATTCAATATAAGTTCATGGTACTACAAATAGTAAGAAAGATAATCTATGGATCAATAATGCATATATAGTGATGACATCCTTAAAAAGCCTACGTACCTTGGGTTGATAATGTTAATTAGACTCAAAAATTTGGTATTAACTAGGTAACAATTTTGAACAACATTTTAGCACTGTTGTCAAGGAGGGTGTCAATTATTGCTTTTTAGATCAATTATTGCTTTTCAAAGATTGATTAATGCACTATCCTACCCAACTTGGCAAGTCAAGTGAGGGAACTAAAGTGTCTTATGCCAGATGTCTAAGTTCTTTGATGTTAATGGTACACAACATTTTGGATGCACTATCTTACCCAGCTGAGCAAGTTGAGTGAGGGCACTAAAATGTCTTATGCTAGTTGTCTAATTTCTTGGATGTTGATTATGTAAAACTTTGAATACCTCTTTGAAATCTTGTGATTTAATTAGTTAATGGTTTTTTTTATAATTTACTTTCCTAAAAGAGTGATTTGCTTTATTCAAAGTGTGCCTTTCATTTCCTACTTTCTAGAGTAATGTTCTTGCTTTCATTTCCTACTTTCTAGGGTAATTTTCCTACTTTCATTTCCATCTTTCTAGAGTAATTTTATCACTTTTATTAGATAATTTTACTAATTTTTAGATGTAAAATTTCAATTCTAGTCATTTTGAATTTTTCACTCCTTTATTTCTCTGCATTTTATTTTTTGCTTATTCTGAAACAACCCCATAGAACACATGAAAACAAAAAAAACACTAACCCTGTGCAAGAAGGAATATGATAGCTAAAGGAGTGGTTCAACATTTATGTAGAGAGAAAGAGATTCTCAAGGGACATTCCTACCAAACAAGCCATGAGTTTCTTTTAGGAAATAACCATAAGTACCTGTAGTAACTAAGAATTTTATTGAAAAATATACCATAATCCAGAGGAATTCTGAGGAAGGAAACACTATAAACTAAATGAGTTAGCTTGTAGAATAATTATTATTGGATTTGAAAGAGGAAACAAAAATAGAGGAATAATTACTTGATTTGGTAAGAAGAAACAAGGGAAAATAACTACACAAAACAAACACTCCAAAAAGTAACATCAGATCAATATTCCAACAAAGTTTTCTTTATCAAATCAAAGAAAGCTTAGGAGAGTTTTCAAAATTTTCACCTGGTAAAAAAACTACAGATCAATAGATAAATATTTAATATCATGTTGATGAAGGGACTACTACATAATTTGAAGACATGATCCTGAGTACTTTTGGTATCCATATCATAAGAAAAGCCATAATGAATGGAGGAGACTTTTTGGATGACAACAAGACTCTAGACATAGTTACTTTTGAATTTCCTAGTCTAGATGCAATATGTGTAATACAAATAAAAAATATCCCACCCTCAGCCTTACCCAATTTTAGAGGTACATTATTAGAAGACCCAAACATATTTTTATTTTGATTTGATATCCTCTATACAATCTATGACTACAGGTATGATGCATAGAAATTGAAACTTTTTCCAGCCACCCTCAAAGACTCAACACTTATCTAGTTTATGGGATTAGGTAGTAATTCAATCCACACTTGGCAGGACATAATTTTTTTTGGATAAGTATCAAGAATATGGATGAGGAAGAAATTATATAATAAATAACATCTTTAGGATGACTCAAGAAGGGGATGCATCTTTAGAAGACTATGTTGAATGGTTCATGTTCAGTGTACATAAATTCAAGCAATGTGCACTAAAAGAAGAGCCCCTAAATATCATCTTCTTAAAAGGAGTTAGAGAATATTGTCCAAAAGCCTTGGACCTAATGAGTGGGGGATATATATTCCACCTACCATTTTCAAACATCAAGGAATTGAGCAAGAATTATTCTAGGTTTATCATAAATAAAGTGAGGGGAAATAAGCTTCCACTGGTAGCTGCAAGTGGCCTATCAAAATCTTAAGTTAGTAACTTATTATAAGACATGAAACATGATATCATTAATCACTTGGCCACCCAACTAGATGGCCTAAACTCAAGTTAAAATCAAGCAGCCTTGGATCAATCTTTGACCATTTATTGTCTAGATTATAAGAAGAAGAAAATAGATTGTAGGTGTCACAAGGTTAGGGCTAAAGTAGCTAACATCACAGTTGAAGAACCAAAAATAGTAGAGCTACATACTATAAGAGGAGATGGGGACCAAGTTTTCTATGTTTCATAAATAAATCCATGGGTTCAATGACCATCTTATCTAAGTATGGGACAAAATTAACCTTTTACAAATTTTACCTCCTTTAATTCATAATTTGCAAATACTACTCCCAATTAGACTAGTCCATGGATGAATATCCCACATCCTAATTCTAGCTAGAAGTTACCTCAGAAAAGCTACCCCACCACCTCCTAGAATCCTTCACAAAATGTATCCCCACCTTGGATACAAGCTTGGAAACCTCCCCAAGGCCCACCCTTCACAAACTAGTGGTAGCAACCCTAGAGACCCAATCAGCCCTGGGGAAACCATTAGGGAGGATTCTATCCATAGTAGTAATAACAACCTCTTGATCTTATGACCAATACACAAGATACACCCAAGCTTATTAAACTCCCTACCCAACCTATGCAAAATATTACAAATAAACTAGTAAAACCAACATTCAATACTGCACCTATCTAGTACATGATATATATGATGAACATCAATGAAGTTCACCTATGTTCATGGATAGATATACCACCTCTATCCCCACTTATAATAATGGATTTAGATAAAAAAAACTCTAGAAGATCATGCTAAGCCACATTCACCACCATAAGAACTCTCTAAACTAACAAATAAAATTGTTGATGAAATAACCCCACCATTTTTAGAATGCCTTAGCCTTCAGTGCCATGTAATTGAATTTAAATTTGATTTCATAAGACAACTCAAGAATCTTTGTGTTAAAATTCCTCTCTTCTAGGCCATCAAAGATGTGTTGATATATTACAAAGTGGTTAAAGACTTATGTCTACGTAAACCTAAAAGGAAAAAGAAGGATCCCAATACAGTGCATGTGCTTGGCTAGCTAGTAGACATTATGCTAGAAAATAACCTACCAAAAAAATATTTAAATCCAAGATGTCCAGTAGTAACAGTCCATATCCATGACCAATAACTGCCCAATATATTGATATATTTAGGGGTTGTAATAAATGTAATGACAAATGAAACCATGAACAAAATATAGTTGAATAATATTCATCCCACATTTACAATGTTACAAATGGCTGACAGGTCTACAATTTGACTAGAAAGAGTAATTAAAGATCTTGTCATTACTAGAGATTCTTGGGAGTATCCTATAGATTTCATTGTGCCACAACCAAATTATAATTTGGGTAGACACCCTCTTATCCTAGGATGATCTTGGCTTTCCATAGCTAATGCCTTCATCAACTATAGATTAGGTAATATGTTGATATCCAATACCAACCATACTAAGAAGTTGGTCCTCTATCCTCTAGCACAACCGACCTTAGCACCACAACATATATTATGAGCTAAAGAAGATAAAGTAGACCAACCTCCCTTGATTCTTGTACTCACCATAGACCATGCATGCACCTTGGCTAATCAATAATAAGATCTCTCCAATGTTCTACAAAATCATTAAAAAACTCATTATGTAGATCTTAACCACCTACAATGTGTTGAGTGCCCATTTTTTAGCCTCTAGGAAGAAGTTAATTTTGATGCATCTATATGAGAAATATTCCAATATATATTGCCTCATAGCTGAAGCCAAACAAAATCCATTAGAAATATAGAAATGATGAAATCACTCTCACTATAAATTGAAATCTCTCTATGAAAAATAGTGCTTACTAATAGCAAGTTGGATTCAAATGAGAAAAAGGACCTAGTCAGCATGTTACATGCAAACCAACATGATTTTACATGGGATTATGAGGATATGTAAAGAATTAGCCTAGAAACATGCACACATCATATCTATATCAAATAAGAGTTCTAACCAATCAAATAGACATAATGTAGGATGAATCCAGCTCTTAGAAGAATAGTCAGTGGAATTAAATAAAATCCTAATCATTGGATTTATATATCCCATCCTAGACAGTGAATGGGTTTCACCATTGGTAATCATACCAAATAAAAATGGATAATGATGTGTGTGTATAGATTACAAGGAAATTAATACAATAACTAGAAAGGATCACTTTCCTCTACCCTTCATTGATTAGGTGTTGGACACACTAGCAGGAAAGAAATATTTTACCTTTTAAGATGGCTTGAGTTGTTACAACTAGATTAGAATTTCTCTTAAGGACCAGGAGAAGACCACCTTCACTTATCCCTAGGGTACTTATGCTTATGATGTATTACCTTTTGGGATGTGTAACACTCTTATAACATCCCAGAGGGTTGTCTTGAGTATTTTTGCATATATGGCCAATGAATGTGTAGAAATATATATGGATGACTTCACTATTTATGGAAAACATTTAATGAGTGCCTGAATGACCTAGAGAAAGTGCTACAATGATATTAGGAGCACCATTTGTCTTTAAGTCATAAGAAATGTAGCATGCTTATGATAGAAGGCATTGTCTTAGGCCACCATGTATCTACTAAAGGAATTAATGTTGACCTTATAAAAATCAACATCATAAAAAACCTATCTATTCCTTAGAAATAGAAAGATGTCAAGAGTTTTTAGGATATGTTGCTTACTACTAGTGTTTTATCAACAATTTAAGCAAAGTAACAACACCATTATTCACTCTCCTGACTAAAGATGTTGAATTCATATGGACTCCTACCTATGATACAACCTTCAAATAATCGAAGGAATTATCAACCACCACCCCTATTATGCATGGTTCTGATTAGAAGATTCCCTTACATATTCACATAGACACTTTAGATACTACCCTAGGAGCTATGCTAGTCTAAAATAAGAAGTACTCAATTATGCCATATATTTTGTAAGTAAGCACTTATAGGTAGTAAAATTAAATTACACGATCGCTAAAAAATAGTTCTTGGTAGTAGTCTATGATATCAATAGTTTTGTCACTAAATAATAGGGTATTAAATATTTATTCATACAGACCATGTAACCATTAGGTACCTTATGAACAAACCATATATCCTAGGTAGAGTGATAGATGGCTGCTCTTATTACAAGAATTTGATCTAACTATTGTAGATAAGCCTGGTAAGGACAATGTCATGGTTGACTTCTTATCATGACCACAATCCCCTTAAGAAGATACTATAGTGGATGACTCATTTTTAGATGAGCACAGATTCTCCCTCACCCTTACCACACCTTGATATGTTAATATTGATAACTACCTTGTAATAGGGTTACTTCTATATCACTTCCTCCTTGAATAAAAAAGAGCTTTGATTCAAAAAAATGGTAGGTATTCATGGCTATCTAAATTCCTTTTCTGTATTGTGCCTAACTCAATCATTAGAAGATATCTTTGAGAAGATGAAGTTCCATATATCCTCAAAGCCTGCAATGATGAATCCTATGGAGGGTAATTTTTAGCCAAATGTATAATAGTAAAAATCTTGAATATAGGATATTATTGGCCCTCACTCTATAATTATGCAATAAGGTATATTGCTTATTGTGATAGATGTCAACGTATGGAGAGACCCACACATTCAGATGAGGTGGCTTTATAGCCTCAAATGGTGCATAAACCTTTTGAAAAATGGGGCCCAGACTTTGTAAGACCTTTTGATCCAAAAGAGTACATCCTTGTATGTACTAACTATGTCATTAAATGGGTGGAAGTAAAGGCCCTTACACATGCCAAAGATGAGAAGGTGGAAACTTTCCTCTATGAAGAAATATTCATAAGATATGGTGTGCCATGAGAAATAGTCACTGATCAAGGACCCCAATTCACTTCTAGTTTAATTACTACCTTAGTCCAATAATATGAGATTAGACATAATAAGTCAACTCCATATCATCCACAGTCCAAGGGATAGGTAGAAGTCACCAACAAGAAGTTTGAAAATATTTTGACCAAGATTGTTAATATGTTCCATAAGGATTGGGAGGCTAGACTTCCTAAAGCTAGTTGGGTTTACAGAACCACATGGAAGACCACTATAGGCTTCACCCCATATGATTTTGTCTATGGGAAGAAACATGTCTTACCAATTGAATTTGAGCACAAGACCTTATGGACAACACTAGAACTTGAGATGGATATATCTAAAGTATAGAAAGAAAGGCTTATATAACTAAATGCCTTAGATGAATATAGATAATATGCATTACAAAACATATAACTTGTATACTAATAATAGATTGGATGGTATGATAGATACATTAAGACCAAGCAATTCAATGTAGGAGATTAGGCCCTTCTTTTTTATTCAAAATACAAGGATCACAAGGGAAAACTCTAGACCAAATGGCTTGGTCCATTTTAGATTAAGCATGTTTATTAAAAATGGAGTAGTGAAACTCCAAACCATTGATATGATAAGATTCTATCTATTGGTCAATGGCCACAGATTAAAGTTTTACAAAAAACCACTCACTCAAGAGGAGTTTACTAAGCATATATGCAAGTAATTAAAAAATAGATACAATGATGTATTGGATTAGCATGATGTCTCATCAGACAAAGGGAGAACCAAACAACACACAAATGAATAAGGAAAGGACATCTTAACCCTCCTCTAGCATGAAGGATGAGACCTTCAATTGGTCCTTGACCAGTCACCCTCATAACTAACTTGGCAAGGACTCAGAATAAACATTCTACTATAGGTAGTAGTTAGAGTTAAAAAAACCAATAATGAAAACCTTTTTGGGCATTATTGTTAGTTTCTAGGTAGAAAACCAACCTACTAGCTACCTAGAACTATAAAATGGGCCTAAATAAAAAACCAACTTACTATCTATTTAGAGGTAAAAACCAAAATAAAAAATAAAAAATCATTCTGAGCAAAACTATTTATCTTCCTCCAGTCACCATGGGTTATTTTATAGCTACTACAGGCACCTCCCTCACTATTTCTACTAGAACCTTTGTCAATGAAGGTATTCCTTCAGTTGCTATGGGTTATTCTATAGCTACTACAAGCACCTTCCCCATAATTGGGCACAACTTTGTAATTACTATGGGCTCCACCTATAGTTGCTATAGGTACATCCTAACACCTATATACATCTCTCTAGTGCATACATGTTAGTTATTCACAAACTATAAGCTATGGCTTTGGCTATGGGATTTTAAAAAATACATGGAAGACACTGAACAAGATAGAAGAGGAGTGAAGGAGGATTAGAGAAAAAATGTCAAAACACTGCTAAGGAATACCCTTGAATAATAAGGTAAGAGCCACAACAAAGGCATACACTTCCAATCTCTATTTGGAGTTTTACAAACTAGAATTTATGGTTACAAGGACACACATGAACTACTTTCAACTTTTGGTCATTTCGTGGAGATGATTTTACTATGTCAAATAGTGAGATCTAGGATTTTTTGGAGTACAAGTACCATGTTTGAAAACCCTACTAATTTCTAAAGGAAAAGTTCACTAGGCACAAAATCTATAAGGAGTAAGACAATGCATAGACAAATCATCAACAAGATCATATAGAGGAAGATAAAAAAGCATCAAAACCCTCATCTACCCTCTTCCATGTTCATACAACACCTAACTTGGATAACACAAAGATATACAGTGACCACCTTGTGGTAGGAGGGCAATAATCTATCATCCCACTACAAGACCCCTATTACAATTCCATGTAGGTTATCATGATTGCATGCAAGTTACTAAGGGCATCATGGAAGGCTAACATCTTGTGATCTCATGATTACTCAAGGGGCCCACTTCAATCAAGTTATAACTACCAAGATAATCATTGTAGTTTGGAAAACACTCATATGTAACTTTCCTTTACATAACCCTCGGCAAACTATTAAAAAGGTATGACATATCTTTTGGTTATAGAAAAGAATTTTTTGTTCTTAATATAAAATTTATTATATTAAAACTCATATTTAATCATTAACAAGTCATTCATTAAGTATTTTATCCACTCACACTCATACCCTCATCATGACCCCATCCTCTCTTTTTTCATCCTACTCATTCCACGTCACTTGGGGACAAGTGACACCTCATGTGAGAAAGGAAGAATGATGCAAACAATCAATTCTATGTACTCTAGGATAGTCCATACATGTGAATTTAATGTCCATGATGATACCATACCATAATTTTATTATTTTCACTTGCAAGTACAACCCATTCAAACAAAGCTGAAGCATGACATTACCTATAACCTATAATCTATAACCATAAACCACCATTATTGAAAAAACCTACTTTTTTATAGGTAGAAATCTAGAAACTAAACTATGTATGTTGATAATTATTGGTTGAAAGGGTTGTCAAAAAGCTAAACCTAGCTAGAATGAGAGGATTATGTATGAGACAAAAACCCATAGATCATAGGTAACTTCAAGGAGACCCAACTAGCTAGGCTATCTTCAACAAAGTTGGATAGACCACTTATTTTGAGAAATTACGACATTTATTAGAACCCCTTATTAGGGAATTTTTAGGGTCGTTTACAAGAGAGAAAGGTACTGTATATGTCATTACATTTCTAGTCATTAAAGAATTGGTAAGTCAGGCAACTAGGATACCAAGTATAGGAGAAAACTGGGAGGACAAACCCAATGGTCAAGAAGTTAGACAATAGTTCTATCAGGGAGATGAAAGGCTAGTGCTGAAAAAAGGTGGTGTGGAGAGACAACCTACCCACAACCTTAAGGGAAGTATCCTAATACATCATCATATATATATAACCTATGAAATAAGGTACTCTCTAATTTATACTCTCCAATTTAAATTTTTGAATCACTTAAGGCATGATAGGACCATTAATATTCTGAACCACCTATGGAAAATTCTAAAAAAGATGTCTAAAGAATACCATAAGGAGGTTGAGAAAGCCCTATCTCATCATTGCCTAATATGGTTGATAGATAAACATGGAATAAACACTATTAGACCTAACCTTAATTGGGAATAATTTCTAATCCTAGAGACTAGAGAACCTCAGTAAGAAGAAGGAAATAATGAGGAGAATCTCCTAAAGAGTAGTCTCAATAGGCTACACAAGAAGGTACTACAGGAACTAGTGATACTAGATAGTCTGTAGCCACTAAAAGTTCATCTAAAATTACTATGGATAGAAGAAAGAGAAGGAAACTAGTCTTACCTTCTTCTAACATAGAGGAGAAAAATACACCCACATAAACTAGGAAGAATATTCCTTCACCCACTTTTCCAACTATCTCCTCACCAAGGATTGATTCTTCCACCATGACCCCTTCAAAAGAAGAGGAATTTCTTCCATCAACTATTGCATAGGAAAAATAGGTTCCAACAACCACCCCTCCTAAAAGGAAGAAGAAAAATGAAGAAAAGAAACCCTTTGTATCAAGAATAAAGAAAACTCCTCCTAAGAGATCTTAGAGAATTAATAAATAGAAGACAAACCTAGCCTCCTCACCCATAGACATTAGTGAGGATGAAAAGGAAAAGAAAGAACACATGATTTGAAAGATCTCTGATGGGTTCAAGATTCTAGAATGGTCTACTGAAGGGGAATCTACAAAGGAAGAAGAAGTATAGTCACCTAAGCCACCCATAATCATTGAGGAAGACATGGATCTCCTCAGATACATTGGGTACATAGAAGAAGAGCTGAGAATGATAGTTTAACCTATACAAGAAGAATTTATTAATGAAAAGACTATAGAAGAAGAAGAAAAAGAAGAAGTAGTTCCTCATGACCAGGAGTTCCAAACCTTAGAACAAGATATGAAATAAATATATAGGTTAAGGGATGAGATAACAGAGTTGAAAGGCAAGAGAGGCCTATAAACACTTCTAGGGGTACATTTTTTATAGAACCATCTATGGAAAAAGAAAGGTTATTAGAGGAACATGTAGCAACTTATTTTGAAGTGCCTATAGAAAATTCATCTACCTTACCCATATATAGCATTAGTGTACCCTCAGAAGCACCTACAAAATATAATGATCTGGCTTTGGTACCTTTCTATAATAGATTTTCTCCTCCATTAACCACTACAAAAATACCTATAGTAGAGGAAGTAATTGATGTGGATCTTTCAGCTACCAGGCCAGTAGAAACTGATGACCTCTTGAATTTTCTTAAAGAAAAATTTATTAATGATGAAACTTAATAGAAGGAGTTGGTACAAATATTTAAGGTATATGTTGAAATAAAAGAGAAACAAGATGACTTAAAAGAAAGCCCAAAAAAAGCTAAAACTAGGATCAATTATTTGAAAGAAAATATTAATAAAATACATGAAACCACTAAATTTTTAATAAAGTACAAATCACCTTCTAGGGTGTAAGCTATCTACTTAGAAGAAAGATGGCTTAAATTCAAATATGATAAGATCTATAATGATCAATCCTACATGGTTTGTGACCCTAAATATTCTTTGAAGTCTATAAACATGTTGACCCTAATATCTAAGAATAGTTGAGTGAATTTTACATACACTAGTATGTTGTACCCCATGATACAAATTGAAATCCAAATATATATGTGGGGGATGTCCAATTGAATGCATTTACTTCATATGTCTTTAATGAAATAGGAAGAAAGAAATATGTGAAGTATCAAGAAAAGGAAAAAGAAGCTACCCTAATTATTAGGGGTGAATTAGCTAATCCAAAAGCTATAATAGATGAATGTATATCCTTCATGAACTTAGATACTCCACAATCATGGGTCACAAGGAAATAAGTAGAGGTTTATAATAACTACTTGAGTCTTATGGAGGGAGATGGAAAGAAAATTTTTGTTTCTTGTTTTCACAGATGGGTAGAACTCTCTGATGATTTGAAAATAAAGGAACCTTATTCCCCTTAAAACCTTAGGGAGGCCATACATAGGGTATACATGTATATTGAGATTATCAGGAGGAGGAGGATATAGTGGTTGGGGTTGATGTTTCAACCACTTATGTTTTGGTTCCCAATTCCTAACTGGGAGGGAGAGGTCCTAACTGATAGAGAGGTAGAGAAAAAAAGATGGAAGAACCTTGATGATGCTCAAGGTTTCTATATCTTTGAATTAATGGGTTGCACTGAGCCCCTAGATTTCAAAAAAAATTATGGTTTAAAAATGTAGGCAAGGTTTGATTGAGGTCAAACAAGAGGTTAAGTAGCGGGTGTGATGAGGCCACCAATTACTTTATTTTATAGCCTCATCCATACCTAGTATATATCTTTTTCTATGTAAATCCCCATAACCACCCATGACTCATGCAAATAAATGAATTTATGATTTTATGTGTGTGTGTGTGTGTGTGTAGATATGTTATATTATGAATTAATGATTCTTTTTATTTGATTAAATTATACTTGTGTAAACTTATTTAATAAACATTTGAAGGGTAACATAAGACTATAGAAATCTTGTTTGGGCACAACACTTATTGAGAAATCCATAACAAAAGGGGATTCCACCTATAGGTTTCCCATAATAATTACTGGCTCCTACCTATAGGTTTCCCATAGAAACTACTAGCTTCCACCTATAGGTTACTCATAGCAACTATTGGCCTCCATCTATATGGTGCTAATAGCAACTACTGACTTCCACTTGTAGGTTAACCATACCTACAGCCACTATGTATAATAGAACTATTCTTGTGATACGATGTGATTAGCTCTTAAGGACAAATCCAACTATCTTAGGAACTAAATGGATGATTGAAGAGGATTCTATTATATAGATTCTTCACATGTAAAGAATCTTGGATGTGCTACCAAAGATGAGTAAGATAAGGACAATGGAAAGGAGACAAAAAAAGTAAAATAGTATATATTTTCCTTAACCCAATCAGGCCTAAAACAAGTAACTTTAGTTACTAACCACTTGAAGGTTGATTGGGGTAGTTCTTAAAGTATTGATACCTTTTCTAGTTTAGTGTTCTTGGTTGGAGATAATAAATTGCCTTATGTATTTAATAGCAAAACCTAGATTATATTGATAATAGATAATAATAGAGTAGTATAATTGTAGAAGTCATTGCATTATGCATATTGTAATATTTTATAACAATATTTGATTGCTATAGATATGAGTAATGAGAAGGTTGATTCTGTAATAATCTTTTCTAAGTCTCTTAGAAGGATTGGAACTTAGTTTTGAATGAGGAAGGGTCCCCTCAAAAGGAGTTGTAGTGAAGATCTTGACCCTCTTTAGTTTAAGTGTGTTGTGTAAGTTGATTTCATTATTAGTTTGATTATATAAAGTGTGATGCATGTATGATTCATAAGTGTGAATTATTTATATATTTATTTTATAATAGTTTCATAGTATAAGTATCTGGTGAATTCAACATAAGTTCCTTGTACTAAAACTAGTAAGTAAGATAATCTATGGATCAATAATGCATATATAGTGCTCACATCCTTAAAAATCCTACGTACCTTAGGTTGATAATTAATGTTAGTTAGACTAAAAAATCTAGTATTAATTAGGTAATAAGTTTGCACAATAGGGATGGTCCTCGGTAGACCTATAGATGTCATATCTCCTCCTCTTTGTCTCAAGGAGTCTCTCTCTTATGTAACCAAGGCTAGTGAAGCTCTATCCTAGTATCTATCACCTCTGACTATAGCCACTTGGCTCTATAAGTTAGCCACCTAATCCTATAATGTTTTAACTTGTGCCTATGTAGTGGCTTGCGTTGCTCCTACCTATCAATCTATGGTACCTCCCTATACCTATATGCTCTATCCCCCTCTCCTAGATGGGTCCACATCCGTATACCTCTAACCACCATCATATACACCAAAGTTTGCTATCATGTATAGATCCTGGTACCATGTAAAATAACAATCTAGAGAACCTACATCATCAATCATTGGCCTCTTAATCAACTCCTCATATTCAGGCAATGTCTACGCTGGATATGGATCTAGGAATAGGATCTCTACATCTTCTTACCTATACCTAGGAAATGCACATAGAATACCCTATACCAAGATAAACTACCTTATAAACCTATCAAATGGGATGAGTTCCACCTCTCCATTCCTCCAATCAAGAATCCACTTGTAACTCTATAAGGAGAAAGTTTATCTCCTGTACTTAGCCCACTTTGGAAACCCAACATATGGTCTTTAGATAATGTCTCCAATCACTAGTGCATCTAAAGCACCCCTAAAACAATCAATGTCATGGGATCTTCCTCTTGCACCTAAAGTGGCAAAGTCACCTCTCTACCACATAAAACTAATTGAGAACTATATCTAAACATATCCCACCCATGGAATTCCTACTAGATTTAACACCTAGATGGGCTTATAGGCCTAGTAGTGTAGAACCAGACTACCACTGATGCCATATCTCCTATGGGCCTTGAAACCCCACAATTCCCTATATATCTACACAAGTAATATTGGTACCCATCTAAATACTATCCACCCCAATAACATCTCAACCAACACCCCTAGTAGTAAGCATGGGAACCTCCCACTATTTAAGTTAGGAAGGGAAAAGCATGAAATAACCATCATCATCATAGTCATAAGTATCCTCTCACATAGAGCATAGAGCATCCAAAACCCCTAGCATGCCATTTTACATGATCCTAATCATCTCCATACATCAGATCTAGCATCTCATCATGCTCTTCCCACTCTATATGGTAAATTGAATCACCCAATAGGGGAAACCATGTAATCTTGTGCACATTCTTTGGTAAGATTATCATATCACCATTGGAAGTAGGAAGGTGTTCATGGCCAGATCCCATATCTTGATGAGGGCCATGATCATAGACATATCATACGATATGTGTTGGTAGTATCACATTGATATGAGTTCAACCTCCTCTATGTGTGCCCAATCAGCTAGGGTCATCTATTGGTGAATCTTTACAAATATGCATAACACCCAATCATGCATCTATATCTTCTCTTAGGATTGTAATGTTTGATATTATAATATACACTTAGTCACCTATACTATTCTGAATACACACTTAGCCTCTTCAACTATCTTAGTTACCCTTAAGCTTCACATAATGACCTATTTTTCTACCCATTTTACCCATACTTGCATTACCCCTCTACCTTATCTATCAACTTTAGAATTTGTGCCTACTTGCCAAATCCACCCTCTAACCTACAAAGTCAGCCTATACCCACCAAATAATACCTAAAATAACTTACAAACTTAAAACAAAATTAAAACCCATTTTTCTAACCTAGGTGACCATTGATGGTCATGGTGACCACTAACAGTCAGACATCCATTTCCTTACAAATGTCAACCATCAATGGTTAGACCCAACCACCAATGGTCATTATGGGTGTTTCATGAATGGAACACCCAAACCCTATCCCTACCCTAAAACCTAGTAAAACCCCTCATATCCCTCCAAGTTTATTAACCATAACCTAAACCCACCCTAGTTGACCTACCCCACCTTCTAATTTTAATAATTACGTACTAAAATCACCTAAATCACACAAAACCCTACCTAAGGTAAAATAACCCAAAAAACCAACCTAGCCAAACACCTAATCAAACACCCTTAATACCAAATGCAATTATAAAATTAATAAACTAATCTACCAATTTGAATAGCATCCCCTACCTTTGCTCCTTGACTATCATCAAAGAGGAATACATGGGACCCCTACTTATCCTCATCCACATCTACATTATATCTTGGCTCAATTAAGCTCAATCACTAGGTCTCCTCAGTCCAATCACCAAATAACCTCACCAATAATCCTTTTCAATAATATTCTATGCCTAATATGCCAAAAACTAGAGCTCAAAAAATCACAAAAGATAAATGAGAGAAATGAATCATTTTTTTCTTTTGACTTGTAGTGATTTTAGGGTTTGGCCCTGATTATCAACAGTCAAGATGACCACCAACGATCACCTTTCAACTCCTTGACCATCGATGATTAAGTTGTGGCTCTTTCTTTCTTTTTGACTCAAATATTTAAATTTTTGGCATACCACAACAATCACCCACCTATGAAGACTATTTTCTCCACCCACCCCAACCACCTCATCTACGCATTACCATGTTGACCACTTTTTGAACGTACACCACCTAGTGCATACCAAATCCCCTTGGTGTCTTCTTAGGAGTACTTCTTACCTCAGATACCTATGATTTCACTTGATCAATTTGTGTTTTCACTAGGAGCACTTCCTAATTTGGATACCCATGGAAACACAAACATAGCCTAGGAGACTTTTATTTATGAGTGCACCTAGCCACCATGCCTATATGAAGTCATGTAGTCCACTTGTGACTTATCTTTCTAACACTAACCTTTATTTTTACTAGCTATGACAACTTAGTTAATACATGATCTTGGCTATCACACTTTTTGGCACACTTTGTGAACATGTTTTTATTGCAAGTTCCCAACCTATCATTCACCCATTTTATCACTGAATACCCACTTATCAAACCTACACTCAATTCTATTTTGCCTCATCAAATTTTGATTTTAGGGTGAACAACTCCTCCCATACTTGAGGCAACCTAACATTTGACCCTCAATTAGTTTTTGTTTTATATCTTGGTAACTCAAGATTGCATAATAAAAAGGGGTAAAATGTAGACACCAAAAATTTGAACACTATAATTTTGAATGTTAAAACACCCTGGACCACCTTAGGACCCCCTTAGGACCAATTTGACCCTTTCACCCCTAACCAAGCCTAACCATGGTCAATTTGACCAACTAACTAAACCTAGTCTTTAACCACTTTTTTACCTTGGCCCTCAACTATCAGTGGTCAATATGATCATTGATGGTCACCTTGACCACTAATGATAAGGGTCCACCATCCCAAGCACTAACATGCAAAACACTCCACCTTAATTTTCTAAAATTAACTTGTCTAAATCCACATGCAAGCCATTGCATGTTTGAGTTATAATTGGAAGGCCCAGTTAATGTCTTATTCCTAATATCACTTCCACCTCTTTCCTATGCCTATAAGAAGAGAGGAGTAGGTAGTGAATGATCTATAACTATCATCAATAATTCTAAGATCTTATGAGTTAAAATTTTATTTGTAGGTCACTTCATCCAATGATCCAACCATCATGTCAAAGAGCTGACTTGCCACTAACTCTCTACCAAAATACTAGGTATAGTTAATCTATCATAATCAAGCTATATTCCACCAAAAGGGAAACCACCTCAACCATCTAATAGATCAACCTCTAGAAAGATAATTACTTGTTTTCTAAATATTCATTTACTTTATTTCTATTTCAAAATTAACCCAAAACCAACCCATCTATAAGAATCAAACTTTGTGATCCTATTAATCAATATATTTATCAACCCAAGCCTACACATAGTAACCACCAATAGTTTTCTCAACCATCAATAGTCTATCTGACTATCGATGGTCACCTTGATCATTGATGGTCACCTTAACTGCCAATAGTCATCCCAACCATTGATGGTCACTATGGTAGGAAATAACAATTTATTTCCACCCATCTACCCCCAACCAAATCTAGATTTATGTGTCCTTACCTATTCATATATTCCTAACTTATTTTCTAAAATACATTGACCTAGTTAACGTTAGTATTGACCCACCTATTGCTACAATTAATCATTTTGGCCTATTTCTTTAGCAAATATTTATTTTGTTTAATTTCATTACCTTTTAATTATTGATGAAAGTAATTTATCACTTTATTTATAAAATTAATTTTAAAATATGAGGATTGATATCCCATAATGAAGTTCTTGCTTACGAGATCTAGCTTACGCTAGGCAATCCACCCAACTATCTATCTAACAAACAAATTTTCTTAGTGTTATCTTATTTGAAGGTCAACATCCTAAGATAAAGAGGAGTTCTTCATAATCATCTGATATGACTTGCACATAATCAAATAGGTTTTCAACCATATCCATATTTAGTTTCTTCTTCTTCTTTTCTTGAAATATAAGCTAAAATTCACTGAAATAGTAATTAGTAAAAGTAATTACCATTTGGAAAATCAAGTAGTATATACATAAAATAATCATTTAATTATAAGTTGAAATTTATATATAGACATTTAATTCCTTATAATTTAATTTATGTTTTATGTATATACTTTCAATATGTTTGAGAGGGGTTTCAAATCTCTCGTAGTTATGATGCAAATTATAGGTTTTGGAAGATTCTATCATATTTCAAACTTAACCTATTTTAGGATATCAAATTTAGCCATAATACACATGTCATAAAATAATTATGGTGCATAATTATAGTGTCTATATAAGGAATGAGGTACAACTAGTTATCCAAATTGATAGAAGAAGGAATGGTGGTGACTGAGTTGATTTAAATAAGGACTGACATGATCTTAGGCCTAATCTAGAATTGTTGCTATGAGAGATGAGTAGTGATGGAAGTGACTTAACTAGGGAATTAGAAATTTGATAAGGATAGAGATAATGTGAAATATCTACCACCTCTCATAATTTCAAATTCTAAATCATGAATTGGATAGGCTACCATATATATAGGTATAAAAAGGCAATAATATGGATAATTGTCAACCTATTAGTCAAATCAGTTAGTCAATCCTTTTACACTTATATGTATGAATGGAATGATGGCCCATGGTATAACTATCCAAATTAGGATAAAATGTGGAAGAGACCACTAATAACTTAAATAGGTAGCCTTAAAAGGCTTTCTACTAGAGAGATAATAGATAAATTTGAAGATATAGGAGGAATGAGAAAATTAGAATAAGAGGGTCAAAATTCTTGAGGTTGGATAGGAAGAGCTATATCCAAGGAGATAAATATACCACAATACCATGTGGATATGACTTAGTTTATTTCAATAAAGTTACATAATGAAATATCCCCTTTCTTTTAGGATATCATAGGAAAACTAGATACCTATAGGCAACATGAGGAGGAAAAAGGAACACATTGACTAAAGGAAAGATTTGAGTGGAAGATGAATAAATATGGATTCAAGTTCCTCTATCATGAATTGATAGGTATAGTATAGATAGTTATAAAGAATATTTGTATGTTATATACAAGAGAAAGTGAAGCTGATCTACAAATCAATCCTAGCTCAAAGAAGATAAATCACACTAGCCATTCCACTTATTGGTACATTTAGACAATTGAGGTCATGACCAATATGGATACACTAGACCTAAATAAATTGTCTATTACAACATAATATCACTACAGAGGGTTACAAATCCTTTATTCAATTAATACCACATAATAACCCTAGCTAGGTCCTATGGTTTTCAACAAAGTAAATACAAATTAAAGTAAATCTAATATAGTGCTCACCAAAGTATGTGACACAAAATGGGGATAATAAACATAAAAGTAAACATGAAAATAAGAAATCTAATCAAATAAATGTATAGGTAATCCTAATGAATGGATAGATAAATATATTCATAAGCTAACACATTCAAATCTATCTACTTAATAAAGAAGAGAAAAAGTTAGGAATACTTACCTTGAAGATGAAACCATCGAGCCTCAATTTCTCCCTTGGCCAATGGTGATTTTAAAGATGATATTTTGGTTTTTAAGGATAAAAAATAAATGTTATCTCTAGGATATATGAATTCTCCTATGAATCTAAAATACTTCTCCCACAAGACAAGATTCGTATCTTCAAAGGAAGTATGAAACCCTAAGCAATGGATCCTCAAGTATAATGGTGGATATGTAGATGCAAAAATAAATGATTATATCAATATATATCTAATGAAAATGGAAAAATGATGTGTTTATATAACTATAGCTAAACCTAAACCTTTTTAAAGTTTTAGATGACATACTCAACCCACTCGACCCTATTAGAAAGAAAAGTAGTTAGGTCTAGACTAAGTCGATCAAGCTTGATAGATTACAACATAATGTGTATAAAGTATTGATGTTAATTGATAACTATTTTTTTTATTTGATAGTGTTCAGATGATAAGGTTAGAATGTTTTAGTATCCCAATAGCTATTACTATTAGTTGGCAGTAACTAAACTAGGATAATATGGTTGTAGTCAACTAATAATGATCATTATCAGTTGAAAATAATTATTATTGCTCGATAGTGTCATTGTCACATAACATCTATTAATGTCAGTCAATAGTGTCTCTATCATATGATAACTAGTGTTTCTAGTTGCCAGTGTCATTATCTCATGATAACTTTGTTTTCACATGATAATGTCACTATTTTATGACAACTTTGTACATGTCTTAAACTTAGCCATATTTTGGGGTTCTAAGAATTCAGGGAGGCATCACAGGAGGTAAATGCATAGAGACTATATGGAAGTTAGAAAAATGTTAGGAATGATACAAAACCACAATAATCTTGAGAAGCACTAATGGTTTTCCCACCCCTTTTTTAGTTCACCCTTTAAGGCATGTACTTAGACATATTGAAAATTGATAGGTTAATACAAGAGAGAACATGTTAGAAATTGGTAAATTTAATAAAAATATTTTATCTACATATGCCCCACTCAAATCTCATCATGTGTCACATGAGTTTAACAGGGGATGGTTCTTCAAGAAATAACATAGAAACACATGAAAGTGAGCTAACTAAAAATGAAATACTAAAAATAATGCTAAAATGAAATGAAAGTAACTGAAAATACCATATATATACCTTAAATTACCTTTATGATGAATGAATACATACACATATCCTAATTTTGATCATAAATGGTAACATACTTATATTTGAGAAACCCTAGGGATACAAACCTAACAATAGAAACAATGCATGTGTGTAGGATGGTTAAAGTAGTAATGAATAACTCTCAAAACTAATTAAATTACTTATAAATTTGGAAAACTAGGATTGTTAAGGCAAGGTGAGAATCAAAAGATCATGCATGTAAATGATAAAATGATGACAAATGATTGTAGAACACACTAAATCACATTGGGAAGCATGTAAAATTGAAATGGAAAAAAAGAATGTAGAACATACTAAACCATGTTGGGAAGCATGCAAAACATGAATTATAAACGAAATATCAATGCAAAAAAACTCTAACCAAGATATGTAAGAAGTGAAAAGTAACCCCATGTAATATAATCAAGTCGAATCAAACATTAATAAAAACAAGAATGACTAAAAATGAAATATAAGTCAAGATGTAAAACAAGCATGTCAAGTCATATATAATAAAATGTGTATGTTAAGTTTCATATGTAAGATAAGGGAATTTCATAAATATCAAACAAGAACATGATGGATAGATGAAAATTAAAATATCTAAAGGATGAAAACTCAAACTTAGTGTTTTTTATAATATACAATGTAAGAAAACACAATCAGATAATGGCATGACCAAGATGACATTGAAATGGTGTGGTAAGCAAATGTGAAGGGAAGTTTTTGAGGACAACCTGATCCTATCCAAGGTATTACAATGCAACTAAAAATATAAACCAAGAGGCGTAATAAGGAAAATGTGATCAAGGATGTGATCAGATAAACTTAATATCCAATAAGGGGAATATAATGAAAATATGATATAAGGAATGTGAGGCACCATAAGGGTGATTTGAACATCCTTAGAAAGAATGAGACACACTAATCAAGTGAGAAAGGATAAAAACTATCAACACTAAGGACTTAGGACACTCTGACTAATGAATGCAAAGCTTGGGCTAATAATTAAAGTACATAAATCAACCCATGAATGTTATATGCATGAAAATTAAAATAAAGCTACCTTCCCACAACATGTTACCCATTCTTTAGGACCCCTTATAGAGTCATCGGTCTACTATAAAGATTGGGTACTTGTGTGAGAAAATAGGTGGAACTAAATGGTATATGATATAATAATAAATCATACCCAAGTATACTATCCTACCACCCCAATGGACCTCTACTCTATCATGATGCCAAATTTAGAGTTTGAGATTTGAATAAGATAAGAGATGTGCCAAATATAGATAATGTCTTTTGATGTGATCCAACTTTTGAGATTGGTTTTTCCTTTTAATTATTACCATTTATTTATTTTATGATTCATATTTTAAATCTTTTGGATTTTTTTATTCCTCCTCATCTATATGGATCCAAAGAACCAAATATGAGTGAAATAGGTAACAAAAATAAGAGATATTACACTTGGTCACTAGATAAAATGACCTAAATACTAGGGTGTCTAAATATTCTTGGACTTTCCCATAAGTAATAATTAGCCAAATTTTGTCTACTATAGATCAGGTTCATTAAAAACTTGATCTATCAAGTTTTGACCTTGATTGACTACCATGAAAACATCATTATAAGTCATGTTTAGCATATGTTAAGGTATTTGGAAAGATTAAGTTTTCTTATTCTCACTGCATTTTTTCTTGTCTTAGCTATTTCTTGTGGAGGTCATTGTTGGTAGGATGTAAGGTATGTCTAGGTCACATTTTTAATCTTGACACGAGGTTTAGATTTGTACCCAAGGTCATCTTGTGTGGTCTAGTTTTCAATCATCGTTCAAGGTAAATAAGTCTCTAAGCTCATCAAATATCTTGTGAGAATTTCACATAAATCAAGGTCAAAGTTAAAAAAGATGAAAATAACATACAAGTACACTTTTCAAGCATTTTAAGAGGATATCTAATGTGTATATATGTCAATAATGTTAGTTTAAGTCAAATCATGATCAATTTTTTTAGGTTCAACATACAAGAGAGAGTAAATCACTCTTTTGTAGTTAGTTTTAGGCACATGTATGGAATTATAGAGCTCATGTCCAGGTAAAAATGTTTTAAAAGTGTATCTTTACCTCCCTCAAGTCATTTTCAAATAAAACTAAGCTTTTATAGGTCCTTTTAGGTTAGAAATGCACCAAAACCTCCATCAAGCTTTATGGTAGAATGTTAATGCTCAACTACATGTGCTCATTCAATAAAGAGGAAAGAGAATGATGACCTAATATTGTGGGTAGAGGAAGGAGGTCTAATGGCATTAATATTTGTGGCATTTTTTCTCATATTGGTACTCCCTCCTTTATGAATAATCAATGAATAATCACTAAGACCATGAGGTGGTTTGAAACTCTACATAGATCCCATATACTTAGTTTTCTGAAATGGTAGTTTGAAGCAAGGTGAAGGCATGAGATAAATAAAAAAAGGTTCAAGGGGTTTTTAAAAGCTTTTCTATGATTCTCTAGGCCTTATTTGGCACACATGAGACCAAGAACATAGGAAACCTCCCCTTGCACATAGTTTGAAATTTGAAGATCATGGTCTCTTAATGCTCTAGAGTTTGACCAGTTGAAAGTATGTGGAAAAATATCTCACACCATATTTTCACTCCATTCATATCCTTACAACATGACTAAGCACTTCCATAATATCCCCTTCAAGTAGCATTCATGTTTTTAGCCTAAAGACTATGTATAGGTTGCTTATACAAAAGTGATTTGAAAAGGTTTAACCATGTATTATCAAAGATATATGAGGGTCATAACCTCATAATAATGTAATTAGGTAATGGATAAGTGTTATTTGGGTTGAGGTGATTAAGACAAGTATCATAAAGGGCTTTAAGCAATGAAAATGTAGACCTACAAGTCTACAAACTTGTAGGTCTCTTTTTCATGTGAAATGCAATGAATTATGTATCAAGAGATAAGGTTGGAGACTAAAATAGGTGTGGGAACTATGTTCAAACACTTTTGTAATCTGTATAGGTTAAATGTCGAACAAACTATGAGTTAAAGACTCACTATTGACCTCTAACAAATCTCAAGCCTAAACCTCTACATAGAGTCATTATTAACACCTACAATCCTAAATTTTAGAGATGGAGAAGAATATATTTGTGCTAAATAGGGGATAAGTGAAATATTACCAAAGATATGTATATCTCCAAATATATATAAATCCCTTGAATATAAAGTGTATACACCAAGATAATGACCAAGTAGGTTGACCAAGACCATTGACATGGATTAGGTCATCAAAACAAACCATAGAGCAAAAAGGGACATTTCTCACACTGTGAATATGAATCAAGTGGGTTTAAATGGAATAACATCATTCAAAGAATGAAATCTTACCTAAACTATCACCTATAGTCATGTCGTGGATGGATTTGAGGAAAGGAGCACTTGTATTAATAATGAAGTATTAAAAGGATACCTAAGGGTTTGCCAAATGGTCAAGATAAGTATGAATACCATGTTAGAATCAATAAATAAAATCAAAGGTAATGAAGAAGGTGACTGAAGGTAATGAAGTGATCAAGAAGCCTAAAAGGTCATACACAGGCCTCTGCATGAAAATTAAAGAAATATTTCATATTTCAAGATTATCTTGAGGATTGAGGAGTCTCACAAAGGTAAATGGTATGTTTAAAGATGTTTCCATGATAAATAAACCATTGAGAAAGAAGAAAACATAAAAATAATCATACTAGGGTCACTTTTAGTATGATTGACTATAAACGTTTGATTTGGTCTTAAGGTAGTTTCTAGTGGATTGGTGGGTCAATTCATTGATATGAACATTGGAATATATCATCATATGTAACATAGACCCTAAGGGAAGGTTTTATAATAAAATAAAATAATTTGATATATTTTATTTCTAGATGACTCTCTTTGACCTCACAATTATAGGCCTTCTAGTTTGAGAGGCATCTTCTCTTACTCATAATGGTATGGAGGAGTTTCATGGGAACTCAAGTGCATATGAAGTGTTAGGTACCCTTTTATACTTATGTTTTATGGAATTATTTAATTTATTAAGGCCTTAGGCTTTATGAATCATCATTAAGATGATAAATAGGTCGCAAGTTACCAAGAAACTTTCTAATGGCCCGATGGGAGAAATATACATTCAAATGCCTTCTAATGAGTATTACTAGTATTTAAAGGACTTGAGTGAATTTCATGCTTCTCATTATCACCTTAATAGGATATTTGTTGGAATGTGTAGGGTAAAAAGCATATGGAAGAGGACTAAAAATGATCATTTCAATCTATTTGGAAACATGGAAAGCTATATTAGATCCTCAAATTTGACATGGATCATGTTTGGAAGTCCTAAAAGTGAATAAAATTTTACTTATATTTTCACATGTGTGAACATTATTTGGAATAAAATCTCAATTTCTAGGCTTGAGACCTAATTAAGGGCTAATTAGAGAGAGAAATAAGTGGAGTAAGCATACTTGTACCTAGTGTCTAATCATAGAACTTTGTAGAGAGTAGGAACAATAGAGTGGGTACTCAAATCTATACCTATTTTTTTAGGAGCATATGTATAATATTCTACACAAGGAGATTTGTATGTTTTGAGGGTTACAAGGAATTAAAGGTAAGTATGAAATTTAAGTGTGAAATGGAGTATTAAAAAGTGTTTGAGGCATTTAAAGACATGGATACAGGTTTGCTAAGGTAGAAAGAGGTCTCTCATGGAGAGATAATACATTCATAAATATGAAGTCAAGATTTGATGCATTTGAGCAAGAGAGGCATAGTAAGATCAAATGGGTTTCAAGACACCTAAGAAGATATGCTCACTATTACAATGTTAGTAAAATAAGGTTCTCAAATAGATACAAGGTGTTAAGGAAGAGAGTATTTCAAGGTGACTTGATGATAAGGGATGCCACTTATCACTTTACAAGCCAAAAGGAAGGCAATTTGAAGAAGAAGACAAATGTGTCAAGCAAATGGAGAAAATCCTAGACCATTTGGGAGAAGAAACACCATCAAGAACTTAGTGCATGTATCTGAAGACCTTATGAAACCATTTTATAATATATTTCTTGATTTTAACTCATGTTATTAATGCTTGAGACTTATCATTGCTCTCTTCTATGCCACTTTTCTCTCTCCTTTCTCATTATCTATATAAGTAGCCTTGTTTGGATTTGTAAAGGATCCTCCACCTGAGTATGGTGAATACCTACTCATTTGTATGCCTTGGATCAATAAATACTACTAGATTTTCCTCCTTATATGATTATACTTAGTGTGTGTGTGTGTGTGTGTATGGATAGTTGATCTTGTCAAGTGATTTTCTTAGTCTTCCTTGGCATGTTATCCTATTATAACACCTATATACAATTTGAAAGCTTATTTTTTAGGTCATGTGAAGTATTAAAGTAAAGTGTAATGGTTTAGTGAGTTTGTATATTAACTAGTGTCTAGATCTTGATTAGTATTCTTAGCCTAAAAATATATCCCAACCTCCACATGGAAATACTGATGTGAGAGATTCAGATTATGAGAAGTGTATGTTAAAGTTAGTCTCATGGTATACATATGCACATGCAACTATTTAGTAGTGACCAATATAGTTGGTGTATGACCCCTTATTTTATTTCATATTATTCCTCACCCTTTTCCTTTGTAATTTATTATTAGAGCCTAATTGATACATCAAGGGGAGTTAACCCTATAATCTAGAGGCTTAGTCCACTTAGAGGTCACCCAAAACCTTGGACTAATCCATTGCATAGATTAAGTTGAGAGGGATTGAGATGACCTCTTAAAGGTGAAAAAAGCTATAATAGTAAGTGTGAAATCTTAAAATTGACCTATGTGTGCCTTAAATTAAAGGAAATATGGAGATAATGATAGATCCATCCATGTAATAAGTGATATAATGATGACTATTCTTATAGCTGATCACAATGAGGTAAAATAGTATTATGAAGGGTACGGGGATATGTTATGAAATTAATATCACTAGGAAATCCATACTAACCTATAACATATCTATCACAAGCACTAATGAAATTAGTATTCATCCCAAAAGAGGGGGAAAGTAAATGAGGGTTAAATAATCATAAAATTACAAAGGATATTAATGACATAAATAGTTAAAATAATACCTAAGAACCACAAAGGAAACAAAGGCTAAATGTAATGTGTAGCAAAACCAAAAAATCCAAAAGAAACAATTGTTCTATTAAAATGTGTTTGTGGTGAAGACCTAGTCCTATCTAAGGTATTGAAATACAACACACAACTATAAAGTGAATAAAACCAAAGAATGGAAAGGAAACAATGGTGTAAGTAAAGTGTGACTACATGAAATAAACTATACAAAAATAAATAAACATGAGACAAATATAACAAGAAAAATTTGTGCTAACATCTATATCAAACATAAACATGTTAAATACAAGCTTATGTGTCTCAGAATGTTTCTTGAAGTTGAATTTATTTATTATCATGCAATGTAGAATAAGAGTGGTCATTACAAGATGCCCTAATGGGTAATTAAATGTAGATATGAGAATCTCAATATTCCACAAAATTTTAAAGTGATATGTAGATGGGAATCATAAGATGACCCAACATGTGATATGGAGTGAGGTGAAATTGAACCATTAGAATGATTTACATTAGGTTGGTAGGTGCATTTTGAGATAGGTAAATGTGTTGTTTTGTTATATTTTAAGGGTGTTGAAATTAAAATAGGATTTATAAGATAGGTATGAAGAGGTTTATAAGGTAAAGGAGGACCATGTATGATTCACTTTGGAGTAAGTATTTGAACTAGATGCTCCTTTGGTTCATGTGAACTAAGAGGTTGAGGTTGGATTAATGTAAACACAATTTTTAATTTTTTCATGTTATCTATCCTTGCCTTATTGGTATATGAATAAGGATCAATTGTGATTTAGATAACATTAGTAGATGCGGCGGAAGTATGGTATAATTATTGTTGATCATTAGGTAGGTGATGGTGATGTGATTGTGATTATTTAGATTGGATTTGCCATGCTTAAAGATAGTCTTGATAAAGTTTTTTTTAGAGTATAAAGATTGAAATGTGTACCAAGTAAGAAAATAATAATAAATTAGTGAATATCTTGATAAGAATCATGGTAATTACCTATCATAGTATGCCACCAACAAAACTTATTAAGATTGTACCATTTTGGATGAGGTTTGGGAGGATCAAAGTTCATGAGTTTAAAGGGTCATAATTTCTTCTTAAGTTATTATAGACTCAAGGGAGGGTGGATAGGGTTAAAATTAGTTGAATTAGATGATCCCTTTTGAGTTTGGGAAGGCTTATAAGAATAAAATTTATGATAAAAGTATTGGAAAGGTTCTTTAGTAGTTGTTTGAGGTGATTCAAATTGAGTCATAATAAAGTCTTACCTTTTTTCTTGGTCTACTAAAGTTTTAGGGGAAAAGATCTGTTGTTTGTATTGAAGAGGATCTTTAAGAGTGGCAACAAATAATTTTAAAAGAGTGTCATCATTCATTTTATGGTCTACTTTATGAACTAGAGAATTATATCATTTTATGAAAGTGTGAGCGGATTCATTAGGAAGTTACTCGACATTGATGAAATGGCTAATGTAATTTTCAAGAAAGTCATCATGTTAGAATTAATTTACTAGAGAATTGACTAAATCCTCTATTTATGAGATATAATGTCTAGAAATTTGGTTTTACCATTCAAGTGCATCACCAACAAAGGTTTTAGATAGGATTTTGGTGGTAATAAAGGTGTTAATTTGGACCCATTCCTTATATAGATTACCAAAAGATTTAAACAAGATAGTGGGATCTTTAGTTCCATCAAAAGTGATATATGGAGAGATGTTTCCATTTCCTATAGATGTAATGAATGAAGCTAAAGGTTCATTTTGAATATGTTGAAGCAATTTTTTATGCATGATTGGTTGATGAATGAGAATCTCAATGGCATATTTAAGAGGAATAGGGACAAAATTTTGATTTGATTGATTCATTATGACTTGAGATGTTTGAATAACCATTTTTAATATATGAGAATGCATTTACATAATTTTGTAATGGTTAATTATTTTCATAACATTCACTTGTTGAATTATTTGAGCAATAATTTTAGTTGTATTAATGAGAGGAGTAAAATTTCTAGTGGTAGGAGGTGGAATGTTAGGGTTGGTAGGAAGAACATTCCATATATTAGTAATAGGGGATGGATTATTGGGTAGATGATTCCAAACATTGGTAGTAGGAGGAGGATTAGGATGAAGGACCTCAACTATATTACTTTGTGTAGTAATTGGTTTTGGATTAGGAATACATGAAGGAAGGAATTTGATAGTTTCATATAAATTAATAGTATAAGTGAGGTTATGATCTAAATCCTTTACTATGTAGTGTTTTTGACTAAATGGAGGTTAAAAAGAAGACATAATTATGAATTTATTATGTTACTAAACTAAGTTGGCTAGATAGTATAGAATTGGCCAGATGGTACTAGGTGAAACAAGTCTACTATGTTAGGTAAGAAGAACATCTTGTAAGTTATTGAGTTGATTGGGTTGACTATGTGATGAAGGAAAACAACCTATAAAATATTGAGTTGACTAGGTCAAATGTGACAGGGAAAAAATTGAAAGATTATAAATGTGGATGACCAAGTAAAATAAATTAAGCACATAAATAACTAGATAAATCTATTATAACACACAAAACAACCCTTGTACTGATGCTAGCTAGCACAAGTTTTGTAATAAAAAATATAATTTACAAATATCAAGAAATAATAATGGAATGTAAAAGCTAATGTAAATAGTGGACATTATTATGTGTTATAAATTATATTATGTTTTATGTTTTAAATGTTATAGGGTTTTATATTTACAAAATAACTAAGAAGAGGCAATCTAAAAATTATTTTAGGTAGTTAAGGATAAAATGGATCTATATTGGTTATGATATTAGCTTGGTACTGGGGCCTACCCCCTTACTTCACAATCCCACAATAATAAGGGTGTTATGTGTTTTGCCAATATCTAACATCAACCATGTATTTATACTTGGCTAGAACTGAGTCATATTCGACCTTGGTGATGAAATCCAAGTATGTAGACCTTAGGTAGAATTTTTTTAACACTTTTTTATATTATGTGGTTTGGAAGTGTGTGAATAATAAAATAAAAATAGTGCGACTAAATTGATAAATTAAAACTTCCTATTTAGTCTATTCATGCTACTCTACGTAAGAAAGAAAGAAAAATAAAAGTTAATTAATTACAAACAAGATGAGTTAAATCCTTTGCTTGAAGAGTACAAGGTTAGTTCATATGAGCAATTATGTAAATAATATAGAAATAACTGGATTGGTTTTATTCTATCTATTGGAGTAAGAACTATAAAAACATAGTTGACTGAGTCTCCTAGGTAAGAAATCAATCTATATAACTATGTCGATCTAGTTGACCTAGTTCACTATAGAGTTATAGTTTTATAGACTTAAAACTATGAAAAATATAACTATAATGAAGAAAATAAATGACTAAGTTTTTGATAATGAACCTAATGATTTTGAATGTGTTAAAATTATTATTTTTATAATGTGTCATCTAGATGAATATTTTTATCTTGCTAACATAGTTGACTGAGTGGTAGTTATATAGATAACACCCAATAGAGATTAGATTGGTCAAGTCTGACTCATACCTAGACTAAAAAGGGAATGATATAAGGTTGTGGGATGCCTATATATAGATCAGACCTCTAGATTTTATTAAGGCTAGCTCTTATGATTATATCACTATTCACTACTTACTAACCTACTAATTATTAGGATGAAAAAGGAAAGGAGGAAACTACAAATGAAACCTAATTTACCTTTGATTATGCACCTAAATAATTATTTATCCTCTGATACCTTTAAAACTAAGGAACACATATAGATCAAAAAGAAACTCTACAGACCAATCCTAAACATTAGTGTTTCAAAGGAAGGCTTGAAAGAAGATTTGTAGATTGAAGGTATGTGAATGAAGGTCTCTAAAGACACTGCATACAAACAATATTTAGTATAAATTCTATTCTTAGCTACTTAATCAACCTATTAAGGTTGAATCTACAACATTAGGTGAGGAAAATACCTACAAAATATGACAACTATCACACTTTTATGCAAATACAAAATCAATAATGCACACTGCCACCATAAAATGATCTACAAACAAAACTCTTTATTGATATTATGGTGCAAGTTACAATTTTTTATATCTTTTTGTATACCAACTTTAGGGATCTTATTTTTGTTTCAAGAGCCTACATATAAATAGTCCAAAAGGAAAGACTCTAGCCAATGTGGTGTAGAGGGGATAAAGATCAATCTTGATTTAGTTAAGTCAAGACTAAAGTCCTTTTATAATAATAAATAAAGTCTTCAAATATCCTTGAAGTCTTTAAACTTATGCATGATATTCAATTTTTGCATTGAAAGGAAGGTTATGAGCCCTTGTTGAGTTAACAAACCCGTGCATGAAAACTATGTCCATCCTAGGTTCTTAACTTAAGCTTAAAGCTAAGTTTGAAGTGTTTGAATGTCCTTCTTTGCATGAAAATAAATGAATATGCATGAGAGTAGTTACAGAGTCAATTGATAATTATTTGGCACTTGATGATTGGTTAACTCCACTTTAGCCTTCCCCTACATGATATGGTACTTAATGACTAAAATTGCATGAAAATATCCATGTGAAGAGCAGATGAACAATGTGGAAAATTCACTTGAAATCCAATATAAACACTTCAATGCCAATACTTTAATTACCTCTACTATAAGGATAAAGTATTCATATGCATGGACCTGACAAAACTATGACTATCTATTTTAAGAGGCCATAAATCTATCTGGATGTCAAGGAAATGACCATTGTGACTGTTAAAACATTTATCCAAGATCACACATCTATCCCTACCTTAAAATTTAAGCATAGATCTTATTGATAGATGGTATTTGATCAAGATTTAATGAAAATGAGTAAACTTGCATAACTTTCTTCCTATTCAACCCATGTCATTTCCATTTTCCATTGGCTTTTGAATTTTAATTCTAACTACCGATCTTGATTTAGGCCCTCTCATATTATGTAAAATGTCAGTTTTTAATTTATTTTTCAAGATCTTACTATTAGTTCTTTGACTCCTTGACCTCATATGCACTATAGATCTATTTTTTTATGGATGAATGTGAGTCATTGATCTTTTATTAGTCTAACATGGTTCAGACACTTGGTAGCTTCTCATTTGGTTTCAAGATTCATTGACTTGTTGACTCATTACTCATCATTAGATATCTTTGTATGATTTCACACACACCATTAATATGTTTGGTCCACTGGCATCTATTAATCAATGCTGATAATTAGATCATCTTATAGGTACTTGAGATCCTACCAATCGGCATCAATGAATTCATGCTAAATTTTTGAGTTGATGTTTGCCATTGATCTTTGAGGTATGAATGAACATGTACTGTTAGATATTGGGACCCATTAACATTGTCAGGTTAACCACTCACTATTGGATCTTCATCTTAGCTTCCAAGATTTAGACACTTGGTAGTTCCTCACTTGTTTCTAAGTTTATTTAAATCAAAATGATTAGTTCCCATGGCTTAAATTTGGCATCCCTATGCACATCTCATTCTATAAGTTCAACTTTAAATGCTTGTAACATGAAGTGGAAGGTTCATCAAGGCACTAAATTTGTAGGTTGTGATCTTGGGATAAAGTACATAATGCTCATGCAATCTTTTGGTTTTAGTTAATTCTATATGTGTATTTATTAAATGCACAAACTGCATTGATTTATTCATCCCTACTTGACGTGCATATGATGGTCTGGCTTCTCAAGCCCTGTGTTAGTCATTTTTTATTTAAACAAGGATACTATAGGGTATAGAAAAGCAATCTAAGGCAATGATCATCAAAGATTCAAATGATAAGGGTTAACATTTAGCTTGTGAGGTCAAAATGTTAACATTTCTAGAAACTCATAGGGGATGACCAGGCTATTAGTCAAGGAAAATTAGAAACTTTGGACTATATTCAAGATTAAACTACACACAAAAACTGAGAAAACTTATAGACACTAACACAAATAGACAAACTAACACAAAAAACAACATGTGCACCTGTGCACTTAGAGGAAATAACCATAATAGACTAAAAAAGATCAACAACTGCTAAATCATGTACACATGTGCACTTAGAGGAATGAAACTATGACTATGTACAAAGGAGTGAATCTCATAATAGGAGTACTTAAGGAACATCCCATTCACAAGAATGGGAAGTTTCTCTCTACTCAATCTAGATAATTAGAAAGCAATTATTTCCTTACAATTAGTGATAATATAAAGTCCATGTTGTCACCAAATATCTTACCCTAAAAGAGGGTGTTCAATCCTTTTCTAGATTTGGGAAACATGAGAACATTTCTAGGTATATGGGTGTACCTATAATGGAAATGAGCCTCTATATTTAAGGGCTAGATCCTTGAATATATCATGCACTATTTACTACTTAAGCTACTACTTATGGGGAAAATAGCTATATAAATACATAAATTGATCCTAATCTAAAGGAGGTGATGCACCAACAATGTCTTCCACATGACCATCATATTTATACCATGATGAAACAAAACATATAGACTAGTCTCTAATCTTTAATGGGTTCTAACATGAGTATTTCAATATAGAGGTAAGATGTGAGCAAAAACACAAGGAAAATGAATCAGAGGGTAGATTTCACACTCCAAGGATAATTATGCACTTGAAAAAATATTTACACACTACACTACCCTCTATATGACCTATTAGACTAGGAACTCTTGCTCAAGCATGAAAGGATAAGGGAAGGGAGGATAGAGAATTATCACTTCTCATCACCATACATCACTTAAAAATTTAGATAATTATTCAAAACTTAGAAATATAATTTTATTAATGTTTAGAGGAAAAATATAACATCAATATAGCATGGCTTCACCATATATGGCGAGGTTCTATTTACAATGAACAAAATGGTAACTACTTATATCATTTAGGAGAGAGAAGTGGGAAATAAGAAGCCCAAAAGGGAATCAAATTAGTTCAACTCCCTTTGAACCATAGTTACAAATTATTTTACAAATATGCTCCTTTTATCTTCTTGATTGATTTGGGTTACTTCAAGTGGTTGCAAAATTACATTATTCTTTCATTGATGCTCCTTGATGGTTACAATGGTAGGATCAAGTTGTTCTGAGTTGGGTCTTGGAATCAATGAAGTTGCAATCCTTGGATGGATTTGTTAGGGATTTGTCTTAATTCTAAACCACTCCAAAGTGGTTTTTCATGATGTGTATAGTTGAGAGAATAGATCCCTTTCATGCATTTGGTCTTGGATATGAAACCATTGGAGCCTACATGAATGCCTTCATGACATCCATCAAAATGATATCTCTTTTTCTAACTAGATCATGCTCAAACTGGTCTCCATGCTCATGGGTCTACTATAGATGGAAAACCAATCTAAGGTAATTGGTTTTCCTATAGTCCTTATATTAAAATATACCCATAGACCATATAAAACATTTGGACTCTATATAGGTCCAAATAGACCTACTTTATCTCTACAAGAGCCAAGAGTTCATTGTACATTATTTATTCTTTATAAATGGTGAACCAATCATGAGAAATAACCCTACATGCTTTAACTTAGCAAACCAAAGATCAATATTTATCTCCAATGGTAGTCCATTATGTTCCTCATACTTGACTACATCCTATTGATCACTCCATTGCATTTGAACTAGCTTCAATAGCATTTGTTGCCCCTATAAAACCCTACTATCCATGGTAAAAAATAATTTTCAACCCTCATTAAAAATCCTAGGCTCACCTTTGATCCATTGATTTTGATCTAAATAATCAAGTGCTAGCCATCGATCCTTTACCAGTTGAATGCGCTATTGACACTTTTCATGTACACATTTGTTCTAGAGATTTGTTGACCCCTTTGATGTATACTCATCATTAGATTTGAATGTTTGATCAAATGCTAACTATTAATTTATTAGGACCCACTACTTGAAATCTAATGGCTAGTTCATGATCTTGAAATTTATGTCTTCACTCTTGTAAAATAATGTTCACATGACTATCATTAATGGTCATGTGATCATCAACTTAAGCTTAGTAGGATTTTTCTTGCTTTGTCTTAAATTTGACATCCCATCAACCATTATTTGGTGTAACATAGAACATAATTGATGTCCCATAGACCATCAAATTTAAGCACATATGGATTTTTATCGATCTCTATTTTGACATTCACATGAACATCTTATACTATAGGTCCATTTTTAAATGTTTATAACTTGAAAAGAAAAAGTCGTTGAGTGACCAAACTTACAAGAGATGTTCTTGAGGCTAAAAAGAAGAAACCCATTTGATCCATTGGTCCTAGGAGATTTTTAAGTGAAGATATTAAATGCTCAACCTAGCTGGTCTATATCTAATCCTACATGATTTCCTAATGATGGTCAAGCTCATTTGGCTAAGTATGGAAAACTTAGTGAAATCTGATTAAGGTGCTAAATTTGATCATGTATAATTTCATTCACTTTGGTAGAGGATATGGAACTTGGTACATATAAACTAGGGACCAATATGAAAAAACCCATGTGACTAATTTACCCTATAACTACCATATGTTTGAGATATTGAATTTTCAACATGCTCACTTGGCTCTATTTGAACTTCTTTTAAAATGGCTAAGTATGGAAAAACATCAAAATTTAGTTGAGAGGCCAACTTTAGATCTCTATAACTTTTGATGCATTCTGGTGAAGGACCTAAAAATTGGTACATATATTATTGGGAGTAATATGAATAGACCCAAATATTTATTCTTATTGACTCAACCACATGTGGCCGTTATGATGTCAACAAATTACATACTCAAAATTTCCACCACTAGACCCAAGATGTCTAAATGAATATAATGAAAAACTAGGTGAATACTAGGAGATTTCTAAGTCATTTAAAACACTCTTAACATCCTATAGTTTCTCTATAATAATCTTTGTATTCTCATCCATTGATAACTTGATCCATGCTCTAACTACATTGATCACCATGGAGGCCTGCCACTTGCATATATGACTCTAAAATGGTCCCTTAAACACCAAATGACACAAAGACCAAGATAGAACATGAAGAAAACTTAGAATGGCATATTAAATGACATAAAATAAGATTAAACATACCATATAACATTATAAAAATACCCTATACAATATTATGACTATAGGGGGTTGATCCACTTTGTTCTGTGGGAAAAAATGGTCAAAATCTTTGATAATTTCCCAAGGATGGTATGCTTACTATGCCATGAATAATTGTATAATCCTATCCATTATGTTATGGAGTCAAAATTATATAGTACGGAAATATAAAATACCTCTAAAGACACACAAAACACAAGGAAAGATAAATAAGAAGCAACACATAAGACAAGAGCAAAGCAAAAACATAATAATGCTTCAAAACAATTATTGAACATAACACAATAAGAAAGGAAATACACACCTAGCCTAATATTTAAAAAAAAATTACCTCTATATTTTAAATATATTATCATACCTTAACCATGGTAAAAAATGGTTCCCCTGACATCTTTATCACTCCATGAAGGTAGCCTAGCATGAGGAGGCATCACCAATCACTTGTATTTTTAGGTGATCATGAACCCTATCACCTTTGAATATTATTGGGTATTAAAGTGAAATATATGGGACCTTAATGAATGGTATTTATTTATCTCTAAGAGCCTTTATTGGTTATGTAATCCTCTTGATCATTACCATATCTGATATACATTCCTCATACTACAGAATATGAAAGATGACAGTTGCCTCAATCTTTCTATCTTCTTACACATGATATACTTGATGTTTGGAAGTATCAAGATCTTATTATTTATGATCCAACCCATATAAACATTGATAAATAATAGATATATCTCCTAACTATCCTTTAGGCATAATATATTCTTCCTTGATCTCGTTAGGTCCCTTTAAAACTATAGGCTTTTGAAAAGAAGATTGATGTCCATATTCCTTAACAACATGCCCTTTAATTTTATACTTTATAGAACACATGGGAGATTAATAATTAGTTTCATCAACAAAAAAAAATAGACATACATTTCTTGGGAGAAAAAGGAATATCACCAATCTTGTCAAAATCTTGACATACGACCTCAAATCTCAGCCATAAGTTATCCTGCTCTTCTTCATGAGTGTCACCATCTAGAGTATATTCATCGATAGTGGAATGAAAAAAGCATTATTACCACTATTATACTTAATTAGTTTCATCAACCTATGATAAACATACTCATGAATCATATAGTTTTACTTAATAGCATGATAATGTTTGGAACTTACCTCAACCCCTTCAAATGGTTGCTCATGCATAATGTAAATACCAAGGTTAGTTTGCTCAAAGTATGCATAAGTATCATGTCCATAAAAATCTAAAAAGTAATCATCCAAGAAAAAATGATAAATTCCTTCAAGTTTAATAACTCCCACATCCACATTAGGCTCCTCCTTCTCATGAATAACACAAATTTAGTTGGAACTTGCTTCAATGTAAGGCTCAATATGAATTCTGGCAAGAGGCTGATTTATAATTATCACCTTGGTCCCATACCTTATACTAAAATAGAATAAGGACTAGTAATATAAGAGATAAACAATTATCTTGGTTTTTAAGTCCTTTTTTAGGTAGATTACAAAGTGAGTTGGGAGGTCAAAAACAATTATATCTTGAAGGATAGGAAAGCTAGGACAAGCATGTAAGAAAAACGTTAGGTTTTTGATCATCCTTATGTTATTAGAAGGTGTAACATATATATAGATAAATCCTTTTATATGAGGCTAATAATTTAGGCCTAACTTGTTAGCTATAACTTTGGGGATGACAAAAGTAGAGGCCCCACTATCAACTATGTAAATGTGAATCAATTTATTACCCACTATGAGAGTGAGATAAAACGGTGGAGGATTTTTAATCCTAGTAGATGTTTCAATAATAGTTTTATGAGAATTTTCAAGGATGTTAGGATTAAGATCACAATTGATTACCTTGTATGAGCAACTAAACATGGAATTAAACTAGAAGTAAAATGTAACTAGAATTTAGAAACAACATAGAATATGAGAGACAATACAATCTTGTATTAACACTCTTCTAGAAGCAAATACAATGAGAAATCACACTCTTCCCACACCTCTTGGGTGTACCAGTAATTATTACTCAAGAGTTCTCTCACTCAACCAATTACAACCACAAATCAATAATGAGTTGGACCCTCCACCAGTCAGTAACAATACTGCCAGTACACCAAGTACTCAAAGTACTCCAAGTAGATCTCCCTAATCTTTCACACCTACAAATCAACTGATCTTACTTACCATGTAGATCTCCCTTGATCTTGTAACAACCTACAAATCAACCTGATCTTATAATTGAAAGGATCTCTTCCTTGTCCTTGATTACAATACAGCCCCATGGGTCTCTTAAATAGATCCCATGCAAACAATAATTAGACTTACTAACTATAATAATTAGAAACACAGACTCAAGACTAAAATTATTCTTTTACATGCAAACTAACTATTTGTCTAAAATTAGCCCAGTTCTAGAAGCGCATGCAAATGCACATAGACAGAGGTTGCCGACGTCGATTCTTGTCTGACTGATGCCGGCCGACCCCTAACCGATGTCAATTACTATGTACACTAAAGATGACAAACATCGGTTGATTAGATTGATGTCAGTTGGTCTGCAACTCAGCAACCTCCTCCATTTGCATTAGTGAAGCTTTTAGCTCCACAACTTAATAATCTCCCACTTAGAGATAAATAGCTACACCTATACCTGTACCTGTACATCATCTAATTTTGTTTCCTGGCTTGTATCCTTCTTCAAGTTCAATCTTGAAGACCAACCACCACATATCCTGTGGTGCTTCTCCTATCATCCAAGTAACCTGCCATATCCGAATCTACATACCCATGTAGAGAAGTGCTTGACCCTACATAACATGTTAACCTGCTGCTGGTCCCTCTCAGATACCTGAGAATCCATTGAATTGCTTTCCAGTGCTTCTTTCCTGAATTGGCCACAAACTTGCTAAAAACTCCCACTGCTTGGGTAATATCAAGGCTAGTACATATGTACTCAACCTCATCATGTGATTTGGGACACTGTTATGTTAACTATCCATCCATAGGTGTGCTAACCAGCTCTGCATCTTGCATATTAAACCTCTCCACTACCTTATTCACATAATCATCCTGAGACAACATTAGCTTGTGACTTTCCCTGTCTCTAAAAATACTCATGCCAAAGAATTTATTTACTACTTCCAAATCCTTCATGGCAAATCTCTGAACTAATTTTACCCTTATCTCAACAACTTTATGACCTTGCAACAATCATATACACTACATACACTAATAGGATAATGTAGCTAATATTATCTAACCTAGTAAAGTAAACACAATGGTTACATTGACATTGACTAAAGCCATGCTTTGTCATACACCTGTCAAACCTTAAACACCATTGTCCTGTAGCCTACTCAAGACCATATAACCTATCCTTCTATCTCACATGTCCATTCTCTCCTTTATTTAACCTAGGAATCCATTCATCTTTTAGTGCTTTCTTTCCAGCTGGCAACTCTACCAAATCTCTTGTTTGGTTCTCTTCTAAGGAATCAATTTCCTCATTCATGCCATGCTCCCACTATTTCCTAGATTCTACCTACTTTGCCTCTTCAAAAATTCTTGGTTCTTGACCATCAGTGAGTAAAAAGTAGTGTAAAGAAGGGGAATAATGAATTTGAGGCTTACTTACCCTTTCAGTCCTCCATACGGGCCTTTAAGACTCCTTGATAGCTTGCTATCCGCGTAAAATCTATTTTAATAGTGATCAATGTCAGTCACCTCTAGCCAACCTCAGTCTGCACCTAACTAATGTCGATTCCTCCTAATCACTGACGCTAGTTCCCTAACCGATGTCGATGTCCACCTGCTCAACACCACTAACTTTGGTTTGCACATGACCACCATCGGTACCTACCTGATCGATGTTAGTTCTCACCCGATCGACGTCGGTAACTATGTTTTCTTGTGAGTGATGATTTTTACCCATGAGCTCACTTTAGATCATAACCATGTCCAAACTACCCTGCTCAAAATTATTCAACCCCTTGTGCTGATCTCTGTCCATCATCTTCTCCTTGAAAACCAAGGCTTTCTTGTTCTTGTCAAAAACATCAAATTTCCTCTTCCTACAATAAACCTGATCCTTTCTTGTAGCATACCACTATGATCCTCCAATAGAAGCTCCCTTCTTTGTTGACCCAGGTTCAAGAGACCTCACTTTCTTCCATTGCTTACAAAAATCTTGATCTATGCTTTCCAAATCTAAACTCTTACCTTTTGACTCAAGAACATGCATCCCCTTCTTACTCATGTGACCAAGCCTATAGAGCCACATCTTCGCATCTACATCTAAAGTAGATAAACTAGAAAGAGAATCAATAATACAAGTAGATAGATAAAGAGTACCTACTTTCTTACCTCTTGCTAAAACAACTGCACCCTTGGAAACTTTCCAAGATTCTACTATGAGAGTTACTGTGCATCCCTCATCACCCAACTTTCTAATAGAAATCAAATTCCACTTTAGGACTGGGACATGCATGACCTCCTTCAACACCCATGTGTTATCCATCTACAATTTCAGCTGCACTTTCCCTTTGCCAACCATTTGACAAGGCTTACCATCCCCTAAATAAATCTTTCCAAAGTCTCCTTGGACATAATCATGGAAAAATTCTCTATTTGGGGTTGCATGGAAAGAGGCACCAGAATCTAAAACCCAAGATTCCAATTTATCAAAGGATCATACAAGAGCATCCTATGAAACAATACCTGCAACATCTACTTCTTCATTTCCTTCATGCTAATCTTCTACCAACCAACAATCTTTCTTTACATGCCCTTTCTTTCCATAATTCCAATAGATTTTACTACCATACCTGGATCTGGATCTCCTACCTATCTTTGACCTTGATTTCCCTTGTTCGACCTTCTCTCTTTGCTTTCCCCTACTTTTAACACTTAAAGCATTCCCTGACGATTCCCCTGTGCTTTTCCTACAAATTTCTTCATTCAAGATTACACTAACAACATCATCAACTTTTAAGATTTTTGAAGCAAACACAGTATTACTAACTGTCATTACCAAACTATCCCAACTTTTAGGTAAAGACCATAAGATTAAGAGAGCCTTAATTTCATCATCAAAAGCTATATTGATTGAAATTAACTAGTTTACCAAACCATGGAAATCACTAAGATGACTATGTATTGATCCACCTTCCAACATTTACAAATTAAATAATTGCTTCATAAGAAATACCTTATTCGAAGCTGAGGGTTTTTCATATAAATTTGCCAAAGATTCCATTAACTCTATTGTTGTCTTATCTTGTGATAAGTTGGAAATCACAGACGATGCCAGGCTCAACCTTATAGATCCCAGAGCCTTTCAATCAAGAACATTCCATTCTTCATCTTTCATATCTGTGGGCTTGCATGCAACCCCACCCAATGATAAGTATAGATCTTTTTGATACAAATAATCTTCTATCTGCATCTTCCATAATTAATAATTCTTGCCTTTGAATTTATCCATTCTTAGCTTACTTTCTTATGCCATTACTTTACTCCCACTCAAACAGAAACCCCTATGAGTGACTTGTAATCAACAAACACTAACCTGCTCCGAACCAAGCTTTGATACCACTTGTTAGGATTAAGAGCACAATCGATTACCTTGTATAAGCAACTAAACATGGAATTAAACTAGAAGTAAAATGTAACTAGAATTTAGAAACAACACAGAATATGAGAGACAATACAATCTTGTATTAACACTCTTCCAGAAGGAAATACAATGAAGAAATCACACTCTTCCCACACCTCTTGGGTGTACCAGTAATTCTCCTTCAAGAGTTCTCTCACTCAACCAATTACAACCACAACTCAACAATGAGTTGTACCCTCCACTAGTCAGTAACAATACTGCCAATACACCAAGTACTCAAAGTACTCCAAGTAGATCTCCCTGATCTTTCACACCTACAAATCAACTAATCTTACTTACCATGTAGATCTCCCTTGATCTTGCAACAACCTGTAGATCAACCTGATCTTACAATTAGAAGGATCTCTTCCTTATCCTTGATTAAAATACAGCCCCATGGGTCTCTTAAATAGATCCCATGCAAATAATAATTAGACTTCCTAATTACAATAATTAGAAATGCAGACTCAAGACTAAAATTAGTCTTTTACATGCAAACTAACTGTCCATCTAAAATTAGACCAGTTCTGGAAGCACATGCAAATGCACACACATAGAGGTTGCTGATGTCGGTTCCTATCTGACTGATGCCAGCCGAACCCTAACCAATGTCGGTTATTGCGTACACTGAAGATAACCGACGTTGGTTGATCAGACCGATGTCAGTTGCTCTGTAACTTAGCAACCTCCTCCATTTGCATCAGTGAAGCTTTTAGCTCCACAAATTAACAAAGGACACCATTACCATTACTTTGATTTAAAGATGAAGGACTAGTAGGAGTAGTGGAAATTACTTTTATAACAATTCTTTTTGACTAGGCATATGAAGGATGTCCCACAGGGAGATAAATGATTTAGTACTTTCCAAGGAATCAACTATGTTTAGAGCATTTTTACTCACCTTTTATTTTGTCCTTTGAGGTAAATAATTACTTGGATCTTTAGGAATAGAGATAAATTGAATAAAAATTACCACATTTTGAGTTATGGAGGTGTAAAAGCTTTTGGAACTACCACATAAGCCTTTGGAGCTATCACACTTGCAGTTGTGTCTTGTTTCCTTTCAAGAGGATTGGATGAGCCTATGGGTATGCTGATCCAACATCTTAGAGCCTTCCTCTTTACCCTTATATTGTTTATTATAGAGGCTCCTTGATTTAGCACAAAAGTGTCTTCAACCATAAAATTGGTGATGATCTTTCCTTGCATTTGCCAATCCTTATTAACTTGCATAATTACCTCGTCCTCATTTGATATGAGGGGAGTAACTACCCATTAAGGAGCTAGAGCTTATTCTCTATTATTATTGGCTTCCATAAATTTGTCTTGCTACCAATCTTGTCCTTGCACTAGCTTTCTATGAACTGGTACCATCTCCTTTGCATTGGTGGTAGATTTAGGACTATACACATTTGCAAGCCTATTGAAGTTAGGTTTCTATTGACCTCACCCTACTCCATATTGATACTAATAAGGGATAGGATTATATTATTCACCTTATTATATATTTCTTCTTCTAATCCTAGCTTCCAATAATTGAATATATGCATCTTTATCCCTTACATTATCTACCTTCTTAGCATTAGTCTTAGGCTTGGTATTGGCATTAGGAGTTTGAACCACATCTAGAGAATTGGTAGAAACATGAGACAATGGAGGAAAAAACACTTTAGGTGTCAACCTTCTAGCTTAGATGAGATTATTTTTAGCTTTGATAGAAATATTATATACTTTAATGAGGGTGGATCCTCCCATAGATTGAAGCATGACAAAAAAATTTGTCCCAATGGGTCTCAAATAAGTAGGAAACACAAAACTAGTAGGTGGTCTCATAGGGGGAGGCAACCTATGCTAAGTCTTTTGAAACATTTCATTAAAGTCATGTATTATTTATTTGGGTCCCCTTTTTATCATGTTGAGTTGATGTATGAGGTAAGTATAGTCACTTTCATTCTTAAATTTGGAAGTCAACAACACTCCAAAATCATCCCATGTTGTGATGCATCCACCATCTAGAGTCATATACTAGTCAAGGACCTTCCCTTTAAGGGACATGGTAAGGAACCTAATGGAAATGTTATCTTGAACAATATTATGGAAAATTCAAAAGTTAGAAACATCTCTAATGTGATCATTAGGTGTGATATGACTCTCACCATTGAATGTGGGCACATTTTTTGTGGCATTAGGAGGGATGGCATCATATGCATGATGATGGATTGGATTATTAGTGTTGAAGGTAGGGAAAGGATGAGGTCTATCTATGTCTTCTTATTCAATATATTTAACTTTTTTAGCCTCTTCCTCCTCTTCCTCCTTAGTAAAATCTACTCATTCTTCAAAGGGAAGATTAGGCTATGGATATTGAATTACAAGAGGGATCTCAGGATGAATAGGTTGATTAATAGGATTAGATGTTATAGTAGAGGATGACCTATTGAGGACCATGGATTATGGAGGCAAGTTTATAAAAAAATAATGGTTTGAAGCCAAATTTAATTTAAGGAGTTAGTAAATGCTGAGTAGCACACCAATTTACAGCAAGTATCTAGCAAGACCAACATTCACCTTGAAAAGTTATCTTGAAGACAATGGGGTCTCACTAGGTGTGATAGAACTATCATCACTAAATATTGCATCCTAGAAGAGGGTGTCTAATCCTCTTCTATATTTTGGAAAATGAGAACATTTCTAGGTATGTGGGTGTACCTATATTATAAATGAGCCTCTAGATTTAAGGGCTAACTCCATTAATATATCATGCACTATTTACCACTTAAAATACTAATTACTTATGGGGAAAAGATATAGATAAATGCATAAATTTATCCTCCTATAAAGGAGGTGATGTACCAATAATATTTCCACATGACTATCATATTTCTACCATGATGAAATAAAAACATATACATTAGTCTCTAAGCTTTAATGGGTTCTAACATGAGTATTTAAATATAGAGGTGAGATGTGAGTAACAACATAAGGAAAATGAACCAAAGGGTAGATTTCACACTCTAATGATAATTATACACTTGAAAAATGCTTTAAACATTAGAATACACTCTATATGACCTATTATACTAGTAATTATTATTTAAACATGAAAGGATAAGGCAAGGAAGGATAGAGAATTATGACTTCTCATCATCATACATCACTTACAAACTTAAACAATTTTTCAAAACTCAAAAATAGACTTATATTAACATTCAAATGCAAAGTATAAAATCAATCTAGTAGGGTTTCACCATACATGGTGTGTTCATGTTTAAAATAGAAAAAATGTCATCTACTTATGGAATTTGGGAGAGACAAGTAGGAAATAAGAAGCCCAAAAGGGAATCAAATCAGTTCAACCCCCTTTGAAACATAGTTACAACTGCTTCTACAAATATGCTCCTAGCAGCTTCTTGATTGATCTAGGCTACTTCAAGTGGTTGTACAATTACATTGTTATTTCATTAATGCTCCTTGATGGTTGCAATGACATGATTAAGTTATTATAAGTTGGATCCTAGAATTAATGTAGTTACAATCCTTGGATCAATCTATTAAGGATTTATCCTGATGTTAAATTGATCTAAACTAGTTTATCATGATGTGTATAGTTGAGAGAAGAGGTCCATTTCATGTAGTTGGTCTTGGAGATGAAACCATTGGAGCCTATGTGTATGTCTTCATAACATCCATCAAAATTCTAGCTCTTGTTCTAACTAGATCATGATTGAATTGGTCTCTATGCTCATGGGTCTACTATAGATGGAAAGCCAATCTAACGTCATTGGTTTTCCTATAGTCCTTCTATTAAAATAGAACCATATACTATATATCACATTATAGATTCAATGTAGGTCCAAATAGACCTAATTCATCTCTAGAGGAGCCAAGAGTTCATTATACATGGATTTTTATTTAGAAATGGTGAACCGGTCATGAGAAAGGACCTTACATGCTATAAATTATCAAACTAGAGATAAATATTTAGCTCTAATGGTGGTCCCTTATGTTCCTCATACTTTACTACATCCTAATAACTACTCTATGGAATTTGAACCAATTTCAATGGCATCAGGATGACCCTATAAAACCTTGTTATCCATGGTCAAAAATAAATTCTATACCCTCATTAAAATTCCTAGGCTCACCTTTACTCTATTGATTTTTATATACATGATCAAGTGCTAGCCATCAATACTTTACTAGTTGAATGTGCTATTTACACTTTTCATGCATGCATTTATTCTAGAGATTTGCTGACCCCTTTGGCATCTACTCTTCATTAGATCTAACTGTTTGATCAAATGCTAACCATTGATCTATTGGGTCCCACTATTTGAAAGCCAATAGACAGTTCATGATATTAAAATTGATGTTCTAAATCCTAAAAAAAATACAGTTCACATGACCATCATTTATAGTCACATAACTATCAAACTTAAGCTCAATAAGATTTATCTTTCTTTGTCTTAAAGTTGATGTCCTGCTGACCATCATTTGGCATCCCACAAAATGTAATTGAGATCTTATAAACTATCAAATTAAGCACATACATATTTTTGCCTAATATTTATCTTGACATTAGAATGAACATCTTATGTTTCAGGTCCATTTTTGAAGGTTTATAACTTGAAGAGCAAAAGTCATGGAGTGACCAAACTTCCAAGAGATGTTCCTGAGGCCACAAAGAACAAACCCATTTGATCCACTAGTCTTGGAAAATTTATAGGTGAAGATATTAAATGCTTAAGTTTGCTGGTCCATATCTACTCCTATGTGACATCTTGGTGATGGTTGAGTTCATTTGGCTAAGTATGGAAAACATATCAAAATCTGACTAAGGAGCCAACTTTTTTCATGTATAAATTCATTTGTGCTTCGATGGAGGATTTGAAAATTAGAGAATACCAACTAGGGATTAAGATGAATAAACCCATGCCACCAATTTACCTTGAAACTACCACATGTTTGAGATATGGCCTTGTCAAGATACTCACTTGGATCTCTTTTAACTTCTTTAAAAATGGCTATGGAAAAACAATGGAATTTGGCTGAGAGGCCAAATTTTGATCTTCATAACTTTTGATGTGATTTTTAAGAGGACCTAAAATGTGGTGCATATGTTCTTGGGAATAATGTGAACGGAATAAAATGATTAATTTTTCTTGACTCATCCACACGTGGTAATTATGACATCAACAAATTGCCTACTCAAAATTTCTGCCACTAGACCCAAGATGTCTATATGAATACAATGAAGAACCAGGTGAATATAAGGAGATTATTGAATAATTATAATCAATATTAACATCACATAGGGTCTAAATAACCATATCCATCTACTCATCAATTATAAATCTGATCCATGATCAAACTACATTAATCACCATGGCAACCTGCCATTTGCATATGTGACTCTAAAATAGTCCCTTAGACACCAGATGACACAAGGACCAAGATAGACCATGACCAAAAATTAGAATTTAATATTAAATGAAATAAAATGAGATAAAACATACATTATAACATTATAAAAAACCCTTATACAATATTATAACTATAGGGGGTTGATCCATTTTGGCATGTGGGAAGAAATAGTCCACTTTAAAGGCTATCAAATTTGGAGTGCTTACCTGGATTTGCATGCTCTTCATCCCATTTGAATATTATATCTCCTTACTATAATGTCTTTGATGAAGGTATTTTGTTAAAATTTATCTTGACTTGTTGCTTATTTGACCAATGGTATGCATGGCATCATCTCTTATCTCCTCCAATTCTCTCAATTCATTCATCCTAACCTCCATTGCATCACTTTCTAGAAGCTCTAGCTGATGTACAAGCTCAAAAGATAATTATATTATATAAAATAATAGATAAGGTGAATGACTAATGTATTTCTTGGGGATGATCTTATGAGCCCATAGATCATTTTTCAACTTTGTATGCCAAGATATCTGATTATCTTCCAGTGTTCTTTTGATGATCTGAATCAGGTTCTTATTAGTGGACTCAGCTAGTCCATTACCCTATGGATAGTAATTTGATGAATATTTTATATAAATACCTTGCTCAATATCCCATTAACATACCTTTTCATTGATGAATGCCAAAGCATTATCTTATATTATAGTGGAAGGTACTCCAAAATGGGTGACTAAACTTTCATAGAACTCAAGTACAAAGTTCTCATTTGCCTCTTTCAAAGGGATTAATTCCACCCACTTTGTGAAATAATATATAGATATCAAGACCCACTTATGACTATAAATAGATGTAGGATGTATCATGCCAATGAAGTCTAAATCCCATTGCATGAAAGGCTACTCAACCTGAATAGGCCTCAGTGGCATAACATATAATCTCTATTTTCGTACAAAAATTGCACACTTTACACACTTCTTAGCCCATGTATGTGCATAAATAAATAAATTAGGCCAAAATTAATCATCTCTATTTATTTTTTTATCTATGGTCTTGGCTATAAAATGGCCTCTGGAAGGACTATCATGAAATTGCTCAAAAAGATTATCAAATTGATTAATTTCAGCACACCTTAAAAGCATACCTCCAATGTCCTTTTTGAAAAGCATTCCATCAATAAAAATGTATGATACTAATTATAGCCTAAAATTTATTCTCCTTAATACATCTAATCCCATTGGACATTATCCTATTTGAAGGAATCTAACAATGTCTTGTGTTCAACTGGATGGAGAAGTAGTTTCAACTTCCTACTGGGTGTCTTAAAGTGTCAAAACCATCTTATTTTCTTATTTCACATCTTATTCAAGATATTTACATAACCCTTTACCTCAGACCATATTTTTTACCTTCACTTCAATATTATATTCCATGTATTTAATGACCCATCCGACTCTCTTTTTACTTATGTCTTTGTTGAGGATGAAATTATTCACACTAGGATGAGCTACCATTAGTATACTCTTGTTATTTTAAACCAAATATTTGAATTTTTTAAAACATCTTATAATATAAATTACATTATTTTAAACAAAATAATACCTCTCCTCATATTCTTCCAAATCTTGATTGAAAAAAGCATTGAGTTGTTCTAAACCTTTACTATTTTGTTGCATAAGCATGGCTGAAATTATACTAAATGTAGAAAAAGCATACATAAAGAAATACTTAATGAAATATAGATTAATAAAAGTAGGAACTTGGCTGATTTATTTTTTAATGGATTAAAAACTTATCTTACCCTCTTTAATCCAAGTGAATTCTTGATGTTTCTTCAACATTTGAGTGAGTGGCCTTACCAGTTCTACAAATCTAGGGATGAATCTTCTGGTGAAATTGATCTTGCCTAAGAAGCTTTAAAATAATTTCTTATGTTTTGGAAATTATACAACAAGGATTGATTCTTTTATCTATAGATAAATATATTGACCATATTTGGACACCACATGCCCAAGAAGTCTCCCCTCATGTATTGAAAAGATGCACTTTTTTGGATTCAATGAAACTCGAAATTATCTGGATCTATCAAAAACAACTCTCAAGTGTGTTAGATGATCATTAGGATCCTTTGAAAATATAATAATGTCATCAAGATAAAATAAGACCATTTCACTCAAAATACCATGAAGGGAAATATCCATTGCCCTTTGAAAAGTGGCTCAACCATTAAAGAGCACAAAAGGCATCTTTTGGTAGGCATAAGTACCCCATTTGGTTGTGAAAGTTGTTTTATACTGATCTTGATCTTTCACCAATATATAGTTCCAACATAAGTACCCATCTAGTAAGAATAATCTTTGTGAACTTGATACTCTTTGCAAGATTTGATCTATGGAAGGAAGAGGATAGTGGTCTTTCATTGACACTTTATTCAAATCTATAAATTCCACACAGTCTTATCTCTCCATTCTTCTTTCTCAGTGGTACAAGGTTTGCTACCCATGTTGAGTTATTGATAGCAAATATTATTCCTAACTCAATCAACTTGGTAAGATGCTTTCTCATGAGGATTTCAACCTTGGGATTGATTAGTCCTTGTTTTTGTCTTACTGATTTTGCATCTTGTTAAATCTCAATAGTATGTTAATCTAGGGCTAAAACATTTAAAATCATGGTATTCCCAAGAAAATACATCCATGAAATCCTTAAATAATGAAATTAAAGCTACTCCCATAGAGTTAGTGTTCACTTTACCCCACTTGAGTTGTTTACCTTCAGCTATGTGAACTTGCTCATAATGTTCTTCCTTGGACAAGATGCTTACCTTGTCCTTTCTAATTTGATCATATTCATTGAAAATGATTTCCAAAGTTACTAAGCCTTTAGGAATCTTATTTGATCTCAACTACACAATCTAATTTTCATATTGGCATTGCAATTTATTTTGATTATTTGAGTAAAATTCAACCTCATTCTGTAGGATTCAAAATATTTGTTTATCACTATCAAAGACTTGCCAACTTACCTCATTATTTGGAATTGAAGGCTTGCATACAAATTTAATTTAAGTGTGATATTTATTGTTATTGATTTGATCCACTATATCACATTGTGATCATATGGTTAAAATTCTATCTATGTGTTGATTGGCTCCTTTAACTATGTGTGGATAGTAAAATTTCTATGTAGACAGACGATTGTATGGAAAACTTAACTATGTGTGGATAGTAAAATTTATAGATAGGCATAGTGAAAAATATGGAGGCAAATAAAAAATAATTATATCCTATGAAATGGTGAAATTTGGAAAAGTAACAAGTAAAATCTTAATATCTTTGAGGATATCCATAGTCTTAGTAGGAGAACCATCCAATTATAACACTCCTTTTTCATGAGGTTCATACTTGAGTCCTAGTTTGTTAGCTATGGATTTAGGAATGATAAAAGTAATATCTCCAATATCAATCATATAATTGTGAACAAGACAATCTCCTATAACAATTGAAAGATAGAATGGAGGAGGCTTAGTCACCTTAGGATCTTGAAGCTCAACAACTAGATTACAGTTGGTTAGAGAAACACTTACTCTTCCCTTTTTTGGTGGTCTATCAAAGATATTAAGATTTGAAAGCTCCTCTTGTAGATAGTCCTTTTGTCTTGGGATTAGCAATGTATCCCACATATATATTGATACTAAAGTTTTATTCATATGGTCCACAATACTAAGTGGAGAAGTGGATGTACTTGGCTGAAATTTAGGAGTAGGAGGGGCTCCTAAATGTTGTGTGAACTGTGGAATGTAAGGCCCTTTCAAAATTTGATCCTTTGGATCTTAAATTTTTTGATTTGATTTATTTTGAGGTAGATCATGAGTGGTGGTCCTTTATGGTGGTTGAGAAGGAAGAGGGGCTACCTTATCTGGACATGAAGCTTCACCAATTACCCTTTTCTTGGATCTAGTATGAGTTGCAACTTAATTATCAACATTAGGCATACTTTGATTTTGATTTGCTGATATGTTTTCAAAATAATTCTCACCTTCTTGGAATTTCACAAATGTAGTTTCAATAGGTGCTTTACCACTACCTTCTCCTTGTTGATTTGGCACTTCTACTTGAGTGAATGAAGAATGTCTCCATGTGTTAAAGAGGCTTTCTTATTTTAAGAAGTGGCTGATTTTCATGTGAAAGAGGAACTAAAATCTATTGCATATAAGACTAATGTGAGCTCTCACTAGTTGGATCCATTGCCATGTTTTTTGATTGATATCATTGACTATTCCATTATCTTTCTTGAGCATAATTACTTTGAGTTAACATTATAGCTTTGAAATTGCTTGGAGCATTGTGATTGTATTGCCTTGAATAAGAAAATTTCCCCTATCCTTGTTGATTGGACTGATGGGATGGCCTATTATGTTGATAATTCTAATTATTATTTTGATACGGCATGTATGGTGTAACTTTTTTTCTTTCAATTATAACCAACTTTTTGTTATGAGTCTTAAGAAGATTCTTTATCTTCCCTAATCTATTAGTTTGATCATCTTTTATTTGATAAAACCTTTTTGAATCTATAAGTGGATCAATAGTTAGAGTAAGAGGGTGCATCTTTGTAAAAAGAGGCATTGGTGGCCTTGGAGACAACCTACCTACTTGTATAAGGCAATTTTCATCCTTGATTGATACTTCAAAAACTTCAAGTAGAGTGTTACCTCCCATGGATTAAATCATCATAGCCACATCTAAATTAAGAGCCTTCAGATAGTACAAAAAAATATAATTGGGTGTAGGCTTTATCACTATAGGAATTATGTCCCAAGTCTTCTAGAACCTATGATTGAAATCCACCATGAATTCATGATTGAATCTCTTTATTGTTGTAAGTTGCTCTACTAGTGAAAGATGACCATTTTTGTCTTCAAATTTCTTGAATAGGACCTCTCCAAATTCATCCCAACTATTGATTGATGTAAGAACCAATCCTATATAGCATTAAATTGTTTTCCCTTTGAAATAAGTTGATAAAAACCTCATTTCTACATTTTTTTGAGTCACATGATACATTTAACAAAGGTTATCAATATCTGTAATATGTTCTATATGAGTAATATGATTTCTCCTATAAAATATGGAATAACCTTTAGAGTGGAAGCTGGAATACCATTCCATTGAGTAAGATTCAAAGGAGACGACTATTGAATTTCACAAAGGCTTATCTTCTAGGAATCACCATATGAGGTATGGGATTTATAATAATGTTTTGCTAAACAATATTAGCTTGAAGAGGAGGATTTTGTGCAATAAAAGGGGAAATAAGAGGTGTAGGATTAGGATTTGATTGAGAGGATTTCTTATTCTTTATTGATTGGAAAGATAGATCAGAGAAATATTTCTCTTTCCCTTTTTTAGAGGATATTTTGACAACTCTTGGGGGCATGAAAAGTATGCAAATATAAAAATGATTCACTTTGTGTGAATAAGTGGTCCCATCAAGTGTGCCATAACTATTAGTTATCTATATAACACCCAATAGATATTAGATTTCTCAAGTTTTAATCATACCTAGACTAACATGGAAATGATATAAGGCCATGGGATGCTTATATCTAGATCAAACCTTTATATTTTACTGAGGCTAGCTCCTTTGATTATGTCACTCCTCTCTACTTACTAAACTACTAATTATTGGGATGAAAAGGGAAAGGAAGAAACTAAAAATGAAACCTACTTTACCTTTGGTGATACACCTAAATAATTATTTATCCTATGAAATCTTAGAAACTAAGGCACACCTATAGATAAAAAATAAACTCTATATACTAGTCCTAAACATTAGTGTTTTAAAGGAAGGCTTGAAAGAAGATTTATAGATTGAAGTATGTGAATGAAGGTCTCTAAAGACACTGGAAAAAAATAATCTTCAATATAACTTCTATTCTTAGCTCTTTAATTAACTTATTTTGGATGAAACTATAACAATAGGTGAGGAAAGGACCTACAAAAGATGACAACTATCAAACTTATATGCAAATACACAATCAACAATTCACACTACCACCATAAAATGATCTAAAAATAAAATTTTTTATTAATATTATGGTGAAAGTTATAGTTTTTGTATCTCTTTATATACCAGCTTTAGGGATCCCCTTTTGGTTCTAAGAGCCTCCATATATATAGCCCAAAAGGAAAGACTCTAGTCAATGTGGCATAGAGAAGACAAGGATCAATATTGATTTAATTAACTCAAGATTAAAGTAATTTTATAATAATAAATCAAGCCTTCAAATATCATTTAAGTCTTCAAACTTATGCATGATCTTTAATTTTGGCATTAAAAGGAAGGTTATGAGCCCTTATTGAGTTAGCAAACCTTTGCATGAAATCTATGCCTATCCTTGGTTGTTAACTCAAGCCTGAAGTTGAGTTTGAAGTGTTCAAATGTCCTTTGCATGAAAATAAATGAATATGAATGAGATTAGTTATAGAGTTAATTGAGAATGATTTATTTCTTGATGATTGGTTAATTACACTTTAGACTTCCCTTATATGATGTTGTACTTAATGACTAAAAATACATGAAAATATCCATGTGAAGAGCAGATGAACAACGTGTAAACTCCTCTTGGAGTCCAAGATAAAAAATTTAATGAAAATAGTTTAATTGCCTTTAATATAAAGACAAAGTCTTTAAATGTATGGACCTAACAAAGCTATGACTATTTACTTTAAACAGCCACAAGTCTATCTACATGTTGAGGAAATGACCATGCTGACTAATCATACATTTCTCGAAGATCATACATCTATCCCTACCTCAAAAATGTAAGCATAGATATTCTTGATAGATGGAACTTTATTGAGCTTTATTGGTGATGAGTAAACTTACAGAGCTTTCTTCCTGTTTGACCCAAGTCACTTCCATTTTCTAATGGATTTTGACTTTTAATTTTGACCATTGATCTTGATTTGGGCCCTCTCATATTATACCAAGTGTTAGTTATATTTTTACTCTACAAGATCCTAATATTAGTCCTTTGAATCCTTGACCACATATGCATTGTATATATATATATATATATCTTTACTAATGAATATGAGTCATTGATCTTTAATCAGTCTAATATGGTTGAGGCACTTGGAAGCTTCTCATTTGGATTTGAGATTAATTGACTTATTGACTCATTACTCACAATTAATCTATTTGTATGATTTCACATGCACCATAGATCTTTTCTAGACCATTGGCATCTATCAGTTGATGATCACCATTGGATCATCTGATAGGTACCCTATATCTTTCCACTTGAAATAAATATGGTCATGCTACATTTTTGACTTGATTCTCACTATTTATCTCTGAGGTAAAAATGAATATGTACCATTAAGTCTCAGGACCAACTAACATTATCAAGTTACCCACTCACCATTGGATATTCATCTTAGCTCCTAAGATTTGGACACTTTTTAGCTAATCACTCATTCCCAAGATTAATTGAATTAAAATGATTAGTTCTAGTGGCTTAAATTTTACTTCCATGCACACATCTCATTCTACATCGTCAACTTTAAACACTGGTAACTTGAAATAGAAGGTTCATCTACGTACCAAATTTGCAAGGGGTAATCTTGGGATAAATTACATCATGCTCATGAAATATTTTGGCTTTGGTTGATTCTATAGGTTTATTTAGTAAATTCACAACCAAGCTAATCTATTCATCCCTACTTGATGTGCATATGATGGTCTAGATTCTCAAGGCCTGTGTCAGTCATTTTTTATTTAAACTAAGACAATATGGGGTATATAAAAGCAAACTAAGGCAATGATCATAAAAGTTTTGAATGATAGGGTTCAACATTTGATTTATGAGGCCAAAATTTTAACACTAAGTTTAAAAACTTGTATGTAAAGCAACTAACTAATTCAAGATGATTGATCCAATTACTTATGGTTGAAGATGACATGTACAAATAAATACAAAGTCAATTAGAGAATCTATATGTTAAACATGTGCACATAATGTTATATTGAGTCAATAGATTTGATCTAGTGATGTAAAAATGAAATAAATTATAAATTATAATAAATTAAGGTGTGAAAGAAAACCTACAAGGGTTATTTCATGTCAGGTATATGAGAATGTATATAGGGGAAAGTGAAGCTATTTTACAAATAAATCCTAGTTCAAAGAATATAAATCACACTATACCTTTTGCTTGTTGGTACATTTAGATAATCAGGTTCATAACCAATATGGATCCACCTAAATAAGGGGTCTCTCACCACATAATATCACTAGAGAGGGTTTCAAATCCTCTATTCAATCAATACCACATAATAACCCTAGCTAGGTCCTATGATTTCTAATAAAGTAAATCTAATGTAAAGTAAATCTAATCTAGTGCTCACTAAAGAATGTGGCAAAAAATGGGTATAATAAACATAAAAGTAAACATGAAAATAATAAATTTACTTAAGTTAATGTAGAATTAATATTAATTCATGTATAAAGAAACATATTTATAAGCTAAGACATGCAAATCTATCTACTTAATAAAGAGAAACAAGACATAGGAATACTTACCTTGAAGATGAACTCATCAAGCCTCAATCTCTCCCTTCGCTAATAGTGATTTGTAAGGATAATAAATATAGGTCAAATCTAAGCTACATGACTTCTCCTATGAATTTAAAATACTTATCCCACCAGACAAGATTAATCTCTCCAAAGGAAGTATGAAACCCTAAGCAATGATTCCTCAGAAAGAATGGTGGATAAGTAGATACATAAATAAATTATTATATCTATCTCTCTCTAATGAAAATGGAAAAAATGATGTGCTTATATATGTATATCTAACTCTAAACCTTTTTTAAGTTTTAAATAACACAATCGGCTTAGTTGACCTTGATAGAAAGAAAAGCAGTTACATCTCAACTAAGTCAGTCAGGCTTAATAGATGGTAGTGTAATGTGCATAGAGTATTTCTGAAAGTTGACATATATTATTGTTAGTTGGTAGTGTTCAAATGGTAAAGTTATCATGTTTTATTTGCCTAATATCTATTATTTTTAGCTGATAGTGATTGAACTAAGACAATAGGGTTATAGTCATTTGATAGTGATTGTTCCAATTGACATCAATTATTTTTGATTGATAGTGTCACTATCACATGATAGTTGATGATATTAGTTGATAGTGTCATTATCACATGACAACTAGTTTTATCAATCATAAATGTCACTATCTCACAATAGCTTCACTATCACATGATAGTATTGCTATTGTTTGACAACTTTTCATATAGGTCTTAAACTTATCCATATTTTAGGGTTCTAGGATTTTAGGGAGGCATTATAGGAGGAAAATGGCTAGACACTATAAGGAAGTTGTATAATCATTGTGAATGATATACAACCATGATAATATTAGGAAGCACCAATGGTCTACCTACCCCTTTCTTGATATACCCTTTAAGGTGTTTACTTAGATATATTGAAACTCGATAGCTTCCTACAAGATAAAAAGTGTTAGTAAGTGGTAAAGTTAATAAAAATATTGTGTGCATATAGATGTCTTAGGAGGATCATGCACATGAAGCCAATCCAAAGTAGTAGAGATGATGGATGGAAGTTGGTGAGCATAAATGCATGATGAGGAGAGTTGGTCATGCCATGACCCAAGTATGTGTGTAGTGGTGTTATAAAACTAGAAGAACAAGGGAATTTGTGGATAATATTAGATGCTAAGGAAAGGAAAGAATACTAGAAGGCTCTATGTTACAAATCTAAGTATCATTTAAAATAGATTTATTGAGAGATGAAATTAAGTCCTTAAGGGTTGGGGATAGACAAGATGGATGATATTGGAGTGTACCCCATAAAGTTTCCTCTATCTTAGATTGAATCTCAGTGGCATACTAGGAAGGACATGCACCCATTTAGATGTATGAAGATAATTTACCCTCTCCAAATTTTCTACTTAAATGCTCAGTAGCCTAGGCAATTAGTACCCCTCTTAAGGACATTAGGAGTGAGATTGAAGATCTTAGAAACATAGGGTAGTATAAAACTTTGTAGCAAGATCCATAGATAAATATTTATAAGAAGTGCAACCTAGATATTAGGCAATAGGCATGGGATGAGTAACCTTTAGGAAGAAGCTAAACTAGCCCTCTAGATGGAAGTAGGAAAATAACACCAAAGGAATACTTGGGACTTGGGTATAAATAGGGTGAGGATAAAAACCCTAAGTAATCATGTTTCTTATTGAAAATGCCTTGATAGGTAGGAGAGGATAGAAATAAATATACTAGATGGGAGAATAAATAGTAAGGCATATAGAGATGTCACCAAAGAGAAAGAAAACATATAGTGAGGAGTCATGTATAAAAGTCTTGTATAACCATGTAATCCCATCCTAAATAGTTACTTATGAAGAAACTTTGATGGTAGCTAGATTGAATAAGGAAGCAAAGTAGAATAATAACTGATTATCCAAGGATAAATAACTAGTTTAGTGTGGGGTGATGTTTATCCTTGAAATTAGCTAAGTACCAGACAAGCATGCACTTGAACACTTCAAGTGAGTTTAACACCACTAATCGAGAGGCATGCACAGTCCAAACCACATAATTTACACATACACCTTAGATAGAATTTAAAATAAATTAGATGTCAGCTATTAGAACCATGCCAACATGTGTTTCATGATAAATTAGTAGGATCCATGGAAAATCAACCATATGGACCCAAGAATTGTAGAGGATATTGTGGGAAAAGTGATAGGTAGATTGGTTGGCTATGGATCCTAACATGGAATTATGGTGGTATGATATTGGATAGTGTGGTAGTTAGCCTTGAGCTAAGTTTGAAACTTATATATGATGTTGGGTAGGAAAATCCCAAAAATATAAGGAAAGTCTCAAGGAGAAAAGAGAGGAAACTATCAGTTGATAAGAGAGAAGACAACTAGAAAATCATAGAAGAAGAATAACAGATAATAGAGAGTGAGATATAGAAAGTTAGAGAAGAGTAAAATAGGGTATACTACTACTATATTGTATTATAGATAGATAAGAATTATGAGTGAGCTCTAGATTATAGAGTAAGGACACCAGATGTGTTATGTGTAATAATTTATTCCCTTGTATGTAATGGAAGTGAATCTAATAAAAGAGATTATATTTAATACTCATTTGTTGTATTATTATCTAAAAGTATTTGTGTGTGTGTTCCTTGAGTTATATGGTTATCTCCCTCTCCCACTCTTATCAAACATTGTTCTCTCATTACACACAACTAACATAATCCCAACCTAGATCCTCTATTCCTTCACACCTTAGGTGAACTTGTAGGGCTTTTATTTCTTGTATGATATGCTGATGTGGAAACTAGCCCAAATTACACCAAGGTAGACTCACACAACATATTGGACCTTGGTGACTAGACTTCATAAAAAAATTCTTCCATTTTTTATAAGACAACATGTATCTTGGTATTATTTTTGTAGTAGATGAAGGACTATCTCTATAGTATTCTATCTACTCAACTTGGATCATAGATGACAATGCATCATATTTATAAAAGAATTGAGTTTGTGTAGTGGAAAACCTAATCCTAGGTCTTAGGCATTACATAAACCAATTTTATCTATTTATGTCTTTAAACTATAAATTCTCTTAATTCATGACATCTAAGAACCTACAATTGTAATCCCAGATTGATTCTCATGATTTTTGGTGAATCTTATTCAAGTTTTGAATAGTTTGGTTTGCAAATTTTTACATCATGAACTCCCCAATTAGTTTATTTTTGGAATATTGTAAGGATAAGTGTGATGGGATACTTTTGAACATTAATTTTAGATCTATACTTGTCAAGACTCATATGAACTTTCACTTTTTTGCATCATCAATGGTGACCCTTTAACACACCTTCATATTTCCTGTTGCATTTCTATATGTTTTTAGTATGGTCAGCCTATGGAATAAACTTAGATAAATAGATTATATATATGAGGTAGTTGTTAGTATTTTATCATCATACTATGAATTTTTTATTATTGCATTATTCTGAAGGTTTCCCCCTTGAAGTGGCTTAGTCATAATATTTAAGTATTCTATTCTTTTTCCAATTGTTTTTGTGGATCTATTTATTCTTCTCTTAATTCTATGATATATAATTCTATTATTTTGAATCATCTAAGTAATTTTATTACAAATTGTTTCAGATCTTTAATTTGGGAAAGTTTATACAATGCAATTTTTTTTTAATCTTGCATCCTGAGAACTAGAAGGCCAAAAATACATAACTTGTTATCCGAGAGGAATTGAATTTTTTCATCAACACAATTTTGTTCATGAAGTTTTTTTACAAACAATTTAAAAAATGAGTTAAAAAATGTCTAGAAATATTTTTTACCTTGTGTAAATTACTAGTCATTGGATTCATCTCTACAAGATAATCACAATGGTATATTATATTGGTACATTATTTTGGGATGAAAATTTTCACCCTTGTGCACATTAGTAGTCATTGGACTCATCTTAGTGAGGTGATCATAATGGTCTTATCTACTGATACATTGTTTTTAGGTCAAAACCTTCTTAGGGTTTGTGCGTGGTAGGGCCTAATACTCATGGTCATAGGAAAGGTTACTACATTCCTAAAACTCCTCACAAAGATGACATGGAGTCATAAACTTATAATATGAATATTTTAGAGATATTTCAACATCTTAAATCATATTTTAAAGGCATGGTGTATAAATATGATCTTGATATAGTTAAATGGGACCTCATAGGGCCAAGAGGGGATTTAAATGTCTTCTAAGATCAATTGTAACAAATCACTAGGAAATTGGCCAACTTCTTAGCTCAGTAATTTTAATATGAACCTCCACCGTTCTAGTTTGGTTCTTCTCTTCCAAAAAATCATAATGCCAACCATGGTATAAGGCAATTATTTCTAAAAGTGAACCTACAAACTTTTGATGGCAATGTTCCACTCACATAGATTACTAAAATTTAAAATTTATTTGATCTACATCAGACTCCCTATTCACAAAAGGTGGTCATCGCCTCTCTATATTCAAAACCTAAGTAGTTTATATGTTATCACTGGTTGTGTGCTCAAAATCAAAAGAAGGGTATCTTGGTTTCCTTTTTTATTTTATTTTTAATATATATATCTCCACTATCACAACAATGTCTAATAAAACTACTTTACCCAACTATCCAAGTTGCACCGAATTGGGATGATAAAGTATTGCATTTATAAATTTTATAATCCCTCATTATATGTGTTAGACATCACTTATGAAAATATGACTAACCTATTTTTGGATAGCCTCAAATATAACATCTAATTGAAGGTTCACATGTTTCATCCTAGTAATGTATCTAAAGCCATACTAAGGGCACACCTAGATGAGGAAAAAGAGTCGATCAAACAAATACCTTTCACTAATATGCATGAATGCACCTTCGCAACACCATAATTTTCATAGCCTACTATATTGACATCTCATCAAGTTGAGGAAAATCATGAAAAAGGTTTGTGTTTTAGATATGATAAAAAATGGATAAAAGTACATCGATGTGATGAAAAGTTATTTTACATTGAAGGCAATAATGAGGAGGAAGCAGATGATGAGGCTTAATGGGAAGGTTTGGAAGAAACTAAGGATGAATTTTAAGATTCTCAACCTACTATTTCCTTTAGACACCTAAATATGGTCATCGATAACCTCAAACTAGGGTTTTGACCAATTTCCACTTAAAATACACAATTTGGCCTAAAAACACTAAAACACATTAAAAGATTTGAAACTGACATATTCAAATGATAATTTTGGCTAGGGTATCCATAAATGGGGCAATGCAATTTATGGGCCAAATAACTTTGATAAGATCATTTTGAGTCAAAATGACAATTTTGCACTTAGGTGTTCTAGATTGCTCTTTCCTATCAAATATCTTACACAAGACACATGCCTTTGTTATTTGATATTGGTAACATCCTAAATGGGATAATGGATCCAACACATTTAACATTGCCTTTCAATTCCAATCTAATCAACTTTTGGACCAATAACAAGGCATTTTGATCAATTTGAGTAATTTGTGCATAAAGTGCTTAAACATGCTTAAGAGTTAATTAATCCAAATCAAGGCCTAATCAAGAATTACATAGATATTTTTTAATATCGCATTATTGGAAATGAATATTTAATAGCTACATCATCAGGTGACCTCATTTCTTGGGAAGACATCCCTAGGCCATAAATGCCACAAATATTAAGATTCATGCCTACCATGCCTCATCAAAGCCCTTCATGCCTCTTAATTACTCCTTTATCCCAAATATTGATGATCCTATTTATAAATTTTAATTTCAAAATTATATTAATCCTTAGCCACACATCTCAATCTTGAGATGGATGGTTCAGGTTGATTTTGATTAATCTCAAAAATCTATAAATAGAGAGGACATGAACATCATTTCTAAGCTTAATTTGTGCAAAGTTATAATGCAAGATTGGTTCCAAAAGCTTCAAGAAATTAGTGTTATCATGCCAAATTGATTCCAAGCCAAGCCAATCCATAAGCCAAAGGTGCCAAGGAGAGATGGAGGTAGATAAGCTTCCATTACCAAGGACTTCATGAGCACAAAATTGAGCAAGCCACTAGTACAAAGGCATTTGGAGCATCCAAGGAAGGTGAAAGAATTATTGTGTTTTTCTTTACTTTTTAGTTGTATTTGTCATTTTTTTCCACTAATCTCACCCTATTAACTAGGCATGAAGATGTTATCTTAGTGTGTTTTTGATTTGGTTTCATTCACTAACACCATACTAATATCCTCTTCTTAGTCAAATTTCTAGTTCAAATAATGGCATGCTCAATGGGACCAAACACATCCCACACATGAAGAAGATAATTATGCAATTTTAAAATCTTAATATGGATCATTAAAACTCTTGCAATTTAATTTTTTAACTTTGTTTTTCCATTCTTCTTTATCACAAGTTTACATAGTAACTATCATCGATTGGCATAGCTACCGTTAGTCATTGTTGGTATAACCATTGTCAATTAGATAACCATCATCAGTTAGTAAGTGTAACTGATATCAGTTATAGAACTGACATTGGTCACTATGCTTTTCTTAAAAACACAAAACCTAAGAGCTAATAGGCCATTTTAAAATGCTTGGTTTGGGGTCATACAGACTCTGTTTTAGATGATTTTTTTTAAAACCACATCTTTTCTCCTATATTTTTAGAATTTGACTTTAGTTTAGCTTCAATTTTCATATATTTTTCACAAAATTTTGAAACTATATTTAAATTTTTTTGAATCTAACATATTTGCTTTTGGGGTGATGCCTTAAGGGTAGATAGGTAACCAACAGACTTGGAAATTGTTAAAACATGATATTAAGACATATTTGGCATGATTTTAAAATGAATTAGGAATCTTGTTTTTGGTGCATAATGAAACACTAATGTTATTAAGTGAATGTTCTCATAATTTAATATTTCAAAGTTCACAATCTTAAGACCAAGGGGTCAAATAAACACTACCCAAACTTTCAAATTTGGTGCTTAAAAATGAACTCATCTTTATAAAAGTTTTTGGTATTCAATATTTGTTTTATCTAATTTTGTATAGCAAAGAGAGGGGTGTTGCGGTATGCTCTTCCATTTATCCCCTTTAGGGAACCCTTGGAATCAAAAGCACCATTCCTATTGAAAAAATCCTAGTCTAAGGCTTAGAAAGAATGTCATCTAAAGCACTTCCCAAAAACTCATCAAAGTTTGGGTGACCTTGAAAATAATCCTAAAGCCTTTCTATTTTATGATTTCTTTCATTTTATTACAAAATTAACTTGTAAGGGGGAATTCATCAGCTCCCATGAGTTATTTAGGCAAGATTTTACTCGGGGTTTCATCTCCCAACATTGACTTCACTTATTCCTTTTGAGTTGCACATGGGACGTATATGCATTTAGACATCGCACTACATTGAGTGAAAAATAAGATGTAGTGGTTATAAAAAGGACTAGAACTTTTTACAACTAGCCAATGCCATGGTCACCCAATTTCTATGCTTGTATTTTATATTGTTTGACATGAGAGTCATTGTGCAATTGATTCTCCTAGAAATGTTAAAAAGATTGTTAGTTAGTCAACCCCACATTGACATACCCTTGCTAGGATTTGGATGATTATACTTAGTGTATTTTTGGATCATTTTCTCATTTGGTATATTTTGAGACTAAAACTTGTTTATTTGTTAATAAAGCCATGTCAAAAACAATTTGTCTATACGTCACTCTTTTGTCTAAAGAGGAGTTATGCTAGCCATTTTACACCATACTTGTGCCTTAAATTTTCTGCTAAACTTGTTTGTGTGTGTGTCATTTGAGTTGTAGAGGGTAGTGTTATGCTATCCAAATCATGTTAAAACCATTTTGCCTTTGAGTCTTTTAAAGCATAACATAGATCACATAATTTGAGCATACTTACACTGTTAGGCTACTCAATTTATTTCAAGACTTGTTTCACCTTGTGACAAAAACCTTTGTTTCACACCATGTCACATCAATTGTTTAGACCTCATTTATGTGCTATCATGTTGTCCAATCTTGTCTAGCTTATTTGGTCAAATATAGTTTTTAGATTTGAGTTTTTAATTAACCTTGTTAATTTTGGATCCAAACATTGATTGATTTTTGTTTAAGCCTCAATTCATGGGGTTGATACACAAATCTTTCTCTTTTGGGTTTGCATAACTTTGGTTAATAAATTACCCAAATTTGAAAACTATTAATGGTTTATTTGTTTAATGCCTATCCTCATCATTATTTGTGCCTTTATTTGGAAGAACACAACCTTTCTCAAAAAACCTTTTGCCTCATGCCTTATGCCAACTGCTCATGTTTATGTTTGATTTTGTGTGCCGAGTCTATGTCAAAGTTATTTCCAAACTTGTTAAATTAAATCAAATCACATCAACCTTTATTTCAAGTCTATATTTTGATGTCGTTTGGCCAAAAGTCCTAGCATATGCCTATTTGTTTCAGCCTATCTTTTGACTCTGCATTTGGACAAAAGACTTAAAAACTTAACTTTTCTCTTTCCTAGTTTAGACCTTGTTTAGAACACTTTGACCTAGACTTTTGACATGTTGATTTTTATACAGACACTTGACCTTTTATGCATATGACATTAGACATTAGACATTTGATGTTAGGATATTTTATGCCAAGTCTTAGCACAAATTATTTTGGAGATACAAATCCACTTTTAAACCACATAGTAGATATAGCTCCACCTTTTAACCAAGTTAGACTAAGCTTGCACCATTTGTCCTTTGGACATAATTTTTTAGAGTTTTTAAAATTCTAAGCCTTTTTATTTTAGATCTTTCATCATTTATGTGGATATGTCTTACTAAGTTATGGTGGAGTCATATACAATCTAACTTATGATATTCACAAAATCCCACTAGGAACCCCTATAGAGAAAGATTTTCTAATGAGTTTTATTATTCTCCCTAAAATACTCCATATGGGGAACATAGTCAAAATCCATAAAATCCAAATCAAAACCTTGATTAGTATGAAGAGGCTTGTGAGGAGGACTTTGAAGACCCAACTATAGATAATGTTGTTTGGGATATGAATCCATGCCCTCTTTGCAATAATCAGTATATGAAACATAGTCAAGAACTAACTTATGAGCCAATTCACAACTGGGATGATATGATTTATGATGAAGACTTGGATGCTTTAGCTTATGTGAGTAATCAAGCTCTACCACATCATACCATTTCTATTCTAGGACCACAATGTCATACCATTCCTATACCAAGACCTTATCCTTTAGTTTGTGCAAGCAATCAAACTCCACAATGCCCCTTCATCATTCCAAGACCTAGTCCTTTGGCTTGTGTAAATAAATAAGCCCTATACTTCCTTATCCTTACCATCTCAGGACTTTTTCCTTTGACTCATCTATGAAATCATGCTCCCAAATTCCCTTCCATTATCTAACCATAATCCATTTCTCATCCAGTGCCAATCCCATCCAAACCTCAATTGATTTAATCCTTTGAAGACCAAACTATGTTCAAAACTAGTATCTTCTAACTCATTGGAAACCAAGGCCAAGAGAACCAACCAATCTAAGATGTTTCTATTGAATCAACCATTTGTGATAAGTTAACCTATGATGAATCACCTATTAATCCTATACCTATTGTTGAGGAGTCTCACTCTGATGAACCAGTCTCTGCTGAGTCACTTCTTAATGATTATAATTACATTTGGGCCAATCATTACCTTTATAATTGCTTATTTTTCAAGAGCCTCCTATTGACAAGATAGTTTTTGAGGAGTTGTCTCTTGACATTTTTCCCATCCTAGAGGAGTCTCACTTTGACAAACTAATTCTTATAGATCTCATTATGTGATCACAGGTTGTTACTTGTCCAAAACCAAATATTCAAAAAGATGTCATTATAATAGAGTACTCATCAGATGAAGAATCAATGTTAGAGTTAGGTTTTATTATTTAACTAACATTATATTCACCATCAAAATCTAAATCAACATGAGTCTTAACATTGGATTCAGAGTTCCTTAAGTTAAAATCAAATTCAGAAGAAGAATATGTTCATAGCTATTACAACATTAGTTACACATACCTTGCAGATAAATTTGAATATATTTGTGATCTTTATATGGTTTTTGAAGATGATTACTTCATCTTTGACACAAGTTATCCTATATCTTCTACAAGGATTGTGTAGCATCTCCCCATTCCATTACTATTTCACAGGCCATTACCATCAACCAAAATAGCCAAATCATTGACATTCCATCTTCCAAAAGTGTTGATTAGGATTGATAGAATCAAACTTTATTGAACTGCATCCATGGAAATATAAAAATTGAAGAAGATTAAGGAGGCCAAGACCACATTCATATAGCAAAAGGACACTCTCCTAATGAAACCTTTTTAGAGGCACTAGGGGACAAGAAAATTTCAAACTCAGCATCTTCTAGTGAAACTTTTTCAAAAGTGATAAAACAAAATCAAAGTCAAAATCCAATGTTCATTAGTGAAACCTTCTCAAAGGTGCTATGGGACAATCAAGACAAATTTATTGGTGATAACCTCTTTGAGGAACTAATCACTGAGCACAAAATTTCTTCATTGTTAGATGAAGACAAAATAAAAGATCAAATCAAAATAGCTTCCTATATATAGCTTAATCAGATGGTATCTACTCTCAAGATCAAACAACAAAAAAATCTGGTGGTCCTATCAAGAGAACAAGTCTTCAGCCCTGCCATAACCAAAATTATGTCAAATCCAACATCAACAACATTATGTGTGACTTAATGTCCTGATCTTCATTTATTTCCCTAACATTATACATTCCATTATAATCTACCATTCTATTTCACAATCAAACCTACCATCCATTATTTGTCCTTATTTACCATCCATGGTCACACTTTCCTTTGTAGAGGCTATAAATATACCTTATCTTGATGTTTAAAGGAATCAAAATCAATGACCAATGAATATCGCAACAACATTATCAGAATCACATTTTGTAGGTAGTTATTGATAGAGCATATATTTAGATGAGATGTGGGATAGTAATTAACATGATTGAGTATTATGTTTGTGTCATTTGTTGATTAGGATGTGCTTCTCCATCTCAACAGGAAAAATAAAATCAAAAACCACACCCAGACCAACAATATGTACCATACCATTTCACATTGCCATGCCATTATCATTGTTACATATCCATTTACCATTATTGTAGATATCAACCATTCAACCTATCACTTGGGATAAAACCCTCTTACCATTTTATCCATCCTATCATTCCATTCCTATCTAGACCAAAGCCTATTTTTACTCAACCTACCCAATCTTGTTTTGATCTTGGTTCATTTGGTTCTTCCCACACTTTTGTGAGACAATTTTGATCAAGTTTCAAAAATCAATCCAATCCATGTTTCAAATTATAGTCTATGAAATTAGTGTGATAGTGGATTTGACAAGATATCTTTCATCTTGTCAAGTTTATTTATGTGAACCTAATTATAACTGTGTATGGGCAAATCAATGTTTCACCAGTCTTGCTACTAATTATAACCACCTATGTGAAAATTAGTATCATTGACCTATGATATTATATCTTAGTTATAACTTCCTATGTGAAAACTAGGAGAAACATTTTTTTATCATGCATTGCCACATCACCTTACCATTACTATTTTCATTTAACTGGCCCTTTGCCAATTTTGAGAACTTGTTGGGACCTAGTTGGTTTTTCCTCACCTTTTGTATGGGTGGAATTACTATAACTTGAGGTAATTTTGAGACTATTTAGGTCATTCTTAATTAATGTTGAGGTCACATCAGTCCCCCTTTCCATACGCTCTCACCATTTTATGAGAAATCTAAGCCATACACTCTCACCATTTTATGAAAAACCTAATCCAAACATTCTCATCATTTTGTGAGTAGGTATATTGTCATTATATAATGAGTTAAGTCACCTAGAAATTCTAAAAACATTCATAACATTTCAAAAATCCAAAAACATTGATCCTTTCTAAGCCTAGTCATTTATCCTCGATCTGCCTTACTAGGGCATGGTCATTGTTAAGATGCTTTCTTTTTCTTTTGTTTTTAGGATTTTTTTTTTTTAAATTTAAATTTATCTATTTTTTTATTTTTTTTCATTTGTTTGTTTGTTTGTTCACTTGCTTGTTTGTTTTATTTTTGCACTATTGCCTTGACTCAGTCTATATGTGTTCATTGGGCGATTCCTTAAAAAAATTATTCTTGAGTCCATCCATATTCATATGTTAACATTGTCATCATGGTTTTTATCATTGGAGCATTTTTTTTAGTGTTTATTAGATATCAAGAGTTATTCCTTATGCATTTTCCATCCAAGTCTTCATGGTGTTCTATCATGATGCTTACCATCACATGCAACAACAAAAATCATCTTCAAGAAGGTCTACAATCAATGGAGCCACAAAATTTGATCCTTGGTACCTTGGAAAATCCTTCCATTCCACCCTTGATCAAATTAACCCATTGGCCATTCTAGTTGTATCATTACTAAATAGGATGAGCATCTCCTCATTGGTAGGTTTAATTGAATCCTTCTAATGATCAATCTTATTCCTCCATCCATATCTTTCATCACTTTGCACCCACTCATATTTAATATGTATTCTAGGTTATATCCTTGATTTATGCTTGCTAATAATCCCTAATTGGGGCACCATTAGTTTTATCCAATCCAAGTCTGCTTAATGATTATAACCACCTATGGGAAAATCATTATTTTGACTTTTATTCCTGATTATAACTACTTTTTAGCAAATCAACATCCTTTTTACATCAATGCATGCAAGCATTTTCTTTTTTGGATTAATCTCAACCATGGGTTAATTCCACCTTTATTCTTGTTTCTTTTTAAGGGACTACCCATCAACAAATGTGATAAACACTCCCTAAGGTGGGCATCATCATAGGCTTTCCAAAACCATTTAGAGATTTATTCTTTAATCATCATCATCATCATCATCATCTTTTTGGCATACATACCATTTTATTTTTCTTTGAGAATACATTGTTTTGCCTAAAGTTTGTAACATCTTCCCAAATAAGGGCAAACTATAGACACCTAAATTTGGCCACTGATAACCTCCAACCAAAGTTTTGGCCAATTTTCATTTAAAATACACAATTTGGCTTAAAAACACTAAAGAACATTAAAAGATTTGAAGCTAACATATTCAAATGCCAATTTTGACCAGGGTATCCCTAAATGGGGTAATGCAATTTATGGGATAGCTAACTTTGATCATATCATTTCGAGTCAAAATGATAATTTTGCACCTAGGTGCTCTGGATTGCTCTTTCTTATCAAATATCTTGCATAAGACATGTGCCATTATTATTTGTTATTGGTAACATCCTAAATGGGATAATAGATACAATGCATTTGACATTGCCTTTTCATTCCAATTCAGTGAACTTTTGGACCAATAAAAAGGTATTTTGTTCAATTTGATTAATTTGTGCACAAAGTGCTTAAACATGCTTAAGAGCTAATTAATCCAAATCAAGACCTAATCAAGAATTCCATAGATCTTTTTGAATATATCATTATTGGAAATGAATATTGAATATCTACATCATCAAGTGACCTCATTTATTGGGAAGACATCCCTAGGCCATAAATGCCACAAATATTAAGATTCATGCCTCCCATGCCTCATCAAAGCCCTCCATGCCTCTTAATTGCTCCTCTATCCCAAATATTGATGAGCCTATTTATCAATTTTAATTATAAAATTGGATTAATCCTTAGCCACACATCTCAATCTTGAGATAGATGGTTTAGGTTGATTCTGATCAATCTAAAAAATCTATAAATAAAGAGGGGAAGAACATCATTTGTAAGCTTAATTTGTGCAAAGTTATAATGCAAGATTAGTTCCAAAATCCTCAAGCAACTAGTGTTACCATGACAAATCAATTCCAAGCCAAGCCAATCCACAAGCCAAAGGTTCCAAGGAGAGATGGAGGTAGACAATATTCCATTGCTAAGGACTTCATGAGCACAAAACTAAGCAAGCCACTACTACAAAGGCATTTGGAGCATCCAAGGAAGGTGAAGGAATTCTTGTGTTTTTCCTTACATTTTAGTTGTGTTTGTTATTTTTTTTTACTAAGCTCACCCTAGTAACTAGGCATGAAGATGTTATCTTAGTGTGTTTTTGATTTGGTTTCATTCACTAACACCATACTAATCTCCTCTTTTTAGTCATATTCCTAGTTCACATTTCCTATCATACACTTTTAGGCATTAGTACTCATCAAACTATTAACGTGGTGGTTTTCCTAAAGAAAGATAAGGTGACTAGTGTTGTATTCAACACACCCCACCTTGGATTTTTCTTTGAAAAGTAGGGACCCCCTTTGTTTTTATAGGAGTTATTTATTATTTAGGTGTATGTGTGTTTGGGTTGATTTTTATTATCTTATAAACTTGATGTAATGGACATTGAATCATGTTTGGTGTACCTATTTTTCATTTGAAATAAAATATTGACATTAAGGAAATTTGGGAAGAATTGCTATGTATGATAGGTATTTGGGTTTACTTATTTGGGTTCTTTTATTCAGAGTTACTTATTTGGGAAATTTTTATTCAACATTTTAGATACTTTGTGTCTTTCATATTTTGGTCTTTAGAAAATTGCCTCTTAAAATATTTTTGGCCAAAAAATTTATTTCAAAATTTGTTCTGGATGAAACCTTTTCAGTCAAAAAAATTTCTTCATATCATTGTGTTTGGCACTTCTTATGCAACAAATTTCTATTAAAAACCTTTCATTTTTGGAAGGTTTTGGTCTCTAGGACTTTATCTTTGGAATATTTCATTCAGAAGGTTTTTTTTTTGGGAAATTTCTCTATGACAACTTCTTCCTAAATGATAATCTATCTGAAGAGCACTTAGTCTTTGATAACTTTCCCTTTGGTAACTTTCAAACAAATCTTCCCAAATAAATATCTTTGAAGAGCATTTTGATTTCAGGGTCTTTCACTTAGAATCATGGGCTCACCATATCATATAATTAGGCCTAAAGGCAAAGGTTGACCCCTCAACTAAACCATACAATTATAAGTGCCAAAAAGAAGAATTAACACCATAACACCCTAAATGAGTAAGCATCCTATGTGGCATGCCCACTACGCCTAGGTGGTTAAATTTAATTTTAATGAAGGTGATGATATTGTAGACATTAGAAATTAATGGTGAATTAAATGGAATGAATTCATAAAGCTATAACATTGAGTCCCCCATCTGATTTCACCTCATTTGATTTTCAAGAGCTCAAGTGCACATAGCCAACTACAATTTCAAAATCCCTAACTATGTTTAAAATGACTTTCAATTTGTGCAAAGGAGTTATTAGACCACCACTTTCAAAATATTTCATCACACTAGCATCAACTAAAAAATTGATATCTTCATTTATGGCATATAAGGGAACTCCACCACCATCTAGGTTTTCCATAAAAGACTCCATAGAATACCTAGACATGCTCTTTGATGCAACTATATTTAATGGCCTTCATGCCAATTACTTGGATCTATGAGAGATCATATATAAATTTGATCCATTCTCATTAGAGGATCACACCGTAGTAGAGGAAAAAAAACTTGCATCTAACTTGATGGCATTCAAGTGCTAGGCACTTCACTATGCATCCACCAAAATAGAAGTCATGTCATGCATCAACTTAATGTGAGACTTATTCTTTGAATTTAGAATAATAGATAGTGGCTATTTATAGTACATCAATAATAAAAACCTCATTTACTAATCTCTGGAGATGTGTTTATGAGGTATTTAAGTCTACTGATTCTAGATGCTACCTTTGATTTAGATAGTGTAGTCACTTGGAAGAAAAATAACAATGTGAAGAAATTAGTAGGGAAGTGGATCTCATAGGCAACACTTTCACTATCAAGGCACATACCAAGAATCCCATCCCCATTACCCACTTTATAATGGGAATTCATATTGGTATGGAATTGATGAATTGACTCTTTGGCCACATGAGTATTTAATTTCTTACATCTGGAATGGGTACCCTTGCTAGACCTACTCATTACTTTAGAGAACACCTATGCATTGGGAAAGGTCACTAGTGCCCACTTGCATGAGAAGATTCTACACAAGGACAAATGGACCCACAAGGGAAATTTATATATGATTTCATACCTCTTGGATGTAGTCATAGGGACTATTTATCAACATAATGGGGTTTTATGGAATCCTGACACTAATTATATGAAGAACAAAATATGTGAGTTCTATTCCTTCATCCATATATGCATATGTAAAGAACATTTCCAGAATAGTAGAGGACCTTTATCCTCAAGTTTGGATGGCCATTCATGGACACCCTCTAGCTAGGATTTCAAATAACAATGTTAATGCACACACAAATCTAGGTGACTATTGGTTGTACCCATATTATACAATCATCATGGTTGCTATATATAGGTTAGGTCCCCTTTGGCTCCCAAAATTTATCCCTAAAAATTTTATTGAGAAAGATATTGATTTTCAAATATGGAATGGTATAGATGAATATTTGATAAATATTAATAAATGTACTTTCCATGGCTCGCATCTCACTATTAGGAGGATGTAATATAAATCTAGGAGACATTTTAAAAAAGCTGAGAATGCAAGGAGGGATTATGCATTGACTACTCTACCTCATAGGGATTGAGACCCCCATGAGAAATCAAAATAAAAGATTCACAACCTTAGCATCCCATACAAATAGGAACCATTTGACCATGACTTCTTATTCCTTAATGTTAAAGATGATGAGGAAGTAAAGGAAATTGTAGATATTGTGGGATTAAGCAAATACTTGTTGAGGGTGATATAACTAGACACCTACCTTACACTTAGTTAAGCCAAATTTAGGATCCCACCACTAGGGGGATGGATATCCTCTGACTTTTGGAGTGGCAATCCTTACCAACAACTAGGAGACCAAAGTCAAAACCCTCAAAAGCCACCTATTGTGATAATAGCTCAACAAGAGCAAGAGAAAGTGGTAAGGGAAACATCATCTATTGGAGAATATGAGAAAAAGAAAGAAATAGAAGATATACCAGCTATTACATAATAAGAAGAATAACATAATCCTCTAATTCAAGTATCTATTATTGAACTAAGCAGAGTCAAATAAGAACTAGTATAAAAACTAACATAGTAAAAGGATAACATAATTGGGGAAGAGGTGGATATCATTTTATTAAGCTCCTTTGATGAGGAAGATATGGCACCTACTATGGTATCTTCAGTAGCCATAAAATCTAGTATGACTCTTCCCCCTCCTCCCCAACCAGTGACTATTCTATAGGTTGAGAGGACTACACTTTGTTATCAAATAAATCTGAGGATAGAGAGACCACAGACTCCATCCATAGAGATAACTAGAAAAGAGACACAACCTTTATTTAATAGTTATACAATTCATGAAGTGGATGAGGAAGAGATGCAGTAAGCCAAGATTTTGAGCTTGAAAGGATTAAAATCAAAGGCACCCATCAATGGAGATCAATATGGTAAGGATACTCTCTTCACTAATCCCCTAGGCCTTTCTCATCTCATGTCATTGTTAGTTATTTGTATTATGCCTCCCCTAGTTGTTTCTAATTTTACTCCTATGAAATCACTCTATATTAGTCTTGATTTTATTTCTCCAACCTCTAATCTAATTGCCACATCTATTTCTTTAGCCTCCACCCCTTAATCCTCTACTCCATTAGTCTCCATTCCTTTAACCATTTTTCCTTCAATCCCAACCAACTCTTCTCCCACTCTTTCAATATCCACCTCCATTTTCATAGCCACCAACAAACCCATCACCTTATTGGCTACCTCCTGTACCCAATTTGGGTCACCATTACCTTATTTAGGACCAATTCAAACCATATCAGTAGTGGAAACAAAAAGGGCCCTAAAGAAGAAACCTATCTATGTTGTGCACCCCATCTCATAATTTGGTAACATAGACTGGTCCAAGATAATTTGGCTCTCAATGCCTAATCCATCCATTAATCTTGAAATTGAGCTTGAGAAGGATGCAAAAATAGAATCCAAACCATTATATTTGTCAAGTTGACTATTCTAGATTAGGCCAAGGAGTCAGGAGAATTAGCTTCCAAGAGGACCAATTGTAAGATCCTTGAGTTAACCACTATGAGCTTGTTCTTTGACAAAGTCACAACCTCAGTGTAAAGGGTCAGGAAGAGGAAGTTTTAAGATTGTAGTGGTAGAGGGATAGTTTTTGAATAAAGAGAAGATATTACTCTCTTTCAAAAAGGTAGGATAGGAAGAAGGGTTAGTCCCCCTACATTGAGGACCTCAAGTACTACATGGAGACCCACACTGAAGGAATATTGGCCATCCATGAATAAATAAAAAAGGTCCAAAAAAAATTATAAGAAGAATTAGAAACTCTTAGAGAGTAGAAAAAAGTGATATGCATCCCCTCCATCATAGAGAAAGATGTATAGAGTGAAACACTAAGGTTGTATAAAATTTTGGATACCATTCATTCTTTGAGAGTCTAATTGGATCCACATGTAACTTCAATAACAATTTTTTTTAAACTTCTCAAAAAAGATGAAAATAAATTGAATGTATTGGTGTTATATACTCCTAATAAGGAGTTCAACCACTTAAATTTGATGACCTCTTTAGAGGAAGATAATGCATTTAATTTATCTATCATAAGAACTTAAGAGGCCTAGGATTGGGTGAGTGTTTCCAAAGCTTTAGCAAATAGGCTTATAGAATAGGAAAAGCAAGTAACACAAATTTTGGATGAGATAGAATTAATAAGAGCTTGAGATAACACTAGAAATTTGATAGCTCAGGCTATTTTTGATCAAATGATTCGACAAGATTTTTATAGTTTTAATAAAAGTATACAAGGACTAAGTCTAGAGGACATTAAAGAGAAGATGAGTATAATGAGGAATAAGGCAATTAAAGTGGAGGTATTTTGGGTTGGCTTCTAAGCCACCAAGATAAAGCATACAAGGATGATGGAATGAATAGATAGGGTAAAGAAACCTCATCTTCTTGATATGAGAATAATTTAGACATAACATGATAAATTATACAAATATTATCAATAGTTAGATTCCAAGAAGAAAACAACCTCAACACTACATGCTTTCTGCTACTCAAACCCCACCTATGGTGCCAAGTACAATACCATCACTAAATTTGGTTCTTCCTAGATTAACAAGTGCCTCAAAACCACCTCTTAGTTTAGATCTAGATTTAACTCTAGTCTAAGCTATGAGTTCATCCCCATCAATAACAATTTCAACTCTAGTTGCCAGCATAACTCCAAATATAATTTTAGTTCCAATAATAAGTTTGAAAAGTGTCAAATAGGGACTGAGTTAGCCTTAGTTTAAGTCCATGCTTGTATAATTTTGCATGTAATGTTTACAAATAAATAGTTAAGTCTTGTTGTGTCCATGTTGTAATTAAATAAATTATTTTTGCCAACATGCACAAGTTGTATGTTTGAGATAATCTATAAGTTATAACATGCATTTTTGTACTAAACTAGTACTTATGGTCTATTTATCATGATGTAATCAAAGTTTTACTATACATGGAAGATGAGGTGATCCCTTCTTGAAGTCCTTGAAATACATGCAAAACCCTATTTTCAAAGGGTTGAAGTTTTGGATCAATATATACGAAGCTATCAAGATATTGATTTTCATGTAACTATATTTGTTATTTCTTCTTCATTTTATATGTAAATGAAATTTAAGTTTATTTTTATTTATTTATTTAATAATTATGAATTGTGTTAATTCTATGGAGGAATTTAATTGTTTCCATTAATGAATATTAATCTTATATGTGCAACAATAATTGATAATTAATAGATTTCATTGGTTTACAAAATTATTATAGGTTGAGTTGATAATATTAGGTGTGCAAAGTTATTTATTTTGGTATAGTCATCTAGGTGTGAGCCATAACTACCCTAGAAAACTTTTTTGTCTAAGATGTAATCTCTCAGATAAGGGTGTGCAAAAATATCTTTAAGGAGAGTAACCTTTAGTTGAGATCATTGAGAATCCTATATTTGTTATCCTAGATTGCTAACTGTCCTTATTCATGAGTGTGAAATAGTTACAAGTGGTAAACACTAGTCTTGGAGATACTTATACACCAAATAAATAGTCCTAGGAGTAACCTTTCATGAACATAGAGCCTTCTTTTTTTCCTTACCCTTTTTTCCCTTTTTGAGTTTGTTTGAGATCTACACACCTTATAATAATTTTCCACCCATATAACTCACTTAGTGATTAATTTATATTAGATTCTATGCATCTATTCAACAAACTTGGTTAAATAACCCAAAAACTCAAACTACTATTCCATCAACTAGTTTTTTTACCCACATACCTATAAATTGTGCCCTAAAGTAGAACCTCATTCCATAGAGATCCCAAAACATTAGAGGATACCTAATTTAACCTTTTATGGTGTGCATAAAATCCACATCATTATATTAAAAAATTGACACTAGAAGGAGGGCCCACTTGTGTGTTTTATCAATAGTAGAGGTTAGTCACTATGTAAATTTTTATTGGAGACACCTAGGAGATGTTCTAGGGCCCAATCTAAAATTTTGGTCTCACCGAGAGGCCTAAACTAATACCTATCATCCCTGAGACACGTTGAGATAGAACACCTTCCCATATAAGAAACATTCCACTTATCAATCGTCCTATGGCTCAAACTTGGTTAGTTGGATCTATTATTTTTATCCCTAGGGACCAACATGATCTGCCAAGAAATGCATAAAAGTATTTACCTACCTTATCCCCATAAAACAAGAGGATGACAAAAGAACATATCAAATCTTTCAAAACTTCCCTGATATTAATGAATGTCACCCATGAGGATGTTGCATGTAGGATTTTCCCATTTAATCTATAGGATTATTCTTATGATTGGTATCTCAATTTATAGGAAAATTCTATCACCTCATGGAATGAGTTTTAAAATACATTTGTTGCATAATTTGGGTAAGTGACTAATCCATGTATGGTGTATTAGCATTTCACTAGCATGAATAGGGAACCTAATGAGTCAATCTAGGCCTTCAATGCAGGATTTAAGAATATTTACACTTGATTGAATGTTGTGTATAATCCATATGTAGATTTGATGCTCAAGATATACAAGAACACTTTAGATCCCATTATTGCAATGTTCTTACAAAGAGTTACCACCACCAACACTTTATCTTTGTCCTTCTAGGAAGCTATTAATATTGACAAACAACTCAATCCACATCTTCATCCTTAGAATTTAGGAGACTAGATGTTCAAAAATGGGTTTTCATCTTTGAATATGATTTCACACACTAATCAAAATTCCCTTACATTCAACCAAAATTAGTTTTACACTCTATCTCCCATGACATAATAAATAATAAATTAGAATTATGGGTTTTTGAATAATCAAACATAAAGAAATGGCCATCAACATAACTAGCAAAACCAACATTAGTCTCACACCAATGCAATAGTCACTCTAGGCTCTGACTTTAAAAAAGGTGAATTAGATTCTATATAAAGAATGGTCCAAAAATTGAGCAATGATTTCCTAAATATAGAGAAAAGGATGGGTAATACTACCAATCAAAATTACAATTCTAGATTTCTAAGGTACAACATGCCTTTTAATAGGCCCACCAATAATAGAGAGAAACAATAGACTAATAAGCTTCCATAAATCAATATCATGGAGACAACCTTACCTAATTAGTGTAAGGTTCATAACACATCATAACATGAGGAATTAGATCATGTAGAGTTCTATGTAGCCTTTGAGATCTTTTAAGTGAAAATGATTAGATAAGATCAGATGATGAATCCTTCATATCTCCCTCATGAATCTATCCCTTCAATTTCAGCTATGGTGTTTGAAATTGATGAGACTTCCTTCCCCAATGAAGATGACAATGTTTTTGAGGATAATTATAATGAAGTATAAGCATTCCAATAGTTCAAAAAGAACAAATATAATATAATAAATAGATAACCTCTCACCACTTCTACTCATAATAATAAAATTATTCCCCCAAATACCAAAGCTGATAATAATCCTCCTCCCCCAGAAGTAAAAGATTAGCCTTTTTATAGAGAGGAACAAAGTAAGGGATGATACAAAATTATTGAGGATATGAAGAAGATCAAGGCCAATATTACTCTTCATGAACTAACATTAATCATAGAGTAGAAGGAGCTCTTATGGAAGTATATCATAGGTGAGTCTATTATAGAAAAGTTCAAGACAACCAACACACACATTATATATAAAATCAAGCCTAAGGTTCCACATTTCTTACTAACCATTCAGGTGTTTGGCATTAACATACATAATTGTTTTGTATATTCTAGATCTTTAGCAATGGTAATTCCAAATTCCATTTTTTAGAAGATTGGTTTGACTCTGAATCTATCCAAGAGGACCTTGTCACAATTAGATAAGATAATAGTGCCTATTTTGGGATAACTTAATGATGCAATAATTTAGGTTGCTTCATAACCTTGAGTACATATTACTATCGACATATTGTTAGTGGATATTCTAGAAGGATATGGATTATTATTGAGAATAGATTGGTCAAAGATGTTAAATGAATATATTTCCATAAACTTCTCTCATATTTGGATAGCATGAAGAGGAATTTACCAAAAAGATCAAGATCGATTGAGAGCCTAGGATGAATCATCCTATTATAGAGTATAACACTACCAATGAAGAAGTAAGTTATAAGTCTCCTAGTCTTGGAATTTATAAATTTACTATGAGGTATGAAATGTAGGAAGAAATTAAAGGCCTTTATTAATTATGGACCCTCCATTTTGATGGATCAAGATCCAAGCAAGGATTAGGTGTTGGTATTGATCTAGTCGATCCAGAAGGAAATAAATACTTAGCATCATATAGGTTCCAATTTTCATGCACCAATAATAAAACAGAGTATGAGGCCCTAATTTTGGGATTACAATTTGTCCTCAAGAATAATGTCAGGGAATTTTTGGTATATGGAGACTCAGAATTGGTGATCAACCAAGTTAGAAACAAATATCAATGTAAATTATCATATTTAAATAAATACAAGCATATAGCCTGGGATCTAATTAAATCATTTGAAGAATTTAACATAATGGCCATTATAAGAGAATAAAACCAAGATATCACTTCACTGGCCACTTTAGAAATAAATTTGGCACCCTAAAAGAGTCAAAAGTATATAAGTTATCCATTGAATTGGTACCTTGTCCCTCAGTACCAAACAATGTTGAAAGTTTTCAAGTGTTTGATGATGACGAACAAATTATCCAAATTTTGACAAATTTAGGATAGTTCAAGTTTTAGATAATTGATGAGGAAATAAGCCATAGGTTCCATAAATAATTGAGTGAAGAGGATGTCATGAGTGCCTTGGAGAGGGAATTTTCTACATACCCTCAAACACATCAACAAAGTTAGCTCAAGGTTAATGAATATGAATTTAGCTCAAAAAATTTTGGTGATGAGAGGAATGCACACCTTATTAATATTAGATTAAGATTCACCTAGATGAAAGGTATAATATTAAGGAATTTATTATCAATTATAAATATTTAATTACATGGACTTATGATGATTTAAGGATATTCAATCCTAAATTCATCACCCATGCAAGTCTACTTAAGCTTGATCATAAAACATTTAGGTAAAGGCAAAGGTTGTTTAATCCTATCCTATAACCATTAATCCAAAAATAAGTAGAGAAGCTTATAAGTGCCTAAATAGTGTTTCCTATCAAGCATTCAACTTGGGTGGCTAATCTAGTTCTAGTCAAGAAAAAGAGTGGTAAAATTAGACTGTGTGTTGATTTTAGGAATCTAAATAAAGCTTATAAGAAAGACAATTATCCTTTTCCCTCCTTAGATGGGTTGATACAAACTATGATTGATTTTGGAATGATGTCTTTCTTATATGTATTTTTAGGATATAATCAAGTATTAGTTGAATAAGAGGATAGGATGAAAATAACATTTGTTATAAAATGGGGAACATATGCATAAAAGAGAACACCATTTGGACTAATAAAAGCTAGAGATAATTTTTAAAGAGTGATGGATCATGAATTTAAATAAATGATATGAAAATGAATAATTATATACATGGATTATCTTATTATTTTTTCCAAAAAATAGAGCTGATCATATTGACCATCTTCAATCCATTTTTAAAAGGTGCAGGAAGTTTGGTATCTCACTGAACCCCAAGAAGAGCATTTATGGCATTACTAAAGGAAAGATATTGGGACACATTATTACTAAATATGGGATCACCATTGACCTATTGAGGGAAACATACTCCTATTATTAAAAATGGGGACCCTTGTGTTAAAATTCTATAAATTTGTACTTTAAAATTTTAATTCATTTGATCAGAACATCATTAACATGTTTACACCTTATCTATATTTCAAGATCATCCAAACCATGATTTGGTTAGTTTATTCATTCATGGCTCTAGTTTAATATTACCTAAAGTGACTAATGGTTGTTCATCTTATTTCAAGTTATAGGTTTAATGAAGCCCTCTTTTAGTGAACTAGGTATGAATTTTACAATTTAATCCCAACTTGGGAGTTTACTAGCCTTTGGTATATATAAATTCAAGTTAAATCCATGTTTAAATCTCCTAGAATCCCTCATTCAAGAAACCCTATCACAATTTATTTAGACTAAATTCAAAATTGGTGGGAACAAAATCAATGGGAACACTTTAAATATGTTATAGGCTTAAGTTTAATTTTTATACTAAGGCTTGGTCATGTTTTTAATACAACCAAACCTTAGTTTAAAAATTATATTATTAGTCTTTTTATGTCTTTAACCCCTTGTTACCTTTTATTTTTAGCATGGTAAAACTTTAATGTCTTTAGGGTCCTTTTATTATGTACTTATCATGGTTTAACTTTATTATACATGGTCCCCTTTGTTACAAACTTAGGATAAAAATATTAGTCCTATAGTCTTATTCATGTTTATTAACATAAACAATACCTTAGTCCTAATAATTTATCCTAAGTTCCTTAGGTCTCCAAGTCCTAACTTAAATCATGTACTTGTTTATAGGATCAATGACCTATGTTTGAGCAGATGCTAGAGATCAAACATAGTGATGTGGACCTAATAAGTCAAAGGCCTAATATGTGTATCCAATCATGATCAACTACTCAGATAATAATCAATGGCCCACATTTGAGTGGATGTCAAAGGTCGAATAAAGTAAGATCAATGCAAGAAAATAAGGTCCCTCTTTATTACATAGAATTAGCTTAAGTCTTTATCCTAAAGTTTTGATTGTATTTATTAATATAGTAAAACCTTAGGATAAAATTTTATGCTATGAATTTATTATACATGGGGTCCTTTTTCATATTGTTCCCACCTTAGGATAAAAACTAATATTTTCCTAAGCATAGGGTCCTCTTTATGTTGTAACTTAGCTTAAAACCTTATATTAAAGTTTATTCATATGATTAAACATTAGTCCTAGGATTTATGTATTTCTTAGACTTAACCCTTTTTATAAATGTAGGAGCCAATCATGATCAAAATATTAGATTGTAATATATGGATCATGTTCACTCAAATAGGATTAAAAATAATGGTGTGAGATCCATAATTGAAAAGTTGGACCAAGGACCCTAGTTTAAACATTGAATGAGTTTTAGATGATCAATGGTATGCATTGATTCATACCTATTGGATCGAGTAGAATGAGATCAATGAATACTTTTAAAACAAAGATTTGAGTTAATATTGGATCACCATGTGGAGAAAAGGCATTCACCAGAACACAAAAAGTGGAAATATTCGCACATGATATCAAAGATGATCTTAAAATTGATGGTCACACAAACATCAAAGATATTCACACAAACATCAAATGATGGTCATATGGATATCAACTTTAAGCTTAGTAGAGAGTCCCAGTAATGAGCTTAAAATTTATGATTAGATGAATTTCAAAAATGGTTTTGTAGACATCAAATGATGGCCATACAGATGCCAATTTTAAGATAGTTTATTAGATCCAAAGATTTATGGTTTGCATTAGTTCATACTCAATGGATGTAATAATGAGAGATTAGTAAGGAATTTTAAACAAATCTCAGGAGGCCCACGAGACTTCTAGGTGGTGTAACCTCTAGGTTAAATATAATGGATATCCAATCATGTTTCATGCCTCATATCAAGATCAATAGTCATCATTGATCCATGCAGCATAATTTGATGGTGTAAGATAAAGCTGATTTTTTAAAAGGTAGCAGTTAGTTTTTAAAGCATTTATAAATGAAGTAAAATTAAAATGCCATAGAGTCTCCACATAGGTCTCATTGTAATGTCACATTGGTAGAAATAAATGAAACAAAGATCTTGTGGGCTCAAAAGGTGAAGGTATAAATACATGATCTGAATAAAATCTAAGGTAAAAAAGTCATGTAACTGCAAATAGACATCACCATTAAAGCTCCAAAAAGCCCTAAAATTTACAAAATCCCTAATTTGATCTCAAATTGACCATATTCAATCTTGAGATCCAAATTATCAACTAAGAAAGTATAAATTAATCTAGAGGTTAATTGTAGACCAAATTGAGCAATTTTTCAAACTCATAGTCATGGTAGCCTAAAAACAACAAGATAAAAATCTCTATCTAACCACAAATTTAGAAGATAGACTCTTCAAAGACATAAAATTAAATGCTATAACATTAAACATGGGAGATAAGCATTGGTCCAACCTTTTCTAGACCATTGAGGAGATGCCAACCATCATGAGGGACGATAAAAGGAACACACCAATAAAAAAGAGGTACTATGACCTAGTCTCACTTTAGATGATAAGTCTACATTATGCTACATCAAAACTAGAGGTACATATTATATTAATGTCATTTTACCTATTTTCAAAGATTTTAAAATTGATCAAGGCATGTTAGTCCATGAATGTAGTTTTAGGAAGGTTGCATATATTTCTCCTATAGAATTTGAAAACCACTATAAGTTGTTAAAGCCCTAAGTAGACATGACTATAATCAATGAGTGGGCCAATAAGAATGATTTAAAAACCACCCTAATTCCCTATCTATATTCTAGGAACCAATTAGTTTCTTACCTTAGTGGCAACATCCCAATCAGCCAATTTAGGCTTAAAATTAGGATGATTATGACCTTGATGAAAAAGCTATTTGGAAATCCAACCACCACTTATGTGGATAAAATCTGGTGCCTTTAGTTATTTTATGGTAGAAAGAGGAAAAAATTTACCCTTGGTGAAATCATCAGCAATTATTTTAGTAGGTAGTTATCTTGAATTAAAAAGAAGACTAGGGGTCAATTTTATATGATGTCATATCTGTTGGATGCCCTAAGTAGTCACCACAAAAGTTCCCAACATTAAATAATGGTCACCTGATGGGAAATAAATAGTCTCCCAATAATGATGAGGGTTATCCCTCTAATCAATAAATATGTTGAATTTATTGGAGACATTTGGTTATATCTATATTTCACTATAATTAGGATTGAAGGGACCCTATGCACCCCACTTACGCTACCAGTCCATGTACCAAACAAGTTAGGTGAGTAAGATGTTGCATTCTAGATATACAATGGCATAGATGCATTCTATAGGACCAAGAATAAAGGCTTATTCTACACCTTCCCTATAATTATTGGTTAAACTATGGATTAGCAATGGGACAATCTGGAAGCTACTTTTAGGCATAGAAGTTCTTTCAGATTCTAGCATGATGAATTAAGATAGTAGGAACACAATGATAAAGTTATGAAACATTTGAAGTTAAAAGGAATAAATATGACCTATGAGTACCAACCTAGTCCCTATGATAGCATGTATATTAAAGCTTCTTCATTCACTGAAGTATTGGTAAGGTTGAAGAAACATAACATTAAGCCAAAGGATAGATTGTTAAGAGACAAAAGACCAAGTGATGACATATGGAAGATGGAGCCTAGGTACTATCATTTATTACTAGGTCTATCTTCTATGCCTTCAACATAGACATGGATGGAAACATAAATTAAATATAGGCCTAAAAAAAGAAGGCCAAATGAGGTGGTGTCATCTTTAGCACAACCTAAAGATCTAGGACCCTTAGTTAGGGAGGTTGATGTAATAGCACTGCATCCTAAGGAGACAGTAGAAAATGATATGAAAATGTTACATGAAGCCTGTCAATAAAATCAAAAATGGGCTCAAGTTGAGGAAGCATAGAAGGAAGAACCTCAACCCTAAGTTGAGGAGAATGAAAAAGGGAAAGAATTGTCTTTAGATTTAGTCTCATTCAGTACTCTAAAGAGAAAGGCTGAGCTGATTTTAGTTTTAATAAAAAATAAAATACCCAAGATGACCTTCACCCATCCCATAAGTGAGGTCAATCTTTTTAGTGAAGATAACCCAATTCATGGCCCTTCTATTCTAGAGTCTTTCATATATGTCAAGTTGCAGAAGGTTCCTACTCTACACCATTTGTGGGTAATTACTAAATTAGTCAACATCACTATCCATGATGAACTCAAGCCCTAGATTATGGCATTATAATAACAAGAGAAAGAAAGATAGATGGTTAGTATTGGGACTTTAGGCACACAAGTGGAAATATTAGAGTCTCTAATAGTAACTCAGCCATTAGTTAGCATTAGTTTGGATCTAACACCTCGATTGTGAATAGTCACTAAGAAGAAAACCTTGGTTGGAGGAGAATAATTCACTTTTTAGAAAGTGGAATCATTTGTTGGCTTGAATTCTATTGAAGGGTAGAGACCAGGTGAAAACCACATCTTTGAGGAAAATGTGCTTGAATTGGATCAAGCACAATCATCCCAATTATAGGCTTGTATCCAAATCATCTTGTAGTAGAATAAGAACTTGAAGAAACAAGCCATATTATCAATCCATGAGGACTAGTTTAAGAAGTTTGAAGACACCATGGTTGATTTGTTTAATTCCTTGAAAGCAGTCAGAGCCAGGAATAATATATTAAGTAGATAAATAAATAGGGCTATAGGACAAGTTACCCAATTATAGACTATAATTTACGAAGAGAAAGACTTGATTAGAGCTTTGACTAAAAATCAAGTCCTAGAATTTAGGAAAATCAACATTTTCCACTTGAAGATGACTATGGTCATATTAGTGGAGAAGATTAGTGCCTTAAACAATTGGTCTAAGCAAATGAGGGACATTGTCAAGGAATTTAAATAGAAAGAGGACACCTCACTAAGTTCTTTAGGCCTCATTATAGATGTGAGGATTTTAAGCTCAAAACTACTCAATTTATGCAAGACTTGAGAAACCAAGGGCAAGGCAAAATAGGGGATGACAATAAGAGAATCAAGGTCCTAATCTTATCATCAAAAGAGAACATGGAAGATGCAAGAGGCATAAAATAAGCTATAGAGAAGGATGAGAAAAATATCAAGGACCTAGAGATCCAAGAGAAAAAACTCTTAATGAGACCAATTGTAGACTTGTAGCTCATCAATGAACAACATTACAGATTGAAGATCTTATAGGAAAGGTAGGGGACTGCATCAACATAGGGTCCATAAAGTTAGTTAGGTATATTTTGTTTCATAAAGCTTTGTAATATTTTGAAAATAGAATATTCTTTTATAAAGGCATGTGCAACTTGTAAGCACATTTGCCTATAGGTCAATCCATTTTAGAAAGTCTATTGTATTCTAAAACTTTGGTATAAAGGACAACTATCCTTACACTTGTACACTTATAATTTGATATGACTGACTGACATACTTTTTTACATTCTATAAAAGGAGTATTGTCATTTGTAAAAAAGGGGAGGGAGTTTTTGAGCTAAAACTAGTGTAAACTTTGAACAACTAATGCAAGTATAGAATTCTAAAAAGATTGTCTCATTTTATCTATGTGAATTGTTATATGGCTTCTCTCTCACTTGTATATTCTAAATTCTATATTTAAATAGTTCTTGTAGACTCTTGGTGTGTACCTTTAAATACATAATTATTAACTTGTGTTTATGTTAGGATAATTGAAGGTTCTCTAGTTTACTTTATTATATTTTCTCTACATTTGTAGATGTGCATCAACTATCTGCTTATAGGGGTAAATATTTAAAGTAAGCTTGGTTCTTATTTACATTATTTTTCACATTCTTTAGAATTTTTCTTGATGTGTGGTAATATTTAAGCTTAAGTTGTTTTGTATCATACATTGGTTTTAAGTATATGCTTGGAGGATATTTGAACTTTGTCATAATATCTGCATTGAAGATCAATAACAACATATTTTATCTATGCCCTACCCTTCCTTTTGCTTATTTTTTAACCAATTCACTTTATATTAAAAATTAATTGTATATGCCCATCTTAGTTTAGATTTAGACTTAGAATTGAGTTTAATTCACTTTAATTATCATAGATCATCTTCTTAATTTTAAATATTTATAGGCCACAATGGCTCCCAACCACCAAACATTCTAAATATTATGAAACAATCATTTGTTCTGCCTCTATTCCATCATAGATAATAAGATTATCACAAACTAAAACTCATGCTTTGAATTCCTTGAATTTTAAAATGAGAAGTGTTTCTTAAACTCTCTGAGCACTTTGTGATACATTTTTAAGAATCAACAGGGTAAGCTTTGCTGATGCTAGGAGCGACAAATTCTTTGTAGATTTGTAGTATCTTTACTAGTTTTTGTGAATTTTATTCAAAGATCACTTTACTCTTTGCATATTTATGTTTATTTTAGTATATTAGTGTAATTAACAGTGATATTCATGGTTTTAGACTAGTCTTTATGCTTATTTAGACAAATATTAACATTTGTTGAAGACATATGTAGAAAATATAACTATATAATTGTGAACCCAATAGGTTTGAGGTTATTAATAGTTTTTTTGATTAAATATTCTTAGATCCTTAGCTCAATTGAGTTCATTTTAGCTTAAAAATGTAAAAGGCTGATCTTAATTATGTATTTGAATACATCTTTGAGATGACTTGATTAAATATTGCCATCCTTTATCATCCTTTATATGAATATATGAAAATTTTTCTTAATGTGCATTTCTACTAATTTTTATCTACAAAGATAGGTTTGAAATATCTTATTTCAAATAAGATTCAAAATTCTCAAGATAGAATTACCAACAATTAAAACAAGGTCATGTTCAAAGACTAGGGAACCTCTACTTGAATTAGAAGTCCATAGAAGAGCTGGTGGGACAAAGGTAAGTGCAGGCTTTCAAATTATTTACCAGCTTGACTAATTTAGAGTGCTCACATATTCAACCCCAATAAAGTTATGGATTGGTTGGGTGGCTCCTCTATCAATGTGTCAAGTGTGGTACATGACCTTCCCCATAACTTTGAGAAATATTTGCCAATATTTAGTCCTAATAACATTATAATGGTTGAGGAGCATATTAAGTCATTAAAAGTTGCTTTGAGATTATTAAATATCACTCATGAAGATGTAACATGTAGAATATTTCCTCACTTTTAAATATGTTGCATACGAATAGTTTTTAAATCTCCCTAAAAATTACATTATAAGTTGGGTTGATTTTAATAATGTCTTCATTGACCAGTTTGGCAAAATTATTAGTCCTTGTGTCTTATACCAGTAATTCACCATGATCAAGAGGGATGCAAATGAGCCTATAAGATAATTTAATGCTACATTTCAATATATGTATAGCTAAAACATAGATCCTTACAAACCTAATGATGCTTTGGTCTTGGAAATCTATACAAATGCCTTAGATCCTATGACTTCTATATTTATAAAGAGAGTTGTTAGACCCATGAACACATTAACTTTAGCTTATGTTGAGGCTATGATTATTAATGACTAAATATAAAATCAAGGTTAGATGGCTTACTCTATTCCTAATGTCAGCCCATATTTACCTACCCTAAATGTCTTTCCTAATAACAATAAGAACATTCCTACTTTGAACCAAATTCCAACTTTGAGCCATTTACTCTTATGTCATGCTCATCCTACCCAAAACATGGGATTCTTGAAAACTATTGAAAATTTATTTAAATCAAGTGATCAAAAGCCTTGTTACCAACCACTAGTACTAATAAAAATAAGGTTCATAATTTTGAGGCACCCAAAAATGAAAATGACTCTATCTTAAAGATGGTCTAATAGTTAAGCACTGATTTTCTTTAGCTGTAGAAGCAAGTTGGTAATATTGGAGAGAGCTTAGGTAGGAACTTTGCTTTCCAAAGGTTTAATAGGCCAATTAATATGTTTCATAATTATTTTTACAATAATAATAATAACGATTCATCTATTGATAAGAAAAAAATAGATATAAATTTTATTGATATTACTTTACCTAATTATTATAGAGTACATTGCACTTCTAGACATGGTGAGATAGATTGCATTAAATTATATAAAGCTTTTGATGCCTTTCAAGAATATTTTCATACATCTAAAGTGTTTTCTAACAAAGATAATGGTGTAGGTACATCAGGATCTAAATCATTTGACCAAGCCTTCATGGTGGAGACGTTTGACTTCCTTTTCCAAAAAGACAATGAACTTGATGATATCTTGAAGAAGTCCATGTTTTTTAGCAATTCCTAAAGAAGACCTACCCTATAAGGAATAGGGAGAAAAATTAGCCCCTAACTACTTCAACACTCCTCTAGTTACTACCTCAAATAAAAACCTAGAGCCTTTAAAGGGGAGTACTTCTAAGAATAGTACTAATGCATCTAATTATTCTAATAGGATTAGGTATAATATTGTGGAAGACATGAAGTAAATTAAGGCTAAAATTACATTGTATGAGTTGACATAGATCATTGAGCAAAGGTACCTATTATTAGAGTCCTTGTCTAAAAATCCTGGTAGGCCACCCAAAATTGGCAATGCCAATGTTGCTATGTATAAAAATAAGAAAGAGTCCTCACCTTTCTTGCTTACTATAAAGATGTTTGATAAGAATTTACATAATTGTTTATTAAATTTGGTGCATCCATAAACATCATGCTAGTAGGTATTTGTAAACAACTTGGATTGACTCCTATTAAATTTGAAAGAATTATTAATCAATTAGATAATTCTAGTGTCAAGGTAATTGTTGACCAATTTTGGCCATAGGCAAAATTCTAGTCACCCTCTTCCCTTGCTATGAAATGCTAGTCTCTTTCAGGTTGCACAGGTTCATGTGATTTTTTTTAGCACTTGGTTCATCCATCTTTAGGATTCATGAGTTTGGTTCATGCCCTGGTTCAAGTGTTCAACGACCTTTTAGTTCAAAGGTTCATCACTCAGTTCAAGCATCTCAATTCAAATAGTGTTGAACCTTCATACCATTGAACCATTGAACCAAATCTTTTGGTTCAATGGCTTGGTTCAATAAGCATGGTTGAATATTATGGTTCAACGTCTCGTTTCAATCAACAAAGAAGCTCATCGGTGCGCTTGGTTGAACCTTTGAACCATTGAACCTTTTTGGTTCAACGGGCTTGGTTCAAGGGTCTGCCCTTGGCCAAAAGGCAATCTTCAGGTTAAATTCCCTTTCAGAGGGTAGGCACTTCAAATATTTATGAAGAAAGGAACCTGAGCAAAGTTTTAGTTCAAAGTTCATTTCAGTTCAAAGTTCATATTGTTCAAAATAAACTTAGTCCTGAATTCCTTCAGACTTTTTGCTCGAAGGAATTCTTCGAACAAAAAGTTTGAAGGAATTCAGGCACAGTCAAAGTTCAATTCAAAAGGAAGGTGGATAGAATTTCTGTGGACTTTTTGTCTATGGGAAAATGTTCATAGACAAAAGTCCATGGAAATGCATGAAGCCACAAACCTGGGGAAATTGACCCAGGGAATTATCCATGGACAATTTGTCCATAGGAGCCCAGGAGGCCTTTAATGCAATCAAGAGACCCACCGAGGGACCCCAAAGGGCAAGTACCCTTGTGGGGGACTTTTGGATGAAGGACAAAGGGCATTTCAAGGGGCTAAAGGGTACTGATGAAAATAACAAAGGCAGAGAAGTCCCCGGAGGGAAACCATGGACCTAGTGACATTGCGACGAGCCCAAGGACATCTCAGAGGTTGTCAATTTCAATAAGGTAAAATAGCCATTGGTGTTCAAAGCATGATGGCTACAGGGACATCAAAATTGACAAAGAGGATGGCCATTTGTTTTCAAAGCAAAGAGAGTGTTAACCAGGAGCCCAAATGTAGTGACCCGCTAAGAATGTTCACCCAAGGGGCTGAATGAGCCAGAAGAGACAAAATAAAGAAAAGATAGAAGAAACAAGCATGGAATGAGCAAGCAGGAGTCTAAGTGGCACCATTTGAGAAGTGACTTTAGTAGGTGAAATAGTCTTGTGAATTGATCATGAGAGGACACAAACAACTAGTAAGCAACTAGTTTTCTCCATTTTACAATTAATGGGTGGATAAACCATGTATTGACCTTGAAAATGCAGTATTCAAAAGAGACAAAGTGCATAACTCATTAATGTTTGGAGTGACTTGTTCTTCCCAATGAAAAACACGTATGCCACTTGTAAACAAGGAGTGCCAAATGAGCCTCCTTATTTTTTCCATATATATTGTGAACTTGGTCATTTTTTAATAATCTTTTCTTAATTTTACAAGGTGCAGCCCTACTAAAATTTCCACCTGAATCAAATAAAAGTAGATTTTACCTCTTCTTGGATAGATATTCTATGTATGTCCTAAGTGTTTGATTTATGTTCAATCATTGTCTTTTGATGCTCTCACAGGTTCAACACCAACACACCAGTTATCTACAAAGCACCATTTTCTACAGTTGATAGGAGAAGAGCTCTATTTGGAAGTATAGAACAAAGGAAGTCATTTATAGTATGTATTCCACAACATCTTGGTGAGTCCCTGTTCCTATGTTTTCATAAGAACCTCCTTGCCATTTTCCTGTAGCTTGGTCTTTCTGCCAAGTTTGAGTGTATGTATGTTGTTTTGTCTGATCCTGAGTGTGGATGTGAGAAGGTTATTTCATTTTGGTGTATCACCTCTTTAGAGTAGGCTTGTTTTCCTGCATTCTCTTTCCCCTTTTCATCCCCCCATTATATAGTTGTATATATATACCTGTATTTTGCACTTGCTGGACCAAATAATGATACATCAAAGGGAGCTAGCCCTTACCTAGAGACTCTCCCCTCCAGCTTCACCAGTCCCACAGGTGAGAGGGGAGTTTCCATGTTGTAAGGAGAAGACAGGAGTTTGATTTCCTATCATTGGGTGTAATTTTCCTACGTCAACAGTTTTAGCACACCTGGTGGGACACAATTTGACACTCAGTAAAGTTTAGGATTGATGCTGGTCCTGATATAACTAATTCAAAGTTCTCCAACATCTGGAAACTCCACTAATAAGAGCTTTAGTTTTCAATTAAGACCAGTTTCTTAAAATTTATATGCCTAAAGTCACCATAAGGTCTGCTTCAAGAGGGGTTCCTTTTAATTTCATTAAATTACCTATAAACTCTGCTAAAAGACTATGTTTTGAAAGGACCCATCCCTATCCAATAATCAATCCTCTTAGACCTATTGTAAGGGACACAGTCGTAGTAGAACCCCAGTTACAGCTAATCCCAACCATGGCATTGCCTTTTGCCACTTTTCATGGTGAAAGCCCCTTGAATCTCCCATGCTATGATCTAATTCTGGGAAAAGATCTAAAAAATGTGCCTTCTTTCGATGGAGTAGGACCTATTACAACCATCAAGCATATTAGGAACATTACCAACCTCTACAATATTCACAATGTAATAGAAGAAAATATTGCCGTCAAATTGCTGGCACTATCTCTCAAAGGCAAAGCTCTTGACTGGTATGGGACCTTGCCTATGAATTCAATACATTCTTGGAATGAATTGGGCACTTAGTTAACAAATCATTTTGGGGAAAAGAGTGATGGTCTCTCACTTCTTGAGTAGCTGACGACTATAAAGAGAGCTCTGCATGAGTATATGCAGGGCTTCAATATGCAGTTTCAAAAAACTTGGGATAGAATTCCCATCCTGGTAGGACCAACTCCCAGCTATGCTTTCTTGTATTATTTAAAGGCTTTAAATAGTGATATTGCTGTGATGATCCAATCCATGGGAGGACATATACTACCAGCTTCTTATGACATTTCCATAGCAGCTAAAAATTTCTTGGTTCAAGCTGGGAAAATTGCCCCTAGGCCTCACATGCCACTTTTCCCAGAAATGGTACCCCCAATTCAAACCATTACTTCCCCAATTGTTCCCCTACCTATCATTGAGAAGCCAGCTACTGTTCTATCCAATGAACTTCATGAGGTTAAAAGTCTATTGCAAAACATGTCAAAAAAACTTGTAGCTCTTAAAAGGTAGCAAGCTCAAAGTAACAGGCTGAACCAGGGATATCAACATTATGTTCAAGATCTTAGACCCCATTTTCAAGGCTATAATCAAGGACAATGTCAGCTCACTTAGACCAGTTCTTTTCAAAATTACAACTCAGGCCCCCTTTCATCATCTAAAGTCATGGTGCTAGTTCAAAACAATCTAGTACAAGATCAGCTAAGCTATTTGACCATGGGATATGGTTAAGAACAAGTTGTTGGCACAAATGAGATGATGAATTATTTTTAGAAAACAAAAAATTAGATGACTGCTCAGCCCTAGGTCTTTGAGTCCCCAATGCAGCCCAGCACAAACAACAGTCAGGCCCACCCTGATTCTACCCTGATGAATCATTTGGAAGGGGAATTTTACTCAGTAAATTATGTGGGTGCTATAGACAATCAAGCTAATTGTGTTGTAGCCAACATGAGGTTTAAGAGAAGAGCAATGATAGAAGCCCAGGCTACTACCCAAGTGGTAGCAACACCTTCTCCATCACACTCCAATTCAAAGGCCCCAAACTTCAGGCAAACATTTATATCTTCAGCCCCTCAGCCTACACCTAAAAAATAGTTGGGATCAACCCCAAAGAAAACTTGAAGGGAGGTAGTCCTCAAGTCAATATAGTAGACCAAATGAAGAAGCTACATATGAACATCTCTTTATGGGATTCATTGTCTCTTCCAAGATAGAAAGATGTATTGAAGAAGGAACTGCATGAGCTGGATCAGAAGGCTATCCCAGCAAGCCCCGATAATGTCTTAATGACAAATGGGCAGCCTTCCACTTTAGGTCAGGTAAAGAAGGAAGAGAAAAATCCCCCTTTCTATGTATCCTTGGTTATTGGGGACTTCTTAGTACACATCTTCATAATTGACAGTGGGGCTAGTACTTCAGTGATGTCCAAGTGCATTGCTGACAAGATGGGACTGAAGTATGAAGAAATGAACAAAGAAGTCCTATAAATAGATGGGACATCTACAAAAATAGTTGGGATTATGAAGGTTTTAGGATTGATATTGCATTCTTGCCCAACCTTCTCAATTCCCCATGATATAGTGGTAGCAGATGTTCCTCCGTATTTCACAATTTGCTTGTCCAAGGACTTCATGTCAAAGATAGGTGGCTATCTAGCAATGAATTGGTCATATCTAGTTTTTAGAACCAAGTATGGGACCAAGGTGAAAATTGAGTCTGAGCCACTCTATAAGGACCATCTAGAACCATATTTGCCCAAGGCAGCAAATGTCAGTTACACCATTATCGACCCAGAAGAGTCCCATTCAAACCAATCTCCATCCTCTGCTCTTGAAGGAGTCATAGACCTACTCTTGGATGAGTGGGGAAATGATAACTTCGAACATGATCCTTACAAGTTTATAGAGGAGGCAGACCTTGGAGTCTACTATATACATGAAGAAGGTGCCTTCATGCCAAATTTAATGAAGGCTAGCCAGGATGACCTTGGTTTATGGTAGTTGTACTTTGATAGTTCTAGAAGTAAGCTAGGCATTAGTGGTGGGGTAATGTTGGTCTCCCCTTCAAAGGAAAGGTACTTTTCAGCTTTCTATTTCCAATTCTCTTGCATAAGTAATGTTGCAAAATATGAGTCTCTGATCCAAGGGCTAGAATGGGCAAGAAAAAGAGGGATCAAAGGTTGCAAGTGTTGGGAGACAATGAGCTGATTGTAAATCAGGTGAGAGGCTAAAATCTAACCAAGAATTCCTTGCTAAAGTCCTACAAGCATAGAGTCTGGGATTTACTAGAAGATTTCCTTACTTTCAACATTGCCTGCATTTCCAGATAACATAATAAACAAGTGGATAGGTTGGCAGTGATTGGTGCTCAGTTTGACATTTCAAAGGAAATAAGCTAAGGTTGTGGTTCACGCCACTTAAAAGTGGTAGTTCGGCCCTCTGTCCTAGATACCATTGCAAATTGGTAAGTTTTTGAAAGTGACCAGCAAATATCTTTCTTCCTATGGGAAGAAGCTAAGTTTGCAACATAGAATCAAGTGAAATTGTAGCAATAATATGACAATCAAATTGTTTAGTTAAAGAATAATAAAATCCCTAAAGGTTTGGTCACGCTTGAAAGCATCTTCAATGGAGATGACCAATTGAGAAATGACAAGGCATGCATCATGACCAAAGAGGATAATTACGAAAGAGATGAAATCTTCAAGGACAAGCTGCTTGTGCTTGGAAAATTTTGCACGTTTCAAGAAAGGTGAGCTTTCATTTTTCTATGTCAAGAATTCATTGATGTTTTTACGTGGGATTATAGTGATCTAAAGGGCTTCGACCCAAGGCTTGCCTAGCACACCATCGAATTAGAAGAAGGCACCAGGCCAGTCACAAAGAAGCAAAGACCTATCAATCCAATGATTGAGCCCCTCATGCAAAGGGAATTATCGAAGTTGATTGAGTCTAGAATTATATTTCCAATTAAACATTCCTCATGGCTGGCCAACCTTGTTCCTATTAGAAAGAAGAATGGGGAAATCAGGCTATGTGTCAACTTTAGAGACCTTAATAAAGTCTCTTTAAAAGATCATTATCCCCTTCCAAGCATGGAGTAGATCCTTCAGAAGGTAACATGCAACGAGTGCTTCTCCCTCCTAGATGGTTATTCAGGGTATAATCAGATTCTAGTGCAAGGCTATGATCAACACAAAATAGCCTTCACTACTAAATAGGGAATGTTTGCCTACAAGAAGATGCCATTCAAGCTATCTAATGCTGGTGCCACCTTTTAGTGAGCCATGGACATGGATTTTGTAGGCTTGATAAACAACAACATGCTAGTATACCTCAATGATGTGACAATATTCTCCAAAGAAGTGAGCCAACACATAGAACACCTCAGACAGATTTTTGAAAGGTGTAGAGAGTTTGGCATCTCTCTTAATCCAATGAATTGCATGTTTTTTGTTCATGAGGGGAAACTCTTTGGCCACATCATGTCCAAGGAAGGATTATCCATTGACCCTAAGAGAGTTCTCTCTATCCTGGAGATGTCCCTCCCAAAGCATAGGAAAGGCCTATAGAGTTTCTTTGGCAGGATAAACTTCATTCAGAGGTTCATTCTAAACTTTGCTGAGATAGTCAAGCCCCTGACCTCTATACTAAAGAAGGGTGAAGATTTCAAGTGGACAACACAAAGAAAAGATAGCTTTGAATCTGTCAAGCAGGCCATAACCTGGGCTCCCACTTTGATCAGCCCTGACTTCAATAAAGACTTCAACCTCTACACTTTCAAAAATGAAGAGGTGATCTACACCATGCTTATCCAAGCAAATGGTGATGACCTCGAACAACTGCTTGCTTTTTTCAGCCAAGGGTTAGAGGACTTTGAAGTCAGGTACACGTATGTAGAGAAACAAGTCTTGGTAGTAGTGCAGAGCTTGAAGAAATTTAGGCATATGTTGTCTAATAGTAGGATTCACCTTATGGTCCCACATCTTGGCATCAAGGATTTCTTGACCAATCAAGATTTAAATGAGAAAAGGGTGGGGTGGATCACCAAAGTGATGGAGTATGATGTAGACATCAAGATCACTAAACTAGTGAGGGGAAGAGGCTTGTGCAAATAGCTGGCTGCAGACTTTGAACACAAAAGGGAAGACAACTTGTTAATTCATAATGTAGCCACTATAGAAGAACTAGCTATCATAAAGGATTGGACACTGGACATGAAGCGTTTCCTTCTCACTGGTGAGTGCCCATAAGGTCTTGATAGGACTAGCAAAAGGTATTTTAAACTCCAATCTCTCCCTTATGTCTTGGTTGATGAAGTATTGTTTAAGAAGGATCTCTCTGGGGTTATTCTAAGATGCATTGACCCAAACTAGGCTGATAAGGTACTAGCTGAGTTCCATGATGGGCTAGCAGGCAGTCATTTTGCCCCTAGAACTAGTGCAGTAAAGATAATGAGAATTGGCTATTTCTAGCCTACTCTTTTCAAAGACACCCATGCTTGGGTAAGAAAGTGCCAAAAGTGTTCACTTTTTGATGGAAAACAATGGTTGGCTGCCATGCCTCTATAACCCATTCGGGTGGAGCAACCATTCATGTAGTGGGGCCTAGATTTCATAGGGATGATCAATCCTCCCTCTAGTGCTGGACACAAATGGGTTCTGACTGCTGTGGATTACTTCACTAGGTGGGTGGAGGCTGTTGCTTTGAAAGAGGAAAATGAAAGTGCAGTCTTGGAGTTTTATGAGGAATTGGTAATAAGATTTGGGGTCCCAACCACCATAATCTCAGATAACGCCTTAGCTTTTTTGGAAACCAAAACTAGTGAATGGGTGCTAAGGTATGGCATATATCTTAGCACTTCATCAAATTATTACCTGTAGGGGAATGGGCTAGCTGAGTCCACCAATACAAATTTAATCAAGATCATTAAGAGGACCATGGGAGAAAATCAAAAGACTTGGCATGCCAAGCTAAAGATAGCTCTGTGGGCCGATCTAATCACTCTGAAGAGAGCAATCAAAAATTCTCTATATACACTTGTATATGGAAGGGAAGATAGGCTTCCCATCTCACTTGAATTTCCAACACTAGACCTCGCTCATCAACTACAATTAGAAGAAGGAAGTAGCATGGAAATTAGGTTGTGTGAGCTAATGGAGTTCCAAGAGGTAAGAGATAGGGCTTTGGTTTCTATGACCAATCACCAACAACAAGTAAAAAGACACTTCGACTAGAAGTCTTCATCAAAAGATTTCACTGAAGGAGACTTTGTCTTAAAGTGGGATGAAGACCAAGCCAAGCCTAGAAAGCATGCAAAATTTGACACCTTATGGAGTGGTCCTTACATAATTACTCAGTGCAAGTAGCATAACGCGTTCCAAATCTTCAAGTTGGATGGTGAAGAACTACGTATCCTAGTTAATGGGATACATCTAAAGCATTGCCATTGAGTCTCTTTTTAGTTATACATATTTTGCCTTGTTTTCTTTCCCTATTTTCCCTAAGTGCTATTGCACAATTAGTTTTCTCAGTCTTGTGTGCATTTTCATTTTCTTGGAGGTAGATCTATGTCTTTGGCTCTAAGTTATTGGGGCTGTTACTATTTTAAACCTACATTTGACTCCATGCCTAATAGACTTTCAAGGCAACTGGTTTTAAGCATAGTAGGCATGCTTCCCCTAGGAGTCACCAAATTGTTGACCAATTTTGCCCATAAGCACAATTATGGTCACCCTTGCTATGAAATGCTAGTCTCTTTCAAGTTGCACGGGTTCATGTGATGTTTTTTAGCACTTGGTTCATCCATCTTCAGGATTCATGAGTTTGGTTCATGCCCTGGTTCAAGTGTTCAGTGACCTTTTGGTTTAAAGGTTCATCACTCGGTTCAAGAATCTCAATTTAAATAGTGTTGAACCTTCGTACCATTGAACCGTTAAACCAAATCTTTTGGTTCAACGACTTGGTTCAATAAGCATGGTTCAAAGTGAATGGTTCAATCTTATGGTTCAACATTTCATTTCAATTAGCAAAGAAGTTCATTGGTGTGCTTGGTTAAACTAATTGAACCATTGAACCTTTTTTTTGGGTTTAATGGCTTGGTTCAAGACATAAGTTCAACGGGTTTGGTTCAATGGAAGTTCATCGGCCTTGGTTCATCAGTGTTCTTGGTTGAACCTTTGAACCATTGAAACTTTTTGGTTCAACGGGCTTGGTCAAGGGTCCACCCTTGGCAAAAAGGAAGTTTTTAGGTTAAATGCCCTTTCAGAGGGCAGGCACTTCAAATATTTGTTAAGAAAGGAACCCGGGCAAAGTTTTAGTTCAAAATTCATTTCAGTTCAAAGTTCGTATTGTTCAAAATAAACTTAGTCCCAAATTCCTTCAGACTTTTTACCTGAAGGAATTCAAGCACAGTCAAAGTTCAAGTCAAAAGGAAGGCAGATAGAATTTCCACAAACTTTTTGTCTGCAAGAAAATGTCCATGGACAAAAGTCCATAGAAATGCACGAAGCCACAGACCCAGGGAAATTGACCTAGGGAATTGTTCGTGGGAGCCCGAGAGGCCTTCTATGCAATCAAGAGACCTGCCAAGGGACCCTAAAGGGTAGGTGCCCTTGAAGGGGACTTTTGGCCAAAGGACAAAGTGCATTTCAAGGGGCCGAAGGGTGCTGAGGAAAATAGCAAAGGCAGAGAAGTGCCCAGAGGGAAACCATGGACCTAGTGACGTTACGATAGGCCTGAGGATGTCCTAGAGGCTATCAAATTCAAGAAGGTGAAATAGCCATTAGCGTTTAAAGCATGACGGCCGTAGGGATGTCAAAATTGATAAAGAGGATGGCCATTTGTTTTCAAAGCAAAGAGAGTGTTAACCAAGAGCCCAAATGCAGCGACCCATTAAGAATGTTCACCCAAGGGGCCAAATGAGCCAAAAGAGACAAAATAAAGAAAAGACAAAAGAAACAAGCATGGAATGAGCAAGTAGGAATCCAAGTGGCACCATTTGAGAAGTGACTTTAGTAGGTGAAATAGTCTTGCGAATTGATCATGAGAGGATGCAAACAGCTAGTAAGCAACTAGTTTTCTCCATTTTACAATTAATGGGTGGATAAACCATGTATTGACCTTGAAAATGTAGTCTTCAAAAGAGACAAAGTTCACTACTCATTAATGTTTGGAGTGGCTTGTTCTTCCCAATGAAAAACATGTATGCCACTTGTAAATAAGGAGTGCCAAATGAGCCTCCTTACTTTTTCCATATATATTGCAAACTTGGTCATTTTGTAATAATCTTTTCACAATTTTACAAGGCACAACCCTACTAAAATTTCCACCTGAATCAAATAAAAGTAGATTTTACCTCTTCTTGGATAGATATTTTATGTATGTCCTAAGTATTTGATTTGTGTTTAGTCATTATCTTTTGATGTTCTCACAGGTTCAACACCAACACACCAGTTATCTACAAAGCACCATTTTTTGCAGCTGAAAGGAGAAGAGCTCTATTTGGAAGTATATAATAGAGGAAGTCATTTAGAGTATGTATTCCATAGCATCTTGGTGAGTCCCTGTTCCTATGTTTTCATAAGAACCTCCTTGCCATTTCCTGTAGCCTGGTCTTTCTACCAAGTCTGAGTGTATGTATGTTGTTTTGTCTAATCTTAAGTGTGGATGTGAGAAGGTCATTTCATTTTGGTGTATCACCTCTTTAGAGTAGGCTTGTTTTCCTACATTCTCTTTCCCCTTTTCATCCCCCCATTATATAGCTGTATATATATATATATATATATATATATATATATATATATATATATATATATATATATATATATATATATATATATATATATATATATACCTATATTTTACACTTGCTGGACCAAACAATGATACATCAAAGGGAGCTAGCCCTTACCTAGAGACTCTCCCCTCTAGCTTCACCAGTCCCATAGGTGAGAGGGGAGTTTCCATGTTGCGAGGAGAAGACAAGAGTTTGACTTCCTATCATTAGGTGCAATTTTCCTGGGTCAATAGTAATTGGGAAAATTATTAAATGTTCATATATAGCTTGCCTTTAAGCTAAGGGTCCAAAAAATTATTAACATCTAGGTGGTAGACATTCTTGATACTTATGGGATATTGTTATGTAGAGAATGGAAAAATGCCCTAAATGGATGTATGTCCACTGACTATTGCATTTGTGGCTATCATAGAAAAAACTCCCAAATCAAATCAAATTGGAAAGAGAGACTCAGATGAATCACATGATCATATAATATAATGTTATGAATGAAAGGGTTAACATGCTAGACTTTGATGATATCAACATGATGGATTTTGAATTAAGAGTGTATACTCTTGAGACTTCTAAGATACATTGCTCTAAGACTTCTCATGTTTTACTTGGAATTTGGAGATTATATTTTGATGGTGTTAGGTGTAAGTTTATATCTATATTAGGAGTTTTTATAACCAATAATATTGGTAAATAACTAAAATTTGCTTATAGAGTTCAATTTCCTTGCACAAATAATCTTTTAGAGTATGAAGCTTTCATTCTAGGATTGTAAATTGCCATTAGGCATAAGGTTAAATAACTCTTAGTTCATGGTGACTCATAACTTGTGATTAATTAGGTGATGAGTAAATACCAATGTAAATTATCATATTTTAAGAGATATAAGTTCAAAGTCTAGGATTTATTATAATCTTTTGAGGTATTCAACATGGTTTTCATCCCTAGGGAGGAAAACGAGGTTGTTGATGAGTATGCCTTAGCTACAACCAATCTTATGCCAAACCATGACTCTCAAAACTTTAGCTTTGAGTGAGTTCCATGCCCTTTGATCCTAGATAACATAAACCATCTATAAGTTTTTAATGATGACTAATAGATACTGGATTCCATGACTAATTTAGGAGTATTTGAGGCCCGTGCCATAGTTGAGGCCAATGAGAATACTCTTAAAGAGGATGGTAGATTTGATGACAAAGTCAGTCAAATAAGTAACAAAAAATACCAAAAGGAATTATTACTTTGAAAAGGTTATTTGATTAGGACAAACTAGCTAAAAACACTAGAATACCCTAGGCAAGTGGGAAGGATTACAAGGTAGTTGATCTTGGACCTCAATATCAATCTCAGCTAGTTAATATTGGGACAACATGTATGAGCATTAAAAATGAAAAGGCCAAAGAATTGCTGACAAACTATAAGGACATAATAGCATGGTCTTATGATGACTTAAAGATTTTTTATCCAAGAGTCATCACCCATACCATACCCTTGAAGGAAAAATACAAACCTTTTAGACAAAAATAGAGGCCTATCAACCCTATTTTAGAACTTATGATTTTCAAAGAAGTCAAAAAGTTGTTAGATGTCAAGATTGTATTTACCATTAGGCACTCTACCTAGGTCACCAATTTGGTCCCAGTAAGGAAAAAGAATGGTGAAATAAGACTATGCATTGATTTCAAGAATCTAAATAATTCATCTAAAAATGTCAACTATCCTTTGACTTATCTAGACCAAGTTATACAAAGCATTTCTAGTTCTACTATGATGTCCTTTCTTGATGGATTTTTAGGATATAACTAAGTGCTAGTAAATCAGGAAGATAAGATGAAAACTAATTTTACTACTAAGTGGGTCATGTTTGCTTACAAAAGGATGCCATTTGGGATAATCAACATAGGGGAAACATTCCAAAGGGACATGGATCATGATTTCCAAGGTCTGGTAGGTAAATGCATTATTATATACATGGATGATCTGATTATTTTTTCTAAAAATAGGGAAGACCACATCATCCATTTATAATAGGTATTTGAAAGGTGAAGAAGGTATGGGATTTCTCTCAACCCAAAGAAAAGTATTTTTTGTGTCACTAAGATAAAGTTGTTAAGATATGTTATCACTTAGGAGTGAATCTCTATAGATCTAGATAGAGTAGATGATATATTAAAAATAGAGCCTCCTAACAGTAGAAAAAGAACTAAAATCATTCTTTGGAAAAATTAATTTTGTAAGAAAGTTTATTTCTAGCTTTGCAAAAATTATCAAGCCATTGAATGATATGTTGAATAAATATGGTAGAATCACTCAGAACAAGGAAACTAAGAAGGATTTTAAGGAAATTAAAGAGGCAATTAGACAAGCTCTAGTCTTGATAAGTCCAAACTTCTTCAAACACTTTTACATTTTTTCCTTTGCTTCTAATCATGCTATTACTGCAATTTTAACTTAGATAGTTGATGGATGTGACCATCCAATTGCTTTCATGAGCACAAAATTTAAAAATTCTGATTTAAATTATTCTTTAATTGATAAACAAGCATGTATATTAGTTAAGGTAGTGAAGAATTTAGGCACTACATTCTTCAAAATAAGGTGCATGCAATCCTACCTGACCCTAACATAAAGCTCATGTTGAGTCAAAATGAGCTAGGAGAAAGAAGAAGTAAGTGGATGTCTATGATATAGGAATATGACATTGAAATGAAGACCAAAAAATTGGCAATGTGCCAAGGTTTGATTCAAATGATTTCCAATGTTAACCCCAAGCTAACTGTCATGCAAGTTGAACAAGGAAGTTTTCAATCCAATGATTTGTATGATCCTATTATCCATATTTTAATCAATTAAACTTGTCTTGTAGGGTTTACTAGGGATAAAATAATATCCCTAATAAATAAGGCAACCCACTACCTAATTAAATATGGAATGTTGTTCTAAAAAAACTTTGAAGGCATTTACTTGAGGTGTGTATTCAAAAAAGAAACAACTAAAATCATGAGCACTTTTCATGAGAAGCTAGGAAGTAGACATCCATATGGAAGGAAAACAACTCATAAAATCCTTAGAGCATGTTACTACTAGCCCAAAATCTTTAGGGATGCCTATAAGCATGTAAGGTAGTAGCATTCATGTCAAGTCTTCAACACAAAAGAGCCTAAGGCAACCATGCCACTGTAGCTAGTTATGGTAGATAAAACTTTTACTTGGTAGTGATTATATTTCATGGTGATAATCAACCCCAATTAATTATAAGGTCACAAATATGTTTTAATTGCTACTGAGTACTGCACCAGATATAATGAGGTAGTGGCCACTAAGTAGTGTAGGACCAAAGAAGTGATCGTCTTTCTAGAAAAAAACATGTGTCAAGTTTGAAACACTAGTCTCTCTAGTATGTGATAATGGATCAAATTTTATATCCATTGAGATGACCAAATGTGCATATGATAATTGTATCATTATCAATTTCTCATCCAAGCATTATCCTTAAGGTAATGACATATCTAAATTAACCAATAAGGACTTGATGAAAGCAATAAAGAAATCTGTAGTAGACAAGCTTAGAACTTAACATAAGCTACTAAAATATTCCTTATGGGTAGATAGAACAAGGGTCAAGTATGATTTCAAAGCATCACCCTTCTTATTAGTATATGGATAAGAGCCCATATTCCCCATTACACTCAAGCTACCAACATACCAGTTCATGTAAGAGTACATGAAGAATGATCAAGAATTGACAAATTCAAGACTACTAGACATTGTTCAAATGGAAGATGCCAGAGAAGAGGATTTTACTAACTTTAGTAGACACCAAACCATAGTGAAAAGGTGGTTTGATAAGAGATCAAAGATAAAGGTGTTCAGGTAAGGAGACTTGGTTCTTCTTTGGGAGAAGGCATCTAAACTCAAGGGAAAACATGACAAATTTACACCTTGTGGATATGCCCCTATCAGATTGTCAAAATACTTGGAGATAACACCTTCAATCTGAAAGACTTATAGGGAAAAATTTTTATTCTACCCACTAATGGGCAGTACCTTAAACACTACTTCTCTATTGCCCCACCTAAATTCTTTATGGAGTTAATTGTAAGAATGGTTAGATTTAGAGTAGGTAGGCTAGATTATTTTCTTTCTATTCTTTCCTTCTTATCCCTTGTTTATACATATGTTTGTATATATTTGTTTGATTTTCATTTGCTTTCTAATTTCTTTTCTTTTTTTATGTGTTTGCTTTCTCTACTCTATTCCTTGCTTCTAATAAGTCCTTTAAGATAGTCCTCAGCTCAAAGTTCATCTGATTGCTTAGTAACCCCATAGTTTAGGAATGTAGGTATAATTCCTAGCATTCATTGATCATGGATTTGAAATGTAAGATTATTTTATAGCTTAAAGAAACTAGTAAAGACTAATGGATAAGTCAACTATTCCATAAGATCTTAAACATTATTTTGATCTCAAATTGGTTTTAAAAATAACTGAATATATGGGATGAAATCTTAAGTTGTTGGAACAAAATCATGTTTGCATTTAACAAACATCCTTGACTAGGATAAAGGTTGTAACCATAGGTCATTATCTAAGGACCAAAAATTTGACCAAATCCTTAAACATGGCTCACTTGGTTCCCAACCTTTGCTATAAAGCTAAAATGGTCTAAAAAATACAAAAATAAGAGCTTATTGGAAAATCAAAATCTTTCCAAGCAAAGGTGATTCTGGTAATCTCCATAGGGGATATGGATGCCTAGTTGGCAGTGAAGCAAGGACTTGAGTGGAGCCAAAGGTATCTATGTTATGGCTATGGACACCTAGATAAAATAAAAGAAATGCCCAAGCCTTTCCTAAGCTAAAGCATGATTATTAATGGATATCCAAACATGTTATAATTCAATGTTAATGGTTAAAGTCATGAAATTGGAAGTTGTTCCCTAAATCCCATGGAAAATAGTAAGTGGAATCAAAGCACACACACAACATGGCCAAGTTTTGATGTTTGATCCTAATTATATAGGTGAAAGTCTTATTTTAACCATATACTAATCTTGATAAGGGTGTTGATCAAGTGGAATACGTAATTTAGTTGTTTTTTTGAACTAGAGTCTTTGAATTCTAACATATTGCTATGTTTCCCCTAAAAGTCTCCATTTTTTTAGGGTAACATACCCCCCATTCCTAAAAAAGGAGACCTTTGTGTTAAAATTTAAATTCACTTGATCAAAAAATCATTAACATGTTTGCACATTATCTATATTTGAAGATCATTCACACCATGATTTGGTTGGTTTATTTGTTCATGGCTCTAGTTTAATCTTGCCTAAAGTGACTAACATTTACTCATCTTGTTTCAAGTTTCAGGTTTAATGGAACCCTCCTTGAGTGAAATATGCATGGATTTTATAGTTTAATCCCAACTTGGGATTTTACTAGCCTTTGGTCTATAGAAATTCAAGTTAAATCCATGTTTAAAGCTCTTATAATCCATCCTTCAAGAAACCCTAACACAAGTTCTTTGGACCAAATTCAAAATTGGTGGGAATAAAATCAGTGGGAACACTTTAAATATGATATGGACTTAATTTTAATTTTTATACCAAGGCTTGGTCATGTTTTTTAACACAACAAAACCTTAGTTTAAAAATTATATGCTTGGTTCCTTTATATCCCTAGCCCATTGTTCCCTTTTATTTTAAGCATGGTCTAACTTTAATGTTTGTAGGGTCCTTTTATTATGTTCTTAGCATGGTCTAACTTTATTATACATCATTCTCTTTGTTACAAACTTAGGCTAAAAATCTTAGTCTTAAAGTCTTATTCATGTTTATTAACATAAACAAAACCTTAGTCCTAATACTTTATCCTAAGCTCCTTAGGTCTACAAGTCCTAACTTAAACTATGCGCTTGTTATAGGATCAATGACCCACATTTGAGCAGATGCTAGAGATCAAATGGAATGAGGTGGACCTGATAAGTCAAAGAACTAATATTTGAAGCAATCATGATCAACTACTCAAATCATGATTAATGGCTTGCATTTGAGTGGATGTTAGAGATCGAACAAAGTGAGCTCAAAGTAAGAAAATAAGAGGGTCCCTTTTTATTACATAGACTTAGCTTAAGTCTTTATCCTAAAGTTTTGATTGTATTTATTAATATAATAAAATCTTAGGATAAAATTTTATATTATGACTTTATTATATGTGGGGTCCTTTTTCATTAAGTTCCTAACTTAGGATAGAAACTAATATTTTCCTAAGCATAAGGTTCTCTTTATGTGGAAACTTAGCTTAAAACCTTATACTAAAGTTTACTAATATTGATTAAAATAATTAAACATTACTCCTAGTCTTTAAATATTTCATAGAATTACTTAACCCTTTTCATAAATATAGGAGCCAATCATGATCAAGTACTCAGATCATAATCTATAACTTGCATTCACTTAAATAAGACCAATCTAATGGTGTAATATCCATGATTGAAAAGTTAGACCATTGACCCCAATTTAAACATCGAGTGAGTTCTAGATGATCAATAGTAAGCATTTATTTGTACCCACTAGATCTAATAAAAGGAGATCAATGAAGATTTTTTAAATGAAGCTTTGAATCAATGCTAGATTAGCATGTGGAAAAAAGTCATTTACCAGAAGATGATAAGTGATAATATTAGCATAGGATCCCAAAGATGATCTTAAAATTGATAGCCATGTGGATGTCAAAGATGTTCACACAGACATCAAACGAAGGTCACGTAGATGTCAAATTTAAGCTTTGTAGAGAATCTAAAAAATGAACTTAAAATTGATGATCGTGAAGACATCCAAGATGGTCATGTAGATGTCAAATGATGGCCATACAGATGTGAATTTTAAAATATTTATTTGGATCAAAAGATATATAACTTGCATTATTCATACTTAATGGATCTAATGATGTAATATTAATGAGGAATTTTAAACAAAACTCAGGAGGCCCATGGGATTACCAAGTGGCATAATCCCAAGGCCAAATATAATGGACATCTAATCACTTTTGATCCCTCAGATCAAGATCAATGATTAGTGTTGATCCATGTAGCAAAATATAATGATGTAGGATAAATATGATTTTTTCAAAAGGCAACGGTCAATTTTTAAAGAATTTATGAATGAAGTGCCTTAAAAATTCCATAGAGTCACCACATAGGTGTCACGACAATGCCACATAGGCAGAAAGTGAAAAAACAAATATCTTATGGGCTCAAAAAGTAAAGGTATAAATACATGATCGAAATAAAATCTAAGGCACCAAACTCATGTAAGTGAAAATAGCTATCACCATTAAAGCTTAGAAAAGACCTACAAAAAACCCTTAACATTTACAAAATCCCTAATTAGATCTCAAATTGACCATAGTCGAGCTCGTGATCCAAATTACCATCTAAACAAGTACAAATTGATCCAAAGGTAAATTATAGATCAAATTATGAATTTTTTCAAACTCACAATCATGGAAACCCAAAAAAAATAAGATATAGAGCTCTATCTGACCATAGATTTAGAAGGTAGACTCTTTAAAGATAGAATTCAATGTTATAGCTTTGAACATGGGAGATAACCATTGGTCTAACCTTTTATAGACCATTGAGGAGCTACAAGCCATCATGAGGGAGGATGAAATGAATGTGTTAGTCAAAAGGAGGTACTACAACTTGGTCTCCATTTAGATGATAAGTCTACATTATGTTGCATCAAAACTAAAGGTACTACATTGTATTGATGTCATTGCTCCTATTTCCAAAGATTGTAAAATTAATTAGGGAATGTTAGTCCATGAATGTAACTTTATAAAGGTTACATATATTTATCCTATAGAATTTGAAAAATATTATAAGTTTCTAAATCCCCAAGTAGACATGACTACAATCAATGAGTGGGGCAATAAGAATGATCTTAAGACCACCCTAATTCCCTGACTATATTCTAGTAACCAAGTAGTTTCTTCCCTCAGTGACAACATCCCAATTAACCAATTTAGGTCCAAAATTAGGATGATTATGACCTTGATGAATAAACTATTTATAAATATTACCACCATTTATGTGGATAAAATCTAGGTGCTTTTAGTGTATTTTATGGTAGAAAGAGAGAAAACCTCTCCTGTTTGGTGAAGTCATTAACACTTGTTTGAGTAGACAGTTCTCTAAAATTAAAAACAAGCCTAGGGGTAAATTTTATATGATGTCATATTTTTTGTATCCCCTGCTAGCCATCACCAAAATTCATAGCATTAAATAATGGTCACCTAATGGGAAACAAACAGTCTCCCAATACTACTTTAAATTGCATATATTTAGGTACATGGACCATATTCAATTCATATGTGATTATGTCTATCTAGCCTTAGTTGAGGCTATTACAGGGATCCCCATGATGAGGGTAAACCCTCTAATCAATAAACATATTGAATTCATTAAATACATTTGGTTATATCTAGATTACATTGTAATCAATATTAAAGGGACCCAGTTCACCCCAATTAGGCTACCAATCTATGTACCAAATAAGTTAGTTGAGTAAGAAGTTGCATTCCAGATATGAAATGGTATATATGGATTCTATAGGACCAAGAGGAAAGGCTTATTCCACACCTTCCTTTTAACCATTGGTCAGACTATGTTTCAATAATGGGATGATCTTTGGAAGCTACTTCTAGGCATTAGAGCTCTTTCAGATTCTAGCATGATGAATTGAGATAGTGGGACCCCAATGATAAAGTTATGAATCATTTGAAGTTAAAAATAATAAATATGGCCTATGAGCACCATCTTGGTCCTTATGGCCACATATATACTAGATATTCTTCATTCACTAAAGTATTGACAAGGTTAAAGAAACATGACATTAATCCAGAGGCTAGATTATTAAGAGATTAGAAACCAAGTGATGCCATATGGTAGATGGCACCTAGGTAGTACCATTTGTTACTAGGTCCATATTTTAGGAATTTATCATAGCCAAAGAAACACAAATTAAATAGAGGCTTGAAGAAAGAAGGCAAAATGAGGTGGCATCATCTTTAGTACAACTAGAAGAACCAAGACCCTCAATTGGAGAGGTTGATATAATAGCACTAGATTCTAAGGAAATATTAGAATATGCTTTGAAAATGTTGCATGAATCCTATCAATCAGATAAAGAAGAGGATCAAGCTAAGGAAGCACAAATGGAAGAACCTCAACCCCAAACTAAGGAGAAAGAGAAAGGGAAGGAATTGGATTTGGATTTAGTCCTAATTAGTATTCCAAAGAGAAAGGTTGATCTGAATTTAGTTTTAATAAAGACTAAGATACCCAATATGACCTTCACCCATACCATAAGTGAGTTCAATCTTTTTAGTGAAGATAACCCAATTCATGGCCCTTCTATTGTAGAGTATTTCATATATGGCAAGTTGTAGAAGGTTCCTACTCTAAACCATTTTGTGGGCCATTACTAAATCATTTAACATCACTTTCTATGATGAAATCAAGTCGTAGATTGTGGCATTGCAACAATAAGAGAAGGAAAGATAGATGGTTTCTTTTGGGATTTCAAGAACATAAGTGGAAACCCCAGAGTATCCAATAGTAACTCAATCATTAGTTGGTGTTAGGTTTGACCCAAAAACATCTAGATTGTAAAGAGTCATTGAGAAGAAAGCCTTGGTTGGAGAATAAGAATTCACTTTTTAGAAAGTGGAACCATTTGTTGGTTGGACTCCTATTAGAGGGTAGAGACTAGGTGAAAACCACATCTTTGAGGAAAATATGCTTGAATTGGCTCAAGCACAATCATCCTAGTTATAGGATGTTATCCAAGGCATCCTAAAATAGAATAAGAATTTGAAGGAACAAGCCATCTTGTCAATCTATGAGGACCAACTTAAGAAGTTTGAAGACACCATGGTTGATTTGTTCAATTCCTTAAAAGCAGTTATAGCTAAGAAAAATATGGTAAGTAGATAAACAAATAGGGCTACAAGAAAAAATTGGCCAATGGTAGGCTAAAATTTATTAGGTGAAAGACTTGATTATATCCTTGACTAAAAATCAAGTCTTAAAATCTAGGATAATCAGCCTAGCCCACTTGAACATGGTTATGGCCATATTAGTGGACAAGATCAGTGCCTTTAAAAATTCGTCCAAACAAATGAAGGATATTATAGGGGACTTTAAATAGTAAGAGGATAAGATGTTGTACATCTTAGATAGTCTAATCAAAGAGACTACCTCACTTAGTTCTCTAGAACTCACTATAGATGAGGAGTTCAAGCTTATAACTACTCAATTTATGCAATAAGTGAAAATCCAAGGAACAAGGCAAAATAGGGGATGAAAATAAGATAATCATGGGCCTACTCTTGTCATCAAAAGAGAATATGGGAGATGCAATAGGCATCAAACAAGCTATAGAGAAGGTTGAGAAAAATCTCAAGGATTTATAGATCCAAGAGAAAGAACTCTTCATGAGACTAGTTGTGGAGCTATAACTCATCAACGAAAAAATTGAAGATTGAATATCCTATAAGAAAGGTAGGGGACTGGATAAACATAGGGTCCAAAAATTTAGGAATATTCTATGTTTAAAATCTTTGTAATATTTTTAAAATATAATATTATTTTTTAAAGGCATTTGCAACTTGTAAGCACATTTGCCTATAGGTCAGTCCATTTTGGAAAGTCTAGTGTATTCTAGAACTTTAGTAGAAAGGATAGTTGTCCTTACACTTGTACACTTTTAATTTGATATGACTGACTGACATAATTTTTTGCATTCTATAAAAGGAGTATTATCATTTGTAAAAAAGGGGAGGGAGTTTTTCAACTAAAACTAATGTAAACTTTGAGCAACTAATGCATGCAAAGAATTCTAAAAATATTATCTCATTTTATCTATGTGAATTGTTATATGGCTTCTCTCTCACTTGTTTATTCTAAATTATATATTTGAATAGTTATTGTAGACTCTTGGTGTGTACCTTTGATTGTATAATTGTTAACTTGTGCTTATGCTAGGATAACTGAAGGTTCTCTAGTTTAATTCATTTTATTTGCTCTACATTTGTAGATGTGCATCAACTATCTAATTATAGGGGTAAATCTTTAAAGTAAGTTAGGTTCTTATTTGCATTATTTTTTACATTATTTATAAGTTTGCCTAATGTGTGGTAAGATTTGAGCTTAAGTTATTTCATATCATACATTGTTTTTAAGTATATGCTTGGAGGATATTAAACTTTGTCATAATATCTAGAATGAAGATCAATATCAACATATTTTATCTCTACCCTACCCTTCCTTTTGTTTACTTTTTAACTAATTCACTTTATATTAAAAAATCATTATATATGCCCATCTTAGTTTATCTTTAGACTTATAATTTAGCATAATTCACTTTAATTATCATATATCATCTTCTTATTTGAAAATATTTATAGGCCACAGTGGCTCCCAACCACCAAACATTATAAATATTGTGAAACAATAATTTGTTCTACCTCTATTCCATCATAGATAACAAGATTATCATAAAATACAACTCATGCTCTAAATTCCTCAAATTATAAAATGAGAAGTGTTTCTTAAACACTCTGAGTACCTTATGATACATATTTAAGCATCAACATTACCCAAATAGAATTTAGGGTATTTTAAAAATATTGTTCATGAACAAAAAGAAAGAGCTCAAGTCATTTGGGAAGATAAATTTTTTGAGGAAATTCATATTTGGATTTTAAAAAATTATCAAACCCCTAAATGTAATGCTCAAATAGGATTCCAACGTGGAGTAGACACCTAAGGCTAAGAAGTATTTCCAAGAGATAAATAAGGCTATTTCATAGGCCCCAATGCTAGTAAGCCCAAATTTCACTAAAGACTTTTTCCTATATTCATTTACTTTAGAGCATACCATTATTGTCATACTTACATAGAAGAGGGAAAAAAGTGAACATCCTATTACTTTCATGAGCACCAACTTGAAATATGCAGAACTCAAATACTCTCTGATTGAAAATAAACTATTTTCACTTGTCAAAATAGTTAAGAAGTTTAGGTACTACATCCTCTAGAAAAAGAACATCGCCTTAGTACCAAACCCTATTGTTAAGCTTATATTGGGAAAAAATGAATTAGGAGAGAATAAAGGTAAATGGATGGAAAAATTATATGAGTTTGATATTGAAATTGAACATACCAAGATCGTTAGAGGATAAAGCATTATTGAACCACATCCATGCATCACCATCGAATAAGTCTATCAAATATAGGCTTCCCAAGAGGATTGGTATTCATTTATTATTTAGTTCTTACTCACTAAAACATGACCGTAGGAAGTAAAGAGAGCCTTGAGGCTCAAATATGATCATTATATGATTAGGAAAGGCATCCTTTACATGAAGAACTATAAAGGCATCTATTTAAGATGTATGTCATGTGAAGAAGCATAGGAGGTCCTACGAAATTTGTATCAGAATATTGGTAATGACCATCCATCTAAAAATACTATAGCCCATAAAATACTTAGAATGGATTATTATTGGCCAATGGAATTTAAGGATTCTCTCTTCCATGTAAGGACATTTCATGAATGTCAGGTATTAGAAAAAAGGGAGGTACATGTAGTTATGCCACTATAGCATATGATTAAAGGTAATCCATTTTCCCAATGGGGATTATATTTCATTGGTGTCATAAACTCAAATTATTTAGTTGGGCACATGTTTGTGATCATTTCTATAGATTATTGTACTAGATGGATTGAGGTATTATCCATCAAAAAGTTAAGAGCACAAGTTCTGATCAATTTCCTTGAAGAGCATATCACAACTAGGTTTGACACACCTATTTTATTAGTTTATGATAATGGGATAACATCTCAATCAACTGAGTTTACATAATGGGCCCATGATAGTCAGATCATCCTCCAATCACTACTTGAAAAGGAATGGATTAATTGAGTCAACCAAAAAGAACCTCATAGACACTATCAAGAAGTTAGCTACAAATAACATAGAGAGTGGTGTCTCTTATTGAAATATGCACTCTAGGTAGATTAAACTCAATATAAGCAAGCCCTTAAATCCTTTTCATATCTAATGGTTTATGGTAAATAACTAGTGTTCCAAATCATGTTAAATCTATCAACATATCAATTTATGTAGGAATACATGGAACCCAATGAGAAGATAGAGTCCAGATTATTGAATATAATTGAACAAGGAGATTCTAGGAATGAAACATTATAAAACTTCAACAAAAACTAGGATGTAGTCAAAAGATGGTTTGATAAAAGAGTGAAAGTTAAAGCATTGAGGATTTTTGACCTGGTGCTACTATGGAATAAATCCCATGAGAAGAAATGAATGCATGACAAGTCCTCCCCACTATGGATAGGACCTTATTAGATCTTTGATATTTTGGGTAATAATGTATTCCATTTTAAGGACCTTCAAGGTAATGATTTGACATATCTAGTCAATGGATAGTTTTTGAAGCATTAGTTCATGGATGCTCCATTTGAATATGTCTTTGAGTAATAATGGATGTTTTAGTAGAGGAAGGATTAGGTTAGATTTATTTTATTGGTTAGCTTTCTTATTTTAGTCATTTGCTTCCATTAGATTAGTTATTATTTTCTAAATTAACCTCTTTTACTTTTGATAGTTTGCTTTGATTAGTCTAGTGTTGTTTTAGTTTCTTTTCTTATTTTCTAGGATAGTTTTCCTTTGATTCTGTGGAAATATGATTGATCAATCTTGGTATAATAAAAAAATAGTTTGTGTGTTTTAAATCCAAATCAAATTGGTGGGTATTGCATCTTGTAGTTCAAAATTCTTAATCCAAGTAAGCAATGAGAGAGTTAGCCATGACTATGTTACAAAGTTTATGATTCCATTAGGTATGTAAAAGTGGTTCCCATAGTTCTATGTAAATTTATAAATATCTCATTATCCCCTTGGGTGAAAGGCAGATAAAATTATAATACTTGTTTGAGTTAATAACCATTGATGTGCATAAAATTTGATGGGGATATTTTGATTAAGAAAATTTTACTAAGACTAGCTCATGGTGGTCACCTTCTTCCCTCTTTCATTTAATAGGGAAAATAAAATAAAAGGATTAATCCAAAAGGTCAAAAATAAAATCAAAGAGGATTAGAAGCCTATGTGATATAATAAGATCAATGTATCACGCATCATTGAAAATATGAAGGAAGAGATAAAAGGTGATCAAAAGCATCTCTGCCAAGGTGATAGATGCCTGGTTGGCAGTAGAGCAATGATCAATCTCCCCAATATCTATGCACCTAATGCCCAATCAGATTGAAACCTACAGTTCACCCATGTCTTTGTCTAAAACCCTTTAACAAGGAATAAATAATATCACTTTTCCACACATAGGTCCAAGATATAAGTGAAGTTAGTATGTTGCATGGAATTATTAAGAGTCTCTTTTTCATTTCTAATTTAACCATTTATATTAGTATGGTTCATAATTGATATTAAGATTGTAAAACCATAGATTTTGGGTTCTTGCAAACTCTATAATATTTATCCTTTTGAGTCACCATTTGTTATATTCAACATACCCCACCTTGGATTTTTTCTTTGAAAAGTGGGGATGCCCTTTGTTTTTAGAGGACTTATTTATTATTTGGATATATGTGTGTTTGGGAAATTTTTTTATTATCTATAGAAAATTAAAGTTTTGGACATTGAATCATGTTTGGTTTATACATTTTCCATTTGAAAGGACTTATTAAAACTAATCTATTCATGGAAATTTAGGAATAATTACTATGTCTGGAAGGTATTTGGGTTTGCTTATTCAAGTTATTTTATCTAAAATTGTTTATTCATGTTATTTTATATAGATTTGCTTATTTAGGAAGTTTGGGTCTTTGGTATTTTGGTATTTAAAAATTTCTTAGTCAAAAAATTTTCATTTGGGAAATTTATTTCAAAATTTGTTTTGGTTGGTAGCTTTTTGGTCAACAACTTTTCTTTGGATCATTTTGTTTGGCACTTCTCTATGGCAACTTTTTCTTCCAAAAATTTGGATTTTAGAAGGTTTTGATCTTTGGGACTTTTTCTTTGGAAAATTTCATTTAGAAGGTTTTTTTTAGGGTGACAACTTCCTCCTAAATGGTAATCTCTCTGAAGAGCACATTGTCTTTAGGAACTTTCCCTTTAGTGAATTTTGGATAAATCTTCCTAAACGAATCTCTCTGAAGATAATTTTGATTTTGGGGTATTTTATTTTAAATATTGGGCTTAACATACTATATAATTAGGTCCTAAGGTAAAGGTTGATCCCATGACTAAACCATATAATGATAAGTGTCAAAAGGAAGAAGTAACACCATGGCACCCCAAATGAGTAAGCATCCTATGTGGCATGCCCACTAGGCATAGGTGGTCAAGTTTGAATTGAATGAAAGTGATTAGATAATAGATATTAGTGATCAATGGTGAATAAATTGGAATGAATGTAGAAATCTATAACATTAAACCCCTCAACTGAGTTCACATAATTTGATTTTTCAGAGCTTGAGTGTACATAGCCAACTACAATTTCAAAATCCCTAGGTGTATTTAAAATGACTTGTAATTTTCATAATGGAGTTATTATACCACCACTTTAAAAATATTTCATCACACTATAATCAACCAACAACAATTACATATTCCTCTAGGGTGTACAAGGGAGCTCCACCACCATCTAGGTTTTCCATCGAAGACTCCACACAATACCTAGACATGGTCTTTGATGTAACTATGTTCAATGGCCTCCATGCCAATTACTTGGCTCTATGGGAAGTCATATAGAATGTTGATCCATTCATATTAGAGGGGGAAACCTCAATAGAGGATAAATAACTTACAATTGACTAGATGCCATTCAAGCATGAGCCACTTCACTATGCAACTACCAAAATAAAAGTCATGTCATGTATTGACTTACTATGAGAATTATTATTTAAAGGTAAAATTACAAATACTAGCTATCTACACTACATCAAAAACAACAAAATTATTACCTACATATTTGTAGATGTGTTCATGAGGTACTTTAGTCTACCCATTCTAGATGTTACCTTTGATTTGCATAGTGTAGTCACTTGGAAGAAAAATAACAATACAGAGCAAGAAGTAGGGAAGTATATTCTCACAAATGATACTTTCATTATCAAGTAACATACCAAGAATCCCATCCCCATATACCACTTTATAATGGGAATTCATATTGGTATGGCATTGATGAATTGACTCTTTGACCACTTGAACATTTAATTTACTATATCTAGAATGGTTACCCCCGTTGGACCTACTCATTACTTCAGAGTGCACCTATACATTGGGGGAGGTTGATAGTTCCTACTTGTATGAACAGATTCGACACAAGGGAAAAAATCCCTGAGGGGGAAATTATTATATGATGTCATACCTCTTAGATGTAGTTATGGGGACTATTTATCGACATAATGGGGTTTTATGGAATCTTGACCCTGATTATATCAAGAACAAAATATGTGACTTCTATTCCTTCATCCATATATATGCATATATAAGGAAAATATCCAAAATAACATAAGACCTCTAACCTTAGGTTTGGATGGCCATTCATGGCTACCCTCTAGCTAGGATTTCAAAGATCATTGCCAATACACTCATAAATTTGGGTGACTATTAGTTGTACCTAGATTATACAGTCATCATGGTTGCTAAACATAGGGTATACTTCCTTTGTCTCCCAAAATTTGTCCTTGACTCCCAAAATTTTTAAGTAAGAGATTACATTTCAAATATGGAATGGTATATATGGATATTCGATAGAGTGTAATAAAATAACTTTCCATGACTCCCATCTCACTATTGGGAGGATGCAATATACATTCAGGAGACATTTCAGAGAAATTGGGAATACAAGGAGGGATTATACATTGGCTACTCTACCTCACAGGGATTGGGACCATCATGAGAGAGTACAATAAAAGATTCACAACCTTAGCATCCCATAAAAATATGATCCATTCAACCATGACTTCCTATTACTTAATGCCAAAGATGATGAGGAATTAAAGGAAATGGTAGACTAAGGGCTTAATCAAATAATTTTTGAGGGTGATACAAGCAAACCCCTCCCTTACACTTAGTTAAGCCAAATTCAAGATCCCACCACTAGGGGGATGGATATCCTTTAACTTTTAGAGTGGCAAGCCTTCCAAACAACTAGTAGACTAAAGTCAAGACCCTCAAAAGCCATATATTACGATGGAATCTCAACAAGAGCAAGAGTAAGTGGTAGGGGAAACATCAACTACTGGAGAACATAAGGAAGAGTAAGAACTAGAAGAGGCACCAACTACTACAAAATAACAAGAACATAATCATCCATTTTAATTATCTATTATCGAACTAAGGAGAGTCAAACAAGAAATAGTAAAAGAGATAACATAATAGAAGGACAACACCATTAGGGAAAAGGTGGAGATCATTTTCCTAGACACCTCTAATGAGGAAGAGATAAAACCTACTATGGTAGCTTCAATAGCCATAAAATATAGTATGAATATTCCCCTTCCTCCCCAATAGTGATTTCTCCATAGGTCAAGATGACTACACTTTATTATAAAAGAAATACCATGGAAAAGAGACCACAAAATCCACCCATGGAGATGAATAATGGAGAGGCATAACCTTTAGTTGAAGGTGAGACAAGTCATGAGGTGGATGAGGAATATCTATAATAAGCCAAGGTTTTGAGCTTGCAAGGATTAAAATCAAAGGCACTCCTTAGTGGTGATCACTCTAGTAAGGATCCTCTCTTCAATATTCCACTAAGAATTTCTCTTCTCATGTCATTGCTAGTTATTTCTATTATACCTTCCCCAATTGTTTCTACTTTTACTCTTGTGTAATCACTCTCTATTAGGCTTATTTTTATTTCTCCAACCTCTACTCTTCTAATTTCCACTTCTATTTCTTCAATCTCCACCCATTTAGTCTTCATTAATTTAATCATTTTTCCTTCAATCCCAAGCACCTCCAATCCCACCCTTTCAATATCAACCTCTATTTCCACATCCACCAACTAACCCATCACCCAAGTGAATACCTCCTTTACCCAAATAGGTGTACCACTACCATCTTCATGACCAATTTAAACCATAATAATAGTGACAAAAAAGGGCCCCTATGAAGAAAACTATCTACATTGTGAACCCATTACATAATTAGGGAATGTAGACTAGTTTAAGATAATTTTTACCTCAATGCCTAAGCTATCCACTGATCCTAAACCTGAGACTTATAAGGATGCATAAATAAAATCCAAACCATTAGATCTATCAAAGTTGACTCTTCCATATTGGGCCAAGAAGTTATGAACATCAACTTCTAATAGGCCCAATTTGAAGACCATTGAGCTACCTATTATGAGCTCTCTCTTTTAAAAAGACACAATGTTATTGTAAAGGGTCATGAAGAGGAATATTGAAGATAACAATGGTAGATGGTTAATTTTGGAATAAAGAGAAGATATTTAATCTCTTTCAAAAAGGTAAAATAGGAATAAGGGTCAGTCCCCCTACATTAAGGACCTCAATTCTTACATGGATACCTTCACTAAAATAACATGGCCATCCATGAAAGAATAGAGTAGGCTAGAAAAGAATTATAAAAAGAGTTAGAAACTCTTAGAGAGTATCAATATGTGATATGCATCCCCTCTAGCATAGATCAATATGTACATAGTTCAACACTAATTTTGTATGAAAATTTGGATACCATTCATTCTTTGAGAGTCTAATTGGCTATACATGTAACTTCAATAACAAAATTATTTAAACTTATCAAATAAGATGAAACTAAATTGAATTTCTTGTTGTTTTACACTCTTAATAAGGAATTCAACCACTTAAATCCATTGACCCCTTTGGAGGTATCTAATTCATTGAATTTAGCTATCATAATAACTTAGGAGGCCTGAAATTAGGTGAGTTATTCCAAAGCTTTAGTGAATAAGCTTACATAATAGGAAAAGAAAGAAACAAAAATTTTGGATGAGTTAGAATTGATAGAAGATTGATTTAACACTATAAAGTTGAATTGGGATATTTTTGATTAGATGATTTAACAAGCTTCAGATAATTTAAAGCAAAGTATACAAGGACTAAGTCTAAAGGACATTGAATCAAACTTGAGTACAATAAGGAAAAAGGAAATAGAATTTAGGGTCTTTCAGGTTGGCTTTTGATCTATCAAGATAGAGCATGCAAGGTTGATAGAATGGATAAATAGGGTAACTAGACCTCATCTCCTTGATATGATCATAATTTAGGCATAGCATGACAAAACACACAAACATTATCAATATTTGGATGCCAAGAAGAAAATGACCTCATCACCACCTACTAGTTCTATTGATCAAACCCTACCTACAATGTCAGTTACAACACCATCATCAACTTTGATTCCTTCTAGATTAGTTATTTACTCAACACCACCTCTTATTTCATACTAACCATAACTCTATTCTATGCTATTATTTTATCCCCATCAACAAAAATTTCAACTCTAGTTTCCAACATAACTTCAATTATAGTTTTAGTTTTAATAATAACTTTGAAAAGTGTCAATCAGGAGACAAGGTAGCCTTAGTCTAAGGATATTTTTGTACAATTTTTCATGTAACATTTACAAATAAATAGTTAGGTCTTGTTATGTCCATGTTGTAATTAAAAAAATTATTTTTTCTAGCATGCACACATTACATGTTTGATATAATCTATAAGTTACAACATGCATTTTTGTATTTTACTAGTACTTGTGGTCTAGTGATCATGATGTAATTAGAGTTTTTTTATACATGGAGGATGAGGATACCCCTTCCTAAAGTCTTTAAAATACATTTATAACCCTCTTTTTAAAGGGTTCAAGTTTTGGAATAATATATAGGAAGATATCAAGAGATTGATTGCCATACAACTATGTTTATTCTTACTTCTTCCTTTTCTATTTTAATGAAATTTAAGTTTCTTTATCTGTATTTATTCAATAATTCTTAAGTGTTCTAATTCTAGGGAGGAATCCGATTATTTCCATTAATCAATATTGATCTTAGATGTGTAACAATAATTGAGGATTGGTGGATTTAACTGGTTTAATCAATTAGTATAGGTTGAGTTGATAATTCAAGGTATACAAAGGTATTTATTTTGGTATAGTCATCTAGGTTTGAGCCATAACTAACCTAGACAACTTTTTGGTCCAAGTCATAATCTCTTAGATAAGGGTGTGAAAAATCATCCTTAAGGATAGCAACCTTTAGTTGAGATCATTGAGCATACTATACTTTCCATCCTAGACTATTAATTGTGGTTGTTTATGAGTGTAAAATAGTTGCAAGAAGTAAATACTAGTCTTTGAGATACTTATCCACCAAATAAATAGTCTTAGGAGTGACCTTTTAGGAACACAAAGCTTATTTTATGCCTTACCATTCTTTCCCTTTTTGAGTTTATTTGAGATATACCCACCTTATAATAATTATCCACCCATCCAACTCACTTAGTGATTAATTTCTATTAGATTCCATGCATCTGTACATAAAACCTAGTTAAATTACCTATAAGATTAATATGCTATTCCATCACCTAGTTGTTTTAACTTCATACCTATAAATCATGCCTTAGAGTAGAACATCATTCCATAGAGATCCTAAACTGTTAGAAACTACCTCATTTAACCTTTTGTGGTGTGCATAAAGCCCACATCAACAACTATGTTAATTAACTTTGAGAGTACACATAACTTCATCAATAGTAAGTTGGCTACTCATTTGAACTATTTTATTTAACCATATCCAAAATTTTAGGTCATGATTATAGATGGTGGTATAGTCAAATATTATATAAAATTCCATAGCATTAAGCTTTCCATGGGTAGTTGTTTTAACTTCATACCTATAAATCATGCCTTAGAGTAGAACATCATTCCATAGAGATCCTAAACTGTTAGAAACTACCTCATTTAACCTTTTGTGGTGTGCATAAAGCCCACATCAACAACTATGTTAATTAACTTTGAGAGTACACATAACTTCATCAATAGTAAGTTGGCTACTCATTTGAACTATTTTATTTAACCATATCCAAAATTTTAGGTCATGATTATAGATGGTGGTATAGTCAAATATTATATAAAATTCCATAGCATTAAGCTTTCCATGGGAGAATAATTGATAGATTCTCATATGCTTGCTATTCCCATGGGAAGAACTAACATTTTTTTGGGAGTGTAGTGGCTCACCACTTTGAACACTATTGAGATGAAATTCTAGGAACTATTCATGAGGTTCCATTTATAAAATAGGACCTTTGAACTACATGGATTACAAGCTAAATATACATAATTGGTTAGTTTCCATTAGATGATGAAGATTCTCAAAAAAAACATAGAAGGATTTATGGCAAGCTTATTTTCCATAGAGGTTTAACTAACTAAGGAGTCTACGTATCCTAAATTTTAAAGGGTGCTAGATGACCATTCTATTTTTATGGTGACATGTCAAAATGAATTCCTTCAAGTCATGCACATCATCAAGCCATCAGGATCATTTTTTGAAGTAAACCACCCAACATCAGAACCTATAGGCATCCTTATGCCTAGAAAAGTGAAATTGAAAAGATGGTACATGAGATGTTGGAGGCAGGAGTCATCTGACATAGTCAAAGTGAATATTCCTCCCTATTGGTCATGGTGTGGGATAAGGATGACATTTGGAGGATGTTCATAGGATACAGATAACTCAAAAAGTACACCTAAGTTTCCTATTCTATTAATTGATTATTTTATAGATGAATTACATTGTGTTGTTTATTTTACCTATTTATTTTACCAGTTAGACCTTTGCTCTAGGTATCATCAAATTCACATCCATGATGAGAAAATACCTAAAATATATTTTATAACCCATGAAGGACATTATTAATTTATGGTCATGTCTTTTGGGCTCAAAAATTAACCATCTACATTTCAGAGTTTGATGTATACTATTTTTATTCCATTTTTGAGAAACTTTGTATTAGTATTTTTTTTATGATATCCTCATATACATAAAAAATGGGAAGACCATTTAAATCATGTGAAATAAGTAATTTCAATTATAGAACAACATCAAATTTATGCCAAACCTTGTAAATGTGATTTTGGTGTCTACGAGGTAGTGTACTTGGGTCATATTATTTCACATGAAAGAGTGAAAGTTGATCTTAAAAAAATCCAAGTGATGATGGAGTGGTAGGTTCCCAAAACCCTCAAGAGCCTCTAAATATTTTTGGGGATAATTGGTTAATATCATAGGTTTGTCAAAAATTATGGTAGCATTACATCCCCATTCACCTCTTTATTAAAGAAAGACTCCTTCTAGTGGACTAATTTAGCTACCAAGGCAATTAGATAGTTGAAAATGGCTATGTACACAACTCCAATTTTGGATACTCCTAATTTTTAAAAAACTTTTATTGTGGAGTGTGATGAATCAAGTTATGGCATGGGGGATATACTCATGAAAGAAGTTAGACCACTAGAATTTTAAATTCACCGACTAAATAGAAAAAATAGGCTCAAACGAATCTATGAAAAAGATATTATTGTTATTCTTCATGTAGTGAAATAATGGAGACCTTATCTGATGGGTCATCACTTTTAGGTAAATATTAATCATGATAGCCTCAAATATTTTTTGGAGCAACGATTATCATCTTAAGAGAAATAGAAATGGGTGACTAAAATGTTAGGATATATTTACAATTAGTTTATAAAAAATGAAAAGAGAACATGGTGGCATATTCTCTCTTGCAATGAGATAAATTAGTTGAGGCATTATTATGCACCATAACCATGTGGTAGGAAAATTAGTTAGAGGAAGAAAGATTTGAATGAAAGAATGATAGTGCTACCAAGGATTTGATTCAAAATCTTTAGCAGGGTTTTAAAAAATCTTTAAAAATTAAATTTAAGGGTAACAAATTATGGTATAAATATAGATTATACCTTTGTAATCATTATCTCCTTAAACATAAAATTATTCAAGGACTTCATGCCTCTCCACTTGGAGGTCACTCCAAATTTTTAAAAACATATCATAGAATCAAGTAGGATTTCTTTTGCGAAGGACTCAAGGGGGATGAACATAAATATGTGGCTAAATGCATGGTATGTCAAAAAAATAAAGGTGAAACCATTAAGACCCTAGGTATTTTTTAGCCTTTATCCATACGTAGCTAGTTGTGGGAGGAGGTTTACATGGATTTAATTACTAGGTTACCATGGTGTGAAGGTAAATTTTTTATCAGGGTAATTATGGATTGACTCACCAAGTATTCTCATTTTTTCCCTTATAAAAATCATTTTTTAAAGTACAATAGCTTATGTTTTTCTCAATATAATTCATAAATTTCATGGTACTCTAAAGATCATTATAAGTGACTGAGATCATATATTTACTAGTAATTTTTGGACTAAATTATTTGGATGTTGGGCACCTAGTTAACTCATAAATCATAGCTCCTCCTATCATCCTAAATCTAATTTAAAAATAGAGGTATTAAACCAATGTCGAGAATGGTATCTTAATTTTTTTTTGACAAATAGGATAAATAGGTTCATTGGCTACTACTTGTTAAATGGTGGTATAACACTTATTTTCACACTTATTCCAAGATGTCTCCCTTTATGAAATTGTACGTGTATTTATCCCCATCCATCACTTTAGCTTTAATAGTGTATCTTTAGGTTTTAATTGTTGATAAACACATTCACCATAAAAAAGAGGTGTTAGTTAGTTTGTGAGAGAATTTATCAATACCACAAAATAAAATGAAGCAATAAGCAGATCAACATCGTAATGAGTGGATATTTGACATAAGTTATTGGGTATTTGTACATTTGTAGCCAGATAATAAGATTTCTCTAAATCAATATAAAAATGATAAAAAATTGTCACCTAAGTATTATGGCCCTTATTATATCTTGTAAAAAATTGGTAGTATGGCTTACAAGCTGAAGTTGCCTTCATCCACTCACATACATCTGGTATTCCATGTATCTTAAGGATGAAGAAGGTAATTTGGCATAGATTTTCCACTCAAACTAAGTTACCTAAATTTGATGAAGAACATCGAGTCATTATGGATCCTAAATAGATCCTTCACACACACACTAAGTAATTGAGGACCAGAGCCATTAAGGAGTATTTGATCAAATGGAAGAACTTGAATTTTGAAGATGCAACATGTGAGGATGAAGCATTCCTAAAACAACATCTTAGTTTGATTCAATATTTAAGATAATATTATTTTTGATGGAAGGGACATATTACTCCCTTAATTGATAGCATTTATAGGGATATGTCCAGTTGACTTATGGCTTACACACCTTCATATTATCTTGTTGCATTTCTCTATGTTCTTAGTATGGTCAGTTTATGGAATAACCTTAGCTAAGTAGAGTATATATAGGAGGTGGTGGTTATTATTTTATCATAATATTGTGAATTTTGTTATTATTACATTTTTTGGGAGTTTTTCCCCTCAAAGTGGTTTAGCCATAATATTGAAGTATTCTTATATTTTGCCAATTATTGTTGTGGATTTTTTTATTCTTCTCTTAATTTTGCTATATATCATTCTATTGTTGTGAATCATCCAAGTAATTTCATATCCCCTTAGAGTGAATTATCCTACACTAGGTGAATTCCCCTCTCTCTTTTGAACCATACTTAACTCTTCAATTCAACCTAAATTATTCAAAAAGACTACATTTAAACATTAAATAATATCTTACTCAATAATTTCCTTTTACTAACTATTCTCCTGGCCTCTTTCTAGTTTCTCCTTGATTCCTTTGGTCTCTATCATTCTCTAGGTCAATTCCCAAGTCCGATATGGTCTATATTATCTCTAAATTATATGTGGTTCCTTTAGTTTCTTCATAGTCTCTAGATTCCTTAGAGGTCTAGTTCCTCCCCTAGACTTTGAAGTCTCTATCTTACTCGTACTCGCAATTACTAGTGGCCCCTTTTTTTTATACCACTTTATTTATTCCATCACTTTTACTGGCACAAATCTATATAAATTCCTTAGATTACCTTCTCCTTTTGCTTCTCATCATCCATATTTTTAGTCTAGCTTTAGTTCCTTGTCTCAATTCTTTATCATTAATCTCCCTCAAATCCACATCCCCATAGTGCCCTAGAAAACTACCCCATGTCTAATAGAATCAACACCATTTCCTTTTCCATAACAAACATTTTAAATAGTGTATGTACTCATTATAATAATTTCCTTATAATTCCTTGAATAAATAAGGATTATGTATCTTTAAATGCACTATTTATTTGTATAATAAATTTAGTGATATATCTATGAATTTTAGTGTTTATCCAGTGATCAATTGCATGTGCCCAATCAGTATCCAATTTTCATATTTTCTCAAGATTTTATTCATTTGAAAAAATTGATCTATTCTCCTAGGTCTAAAATAGTAATATTAAAGCCATGATAACCAATCATATAACATTTTAGTTAATTCACACTAGAAGATAAACACACACACACACACACACGCACACACACACACACACACACACACACACACACACACACACACACACACACACACACACACACACACACACACACACACACACACACGTGTGTGTGTGTGTGTGTGTGTGTTTGGTTATGATTTATCTCATAGAGCCTTCTATTCTCCTATATTCCTCTTATAATTTTTTTGAATTCTTTCATCCATCTAGTGTTCAATGTCTCTTTGACCAATCAACCATCTCAACATGTTTCAATTCCACTCTCACTACACCATCATTAGCAAAGGTTACTATAAATACCCATAAAATCATGATAATGTTTGTATTATGTGATTTTAGTTATAGGTTTGAAATATTTAGGAGAGATTATGTAAATTTAGAATTATTCTTAATTTATCTATATTTAAACATAGTTTACTATCCAATATCATACATCTTTTTTATATTAAACACACATATTTGAATAGAACATGAAAACTTATACATGTAAAATAACATAGAAAAATTTCAATAGAATCATCAAATGAACTTTATATCATTATCTCACACAAATCAGAACTATCTTTCTTTACAATACAATATTTATAGATTTATGAGGAGGGTTTAACTCTTCACATTCTTGACCTTTCACTTCCCTCCCAAAGCAAACTTTTCATATTATCCAATATTTTTATATTCAATCACATGTCAAATCACATATAAAATATTTTACATTACACACTTTTCACTTATACAAAATTATATAGTTTTACACTTTGTAACCTACTACCAAAAACTAAGGTATCAGTTACTATACCATGTTTGACTCCTTAAGGGCCTTGATGGTGGCATGTTCTCACTTGAAATGCATTGGTCTAAGTGGTCTCTTCTATGGATTTTTTTTACTTTATCTTCACAAATTATCACTTTTTCTCTTGGATTACAATGTAAATGAAGAGTAAAAATATTTTAATCACATAATTTATATTGTTTACCTTCACTTAGGTAAAAACTTTGTGCATAATTCACTCATTCAAATCAATATATGGAAAATGGAAATGGTAATATCTTGATCAATACTTATCCAAATTTATCCTTTTTAGATTTGTTAGAATCCTAAAAATATTTACTTCTACATGATATCGCTTTTAATATTTATTTTAACATTCTCAAAAATATCAATAATTTATAATGTACCTCTAAAATACTCTCTATTCACACTATTACTCAACACATACAATCAAATCAAGTTATATCACTCTTATATTATTCTCCTTTAAATTAAAATGACTCATTAATATCATCCCTCACCTTGAAGGGGGGGTGAACATAAATGATTATTTTCTCAAATATATTTAATCTTTGTACATTTGGTGATACATGTTAAATAAAGCATTCACTTCTTAATAAACACTTCAAATTTTCATAATATATAATCTTTTGAATTATGATTCAACATAAAATACAAATTTTGGGGGCATGATATTGGTTCATGTATCCCCCTTCACTATGTTAAATTTTATAAATAAAATTACTTACAATTACAAGTTACAATTTTAAAATGATTACATTCCAATGGCATTCTATATCAACTTAGTATACATATAGGGGGGCATGATTTTCATTCATGTTCATGTTTCTACACTAAAAATTTACAATTTATCTTTTCAAAGTTCAAAAGTATCAAGTTAAAAATCAAATCAAGATTCATCTGTAACAGTGTGATTCAAAAAGTGATAAGTGGGCCATGTTAGCTTCTAGTGGTAATCAATAGCTATGGCTTCACTTCTGTGAACCCAGTACATGGTGCCACCTTTTTTCTCTTTATTTCATGTTAGAGTCTAGTGACACTTGATGGTTAGTACTTTACCCTTATTTAGATCACTCTAAACAAGTGAAAGCATACCCTTGTCAAATTTAAAATCTTCAATTATGGAGGCTTAATCACTCTCAATTTCACCATGGGTTCCAATCCTATGAGTTAAAATGGTTATGGTTTAGTGACACCCAATGGCTTACCATTCATCCTTTTACCACTTTCAAAATTAATTTTTCTCCCTATCCAAGAAGCACATAAGGTTGAAAGCACCCTATCTTCACTCCAAGTGCTCCAATAAGGGAGCACACAATTTTCCAATTTTAAGTTATAAGGAAATTAGAATGCATACTCTTTCAAGTTTATTATTTCCTTTCTCTCTTTTCAATTTCAAATTTCTAGTTTCAAATATTCAATTTTAAAGTATGGATAGTAACTACTTTTAGTGGCATTGTTACATGTTATTGCATGGAGGCATATTTAACATTTAATTTTCATGACAAAAGTTAAAGCATGTCTTCACACTCAGGTATTAGTTTCTCCTTTACTCTAGTAATTTCATTTCATTGTATCACTATAATAAATGGGGTAAAATGTAGGAACCTAACTTTAACACAAGCTCTTTCAAAATATACATTTATACACAACCTTACTTATCAAGATTATTGATGATGAATGAATGGTTTACTGTCATATTCTAATTTAAATATCAAGCTCGTCTCTCTTGTTTATCACCTAATTTTATAATTTAAAATTTTATTAATTACAAGAGTTACCAAAAATAATATCTTACAAACAAACCAAGAAGCTATATTTTAAAAGAAGTTAAATTATTAATCACACTCCTTGAAAGGATAACTTATATATGCATTATTTTAGCATGTTCATGGAATTTAAACGCAAGTTTACCTAATAAAAATTATTTATAAAATTAAATTACATGTGTTATGTATGCACTTGATATTTAATGATAGTTTATAAAAATACTAAGTCTTCTTCAAATTTTAAACACTTTCTAAATTTGTTATTTCCTTCTCACACTCTTTAACAATAATGTTTTTAATCCCACAAAAACTAAGGTCTTACATGATATCTTTGATTCTTCTGGTTGTGGCTCTTGTATTTAAATGCATGCACACATTTCCCACCATATACAAACCCATATTACCTTCTCTATATACAAGTTTAATGCTTGTGTTTTTCAAATAGTTCAATAGGTTATTACCTTCTTGTATGAGACTCTAAATCCTCTAGTTCCATGTTTTCTTCTCTTAAATCACTCCAATCAAGATAAGGGAGTGTCCATAAAAAATTAGATTATTAATATTATTTTTGATAGCCAAATTTAGTCCCAAAATTATCCCTTATGCCTCTACTATATTACTAGTGTTAATACCCATGTAAAGACTCTTTAAAGCTACTACTTCCCCTTTATCATTTTTTATGATTTTTCCTACTCCAAATTTTCTTGGGTGTTATTTAGAAACTTCATCAAAAATTAACTTATACCAACCCTTTGGTGGAATCTACCAACCATAATGGATTATATTTACTTTATTAATCATTTTATTTAATGATTTCATCTTATCATAATGTCTTCTCGAGGGGACCAATTACGAAGAATATTCAACTCACTTAGATAACCTATTTATTCTTTTGCCTTTCCAAAATATAAATATAATTACTTATATTCCTTTTGATTTCTTTATAGATTTTATATTGATTTTTGTGTACATGGTGCTCATCATAAATTATTACATTTCTCTCTAACCACACTTTTCAAATGATAAGACTAAGATCCATATTCCACATATATTTAAGGAGGTTAAAATTAGTACCACAGTCTCATGCTTGAATAAAAGTTTCAAGGGACTTAACACCTAACTAATGTTGAAGGAATTTATGAATTCTTACTAGATATTAGATACATAATTATAGTTTAAAAGTAGGTACTTCACCTCTTTTTTGTTATTAAAACACATAACATATCTTGTGAGACCTAAGTATATTTTATTCTTAAGATGATATCCTATTAAAATATTCCCATTAATGTCCAACCATATAAAAAATTTATCTTTCAGCTAAGATTTAGACACCCATACCTTCTCCTAATGAAAATACTCAATGTCAATGTGAGAGTTGGAAATTTATTGATTATAACCATCTTTGACTGTGTAAATACCTGAGCCTTTAAATTTAGAAAGAATAATATCATTACTAGTATTCCAAGGAATATGAAATCCTTGAAGAAGATTATTTAGTTCCTTGTGGGCATCATTTTGGGATCCATCTTGATTCTGGAATATCTTCCAACTTCTAGTAATATATCCTCATGAGATAATTTCTACCTAATAGTTCTTGACCTTGTGTCCCCAAAGACCTTGACTTTCCCTGATAATTCCTATATATTCCTCCTTCATTTGAAGTGGGTGTTTGAAAATCCATTAATATTCCAATAAGGCTATTGTTCCCTATTTTTCACTTTTCTAAACATATTTTTAAGTAATAAATCCCTTACCTCCTTAATGTTATTCCAAAATTTTGATCCCTAAGGAGGTATTTTGTGGTCAATATTCTTGTAGTATTTCCACTATAAATATACCTCTCCCTTATAATATTACTCCAATGTTCAAAGGTATTCATGCCAAATATTCAAACTATTTTAGCAATAAGTGATATATTAAACATTTTTATATTTCTTATGATAACACCTCCTAGGCAAGTCAGCTTGTAAACTATTTTTCAAGACACAAGGGGAAATCTAAAATTTTCCCATGTTCCCTACCAAAAAAATGTTCAAAGAGTTTTATAAATTTATTTTATGATTCCTTTATGTGTAACCATTAGAGAAAGCCAATATATAGAAATGGCTTGAAGGATGGATTTGATAAGAGTTAGTCTTCCTATTGAGGATAAGAGGTTTCCTTTTCAATTATTTAACTAACCTCTAATTTTATAAACTAATTTATTCCACATTTGTTGTTTCCCTATAACTTTAAATAGATTAAATCCAATATAAGTTTCTATGTGGGTGGATTTATTCATACACAAGATTATGTAGAGAAAATTCTAGTTTCTAGAGCTAACATTAAGGAATATCACCTTTGATTTGATCCTAATGATTATTTTTCATGAGGATTTATCATAGTTTGATAGAATATATTTAATATCCCATATTTATTGAAAATATGGAGAGGCAAAAACTATAGATTCATCCATAAATTATTGATGAGTGTGGGTCACACCTGATGAGGTAGTTTACATACCTTTAATTTGGGAACAATATTTTAAAGCTTTGAATATTTTGACAAGATCCTCAACCATAAGAATAAAAATGTAAGATGAAATGGGCTCCCCTTGTTGTAAAACTCAAGTGGAAGAAAAGAAGCCTTCTAGAAAACCATTGACAAGCACACAGATTATAAGGGTAACACAACAAATTTTAATTCAATTTATCCATTTGTCTCTAAAGCCAAAAATTTATAGTATATCACCTAGAAATTCCCATTTGACTCTATCATAGACCTTAGATATGTCTAACTTGATAATCATTCCTTTCATTTTTGATGTATAAATTGAATGTGTGATCTCATGGGCTAAGATGATACCATTTAAAATATGTTATATTTTGACAAACCCACCTTACTTCTTTGATATTAGTGATGGGAGGATTATATGGATCATATTAGTGGTAAATTTAGAGATAATTTTGTAAATGATATTATAGAGAGATAGACTTAAAATCCTCTAGAGATTTTGAATTTGATTTATTAGGGATAAGGGCCAAAAAGGTAGTATTTAGATATTCTAACATAGCCTTGGAAATTTTTGACTCTTAAATGACCTCTCTGAGATATTCACTAGGGATCTCATAGAAATGCTAAAAAATAGAGTGAAGAATCCATATAACCCTATAAATCCATCCCCTCTCATGTTAATAAGGAATAATTTGACTTCTTCAAAGTAAATTTATGCCATAAATAAATTATTATCTTGCTTGGTGACCAAAGTATATTATTAAGGAAGTTTTCCTATTCTTATCTGCTTAAATCATGATCTTCATTGAGGATGTCTTTCCAGAATCCTACCAAAACCTCTTTGATTTCTTATGGATGTTCCATAGTCGAACCTTCTTTTGTGTCTAACTTCCTTATAAATTTGTGTTGCCTCTCATTTTTTAGGCCTGGTGGAAGAATTTAGTATTTTTGTCTCCTTCTTTGATCTTTAATTTCTACCTCTAATAGATTTCCTCCTTTTTAAGGATCTTTTCTAGCTTAGAGGCGACTTATTCTTCCTCCTCTAGGAAATTATTATTATTTATTCCTTCCATATTAAGTTGTTGGATACTCTCACTTATAGATTTAAATTAATTTTTTATTAAAACATGTTCTTAAAATATTCTTTATTCCAATATTTTAACACTAATTTGAGACTTTTCAATTTTTGGGAAAATTGAACATTTTTGTGTCATACCTTATATTAGGAGTAGTCTAGTGTTTGATGAATAGATCTTCAAAGTCTGGGTGTTTCATCTAGATTTTTTCAAAATTTAAAGGGGATTTCCTAGGTTGAGTATCATATTTTATCCATAAAGCTATAGGTTAGTGATCTGATCTAACAAACTTTAGGAATTATGAGTATAGAAGGTACTTGTTGGTCAACTAATTCTTTGAAGCAAGGAATGTATCTAAGCTTTAAATAATAAGTTCATCTTTTATCCTATTAATTTAGGTAAACCACCTTCTAAAGTGTTTGACATCCAATATATTTGTCTCATCTAAGAATCTATGAAAAATTATAACAACCCCTTGGGTTTTACTAGAATAGAGTATTTTTAAAAAAATTATTAGACATATATATCTAAAAAATTTCACCATGAGAAATCTAACTAGTGATCTTTAACTAAATTTATTATTTTATTTAGCCCCATAAGGTTTATATCTAATCCATTTATCTAATGATCACCATGATAATGATATATAAAAATATAAATAATACTTAATAAATGATAAAGACTGTATTTATTTCATTAAAGTAATTATATAGTTTCAGCCATGAATAATACAACATTAGAACCACTATTGAAGATGTATAAATGAATAAACAATATAGTTATAGTAGTAGATAATATCTCAATAAATAATAATATAATGATACAAGCTCCATGGAGCATGAGTCTCCATGACTCAAGTATATATTTGTAATCCCAAGTGTAGTCACTAGTGTATTACTATTACAAGAAGGAGAGCATCATCTGAGTGATTTTCCACACCAACTATGGACATCGATCCCATACACTACCTCCCAATAAGGGAATGGCCCTCCTTTCATGTATGGGTAGATAATGATAGTGCAAGAATCCATAGTTACAACCTAGAACTTGTGTGCTATAAGATAACTATTACATGATGTATACCATAAATAAATCCATTCTACCATGATATCATACAAACATATAAACTATATCAAACACGTGAAATGACAATGTTTAATTATAAACATTACTTTGGCCAAATTTTTCAATAAGACCAATCAATTTCATACACACCACTCAATCAGATCATACTTCATCTTGCATTGATGGTGCTAATTAAGCCATTATAATCTATCTACTGCTTATTTAGTGTCATAAATGTAAGATTTGGTTAATTATATAATAATATAAAAGCTAATAGATGTAATCAAAATATTTCATATTAGTAGATAATAAATATGCTAAGTATATAAATATCAAATACATACATTTAGTCCATCAAATGTAATATAATGAATCTAATAATCATCTTATTTATTATAAAAAAATAAATAGAATCATAAATAGTCCTCAATATAAACATACCATCTAGGTAATAATTATATCTAGACTAAAAGTTGCCCAATATAAATATGTAAGTCAAATTGTTATTTCATCCATGAAACATGACATTAATCATAACTTATTTGTTCATATTCCACAATAATAATAATAATAATAATAATAATAATAATAATAATAATAATAATAATAATAATAATAATAATCCAATCATATAAGAAGCTTAATATGATTTGTATTTAAAAAATTTAAATACCTTATTTTAAATGCTTCAACTAAAAATTAAATACATAACAAAGCACCCATAATATCCCTGCTATATAATTATTGGTCACACATATTGATCAGCTTACACACACACACACACACATACACACACACACACACACACACACACGCGCACACACACACACACACACACACACACACACACACACACACACACACACACACACACACACACACACACACACACACATGGTATACCATTTCAATTTACTAACTGGTCAATTTATTCACATTTGTATACCATATATTTATGTATACAATCAAAACATATAGTTTTATAAACAATATCTTAACCAATAAATTATTGAATAAAGAATATGGTATACTCTAAGAAGACTATAATTATCCCTATTCTTAGAGTATCACATATGTAAAATGTAAACACTCAAACTATAATGTTTCATCATAAATCTTCACAATACCATACATTTTCCAATATAGTGTTGAGACTAAATATATATAGAATATACATAGAATTTGAATGGGTCTATGATCATTATTTTGTAAGACATAATCAACTAGTCCATAGACCCATTCAAATTCCTTGTATATATAATGTTCATAGATTATATACTTAGCTACCTATGTCCAAAAGGCAGATTTTTATATATGCAAAAAAATATTAACAAACATAAATATATATATAATCTCATCGAACTGTCTCCTACAGTTTTACACATATGAAGTTCAAATCGAGTTCACACAGGTTTATATCTGGTAGAAAAAAATATAAGGTTGATTTATATAAAACAACATTCCTTTATATAAGTTTTCCATATGCAGTCCTAAGACCAACTTGGTTACCACTTTTATACAATTTATATTAATGGTTAACTTAGATCCTTAGAATCATAACCTAACCAGACAAAACTTAGTATAAAAATAGAACCATATATTTTTCATTCATACAAACAAAAACCTAGCTAGCTTCTAATTATATGATCCATCTCAAGTTGATTTACTATTGTAGATATACTCACACCATAACATTTATTTGATTTCTCTCTCTCTCTCTCTCTCTCACACACACACACACACACACACACACACATACATATACATATACATACACACACACACATATAAATATACATATACATACATACATATACTTATACACATACACATACATACATACATAAATACATACATACATACATACATACATACATATATATATATATATATATATATATGTATATATATATATATATATGTATATATATATATGTATGTATGTATGTACATTGATATGTATAGATACCCTAGGTAACTAAAGTATTGAAGGGTGTATATACATACCCCTATGTGTGTGTGTATATGTGTGTATTATACTCATAAATGAAATTAACTCAATTTTACTCTATATCTGCTAACTACATTTAAACACAACTAAATCCCTACATATATTTGACTATTTATAACCTGATAAAAATTTCAATAAATCATTTTCCTAGTAAAAATAAAGGCTTCTAACTATATTTAATAATTTTGAAATGAAATCCTCTATTTTTATCGACATATCCTATATGGGTTTCTATCTATGTCTTTGTATAAATGTTCATATTTATAACTAGTTCAACATATTAAAATTGAGTCCGAGACTCTAATGAGTCAAGGTAATAATACCCACTAAAAGAATTAGTTATACCTTGACGGATTTTTCCTAGGGTTTTTTCACAATTTAAGTCAAATATAAAAACATAGAGTTGTTCTTACACAATTACTTCAAGTTTGTAAATTATCAAACAACAAAGAATAAAATTTATTCCTCACAAGGTTTATTCAAAATCACTTTTGCATAGTAAGGGTTTCAAACTAGGGCCATTTTACTAGGGTTTAAGGTTATATGATGGGTTTTGTGGATGGTCGAGCCATCCATAGGGACCATCATTTAACCCACTAAATAGTTTTATAATAATAATAAATTAAAACCCATAAATATTTGATTACTAGAATCATCATAACCAACATATGAATCTAAAGCAAAATTGACCTGATAATGAAACCTCCAATGCTAATGCCAAATATTTGAAATTTTATTTCTCTATAAGCTTAAATATTCTCTCTAATATTATATATACCAATCATGTCCTCCATGTCCTCTCCCCTTCTCCTTTTATTTTCCTCCATTCCCTTTCTCTCCACACTAATTTCTCCCCCTTCCTCAATAGATTAATGGCTAAAACAATGCATGTCATGAATAACTTGGTAGAGTAGATAACCTGCCACCATTTTATAATGTAGTAAACTTCTAACTCACATAATGGTTTTTTTAAATTGATGTTAATCCAAGTTAAAGACTGATTATAAACCCTAATCATCTCAAACCTTATCCATTAACAATAAAATAATAATTATATTGTCCTTCAAAATATACATGTTTGTTGACTTTACTAAGATCGACTTCCCATAATGTCCATGTTATCAAATTTATAAAAAGTCTTCAAACATTATAATCTCCATGCTAATTCAAATAAACAATAAATATATTAAAATTAGAATTCCATATGAAAAGGTCAATATAGCATATGATTATTTAAAAGGCCATCAATAATATTAACAAGTCTTTCAAACATTATTATTTTTTTCTAATGTTAATGTAACTAATATAACCTTTAATATAATTCAAAAACATAATGCTTAACACTATGACTTCACCTAGTCATAATAACAACATAATCATTATTTATTAATATGAATAATTCAACCTTAGTCAACACTAATTTAAACATAATGATGTTTCCTTTAATATTTTAACAATGGAAGTACCTATATTGACTTGGATATGTAATCATTATAAAAAATAAAAATATTATAAATATGTTAGTCATTTAATAACTTAATAAATTAATGTATGAGAACCTATCTATACCTACATCTATGAATCCAAACAAAAAACAATTTATAATATACATGGCTATATATAGACTATGGTAAATCATATTAAAACATGCACAAATTCCCTCTTTGAACCAAGAAATAATATCAAAAATATTAATTCAATAACATAACTAGATTAATGAAATTACATAATCAAAACAACATGATCATCAAATAGCAACAAGATCACAATAGACATATATAACATAAATCAAAACATACTACATCTATCTAAGTCAAATAATAATCATAAAACATGTTAATCTACTCTGGTGTGTGTATGGGTTTATATTTTTTCTCTCTATCATCCCCTATTGTCTCCATATAGACCACCCTCTTTGATTATGCCCTACCTCTATCACACTCTATGGGGTGGATATGTCCTGCATCCACCTCACAATAATGAAGCTAGTTAGCTAGAAACATAAATATATCCATAAAATACTATTTCACAAACTAATAAACATGGTAATCAAGTACATAATATGAGAGTAAATATAGCCTCATAGATAATAAATCATGTAAATTAAATAACATATAACTATCCCATAATCAAAATATGTAATAAAGCTTAATCAAATAGTAGTAAATCAACTAATAACCATAAAAATTCATGGATCAAAAGGTTATTAATCTTAGAGAGAAATTAGGATGTGACAAAAATAGGGTTACTAAGATTCTCTTATCTTCCTCCTTGATATTTTGAAGCATATAACCTGACATTAAAGTCCCATCCAAAAATCCGTATAGAGTTTGGATCCATGCCCATTTTTAATCCTATTTGCTTCATGTTGGGCTCAATTTATAACCCACTTAGATACAACTATTGTATTAATTAAACTAAGAGGAAAAATGGAGTCTAAAACACATGGGATGAATATCCCCTCATTTTTAGGATTTTGTTGGGATATAAGTGCTGAAAAGCTTCCAAAACATTTAGCTGGGTGAGAAACAACTATTACCACTAGAGGCCTAACTAGTCTCCTTGAATTAAATTTGTCTAATGTTGTGGGCTTATTGAAATAATAGATTTACTATATTATTTCATAAGATAAATAAATTATAATATACTAAGTAGTAAATATTATCATTAAAAATGTAAAAGAGATGGAAAGCGTAAGGCAAAAAAGAGATGATTCTTTAACTGAGATCAAATATTTTAGTGATGAGAAATGAAAATATTGAATTTTTGTAATTATATCATTGGGCATCAAGTTTTGATATTGCACAATCTAGATAAATAAATGAGATAGACTCAAAGGAATATATGTACATATAAATCATAATCTCTATTTAAAGAAATAAAATACACAAACATATAGCTATTACACATAATGACTTGATGAAAGCCTCAAAACAAATAAAATGAGAATTCAAAATTAATCAAACTAGTTGCTAGATAATCTAATTATATATTCACTTGTAAAACCTTAATTCAAACAAATTATTGGAATATATTACATATATCAATTTAATATCCTCTAATAGACACTCATGAAAAAATAAAGGATAATGGAAAGTGTAATCATGGCACAATTTCAACAAGTTTTAGTGCAAAAATAGTCAACCCTTGATAATGACAAGCATTATTGCTTATATAAGCAATCCAATCAGCCCATTACCTTGATGTAAAACCAAATTAAATTTACTAAAGCATAAAATTAAATGTGGTAACTTATTATATCTTAGTTTATTGAGATAATGCACCAAGAAAGTATAAGAATAAGGCATGGTACAATTCCTAAATCATAACCACTTTTAGGATAAAAGGGGATGTAATATCAAATGTTCTAGTACTTACTAACATTCAATTATTCTCCATAAACTAATCAATGGTCAAAACAAGAAAATTTACCTCATTTTATAAATATACCAATGATGGAATAGTCAACACCTGCTCTATTTTGTCCATTCCTAACTCCACATGTTTATCTTTGTGACAATAAAGCTTCTTCTTAATGCACCTTTTTCTAATTAAACACTGATAAATAGGTAGTATTAGAATAATAAATTACTCTAATATATAAATAGGTGAATATCATCCTATTTATGAATTTATCTATATCTCTAAATAGTGAAGTAATCTTATGTTGTGCACACCCCTTCATCTTGTTTCTCTCCTTCCATCCAATTTTAGCTATCGCTCTAGTTCTTTTACTTCTATGAATGTGGGACTTAACTCCAAAACACTTCTCATTATAAATTTTTTATCATTCCTAATATTTATTTTTATACTTAATCTTTGAGCTTAGTCAAGTCAATTTCATCATTTTTGTTGAGTTGTGGAGCTAAAAGCTTCACTAAATGAGCAAATGCAGAGGTTGCTGGGTTACACAGTTATCGATGTCAGTCAGAACCTGCCAACATCGATCAGGGGTCGATCAAAATCTACTAACATCGGTTATGCATTAGCCAACATTGGTCATCTCTAGATAGACAGAGACTGGCATCGGTCATCTGTGTGTTTCTAGAATTCTATTTTTGGAGAACAGTTAGTTTGCATGTAAAGACTAAAATTAGTCTTGAGTCCACTTTTCTATTTTTGGTAGGATAGATTTGAACCTTTGATTAAGAGGTGCATCTAACGGTGGAGAATACATGGCTCATGAACCCTAGTACTATATAATAGGGTTAGATCCTCATAGCATGTAGACAATAAGATACAACATCAATTGGGTTGATTGTGATTGTAATTGATTGAGAGAGAGAGAGAGAGAGAACTCTTGAGGGAGAATCACTATACATCTTAGAGGTGTAAGAAGAAGAGAGATTTATTCATTGTATTTCCTTCTGGAATAGTTTAATACAGATTGGTTGTTTCTCGTATCTCCTATTCTTTGCTATTTTTGATTTTTAGTTACTTATTACTTCTGGTTTAATTCTATGTTTAGTTGCTTATACAAAAGTAATCAAGTGTATTCCAAGATCCTAACAAGTGGTATCAGAGCTTGTGTTTACACTAACAATTGGTATCAGAGTAGGTTAGTGTTTGTTGATTACAGAATTCACTCACAGGGGTTTCTAATTAAGTGGGAGTAAAGCAATGGCAAAAGAAAGTAAACTAAGAATGGAGAAATTCAATGGCAAGAATTATCAATTATGGAGGATGCAGATAGAAGATTATCTATATTAGAAAGATTTGTACTTACCATTGGGTGGGGTTTCAAGCAAGCCCACAGATATGCAAGATGAAGAATGGAATGTTCTTGATAGAAAGGCTCTTAGATCTACAAGGTTGATCCTAACATCTTCTATGATTTCCAACTTATCACAGGCAAAGACAATGGTAGAGTTAATGGATACTTTTGCAAATTTATATGAAAATCCCTCAGCTTCAAATAAGGTATATCTTATGAAGCAATTATTTAATTTTCAAATGCAAGAAGGTGAATCTGTATCTAGTCATATTAATGATTTCCATGCAATAGTAAATCAGTTAAATTTAGTCAAAATAGTTTTTGATGATGAAATTAAGGCTCTCTTAATCTTATGCTCTTTACCTGAAAGTTGGCATAGTTTGGTAATGGCAGTTAGTAATACTACATCTGCTTCAAATATCTTCAAAGTTGATGTTGTTGTTAGTGTAATCTTGAATGAATAAATTCATAGGAAAAGCACACGGGAAATATCAGGTAATGCTTTAAGTATTGAAAGCAGAGGAAGGCAAAGAGAGAAGGGAAAGCAAGGGAAATCAAGGTCAAAGATGAGAAGGAGATCCAAATCCAGAAATGGAGGAATAACCTACTGGAATTGTGGAAAGAAAGGGCATGAAAAGAAAGATTGTTGGTTGAAGGGTAAAGAATAAAATCAACATGAAGGTAATAAAGAAGTAAAAGTTGTAGGTATTGTTGCACAGGATGCTCTTATATTTTCTTTGGATAATAAAATAGAATCTTGGGTTTTAGATTTTGGTGCCTCTTTCCATGCAACCCCAAATAGAGAATTTTTCAATGATTATGTCCATGGAGACTTTGGAAAAGTTTATTTAGGGGATGATGACCCTTGTTAAATTGTTGGCAAAGGAAAAGTGTAGTTGAAATTGCAGAATGGCAGCACATGGGTGTTGAAGGATGTCATGCATGTACCCATCCTGAAGAGGAATCTGATTTTTGTAGGAAAGTTGGGTGATGAGGGTTGCATAGTAACTCTCACAGCTAAATCTTGGAAAGTTTCCAAGGGTGCACTTGTATTAGCAAGAGGTAAGAGAGTAGGTACACTTTATCTATCTACTTGTATTACTGATTATTCTCCTTTTGTTTTATCTACTTCAAATGTAGATGCAAAGTTGTGGCACTATAGGCTTAGTCACATGAGTGAGAAGGGAATGAATGTTATTAAGTCAAAAGGTAAGCTTTCATATTTGATATATCTAGATTTCTATGAGCATTGTATTTTTGGGAAATAGAAGAAAGTGAGATTTCTCAAAACTAGGTCAATAAAGAAGAAGCACAAGTTGGAGCTTGTTCACACAGATGTGTGGGGACTAGCTCAAGGAGCTTCTATTGGAGGATCATAGTATTATGTTTCTTTCATTGATGAGGCTACAAGAAAGGTATGGGTTTATTGCATAAAGAGGAAATCTGATGTTTTTGACACATTTAAGAAATGGAAAGCCTTAGTTTTCAATGAGAAGGTGATGTACAGTGATCAACTCAAGAGGCTAAATAATTCTGAGTAGGGAAATCTTGATTTGGATGAGGTTATGTTCCAAAATGAGCTCGTAGGTAAAAATCATCACTCATAGGAAAACACAGACACTGATGTCGGTCAGGCAGAGACCGATGTTGATCAGGTAGGAACCAACATCAATTAGGTGAAGACCAAAGTCAGTGATGTTAGGTAGGTGGAAACTGACATCGATCAAATGGAAATCAACATCGGTCATGTTAGTTAGGTGGAACCGACATCAGTCAGGTGTAGACCGAGAGATGACCAAGATCAGTCACTATCAGAATGAAATTTGGATGGACAGCAAGCTATTAATGAGTCTCAAACACTAAAAAGGAGGTTTAAAAGGGTAAGTAAGCCTCCAATTCATTATTCCCCTTCTTTATACTACTTGTTGCTCACTAATGGTGGAAAACTAGGAAGTTTTGATGAGGCAATGTAGGTAGAATCTAGGAAACAGTGGGAGCATGGCATGAATGAGGAAATTGATTCCTTGGAAGAGAACCAAACATGGGATTTGGTAGAGTTGTCAGCCAAAAAGAAAGCACTAAAAAACAAATGGGTTTATAGGTTAAAGGAATGAGAGAATGGACAAGTGAGACATAAGGCTAGGTTATATGGTCTTAAGCAAGCTCCAAGACAATGGTATTTGAGGTTTGATAGGTTTATGACAGAGCATGACTTTAGTCAATGTCAATCTAACCATTGTGTTTATTTTACCGGATTAGATAATTGTAGCTACATTATCTTGTTACTGTATGTAGATGATATGCTTGTTACAAGTTCACACATGCAGGATATTACTGAGCTAAAGGTAAAATTAGCTCAGACATTTTCCATGAAGGATTTAGGAGTGAAAATCTTGGGCATGATTATTAAGAGAGATAGGAAAAATCATAGTTTGATTTTGTCTCAAGAGGATTATGTGAACAAGGTGTTGGAGAGGTTCAATATGCAGGATGCAAAATTGGTAAGCACATCTATGGCTGGACACTTCAAGTTGAGTAAAGAATAGTGTCCTAAATCACATGATGAGGTTGAGTACATGAGTAGAGTTCCATATGCTTCAGCAGTTGGGAGCTTTTTGTATGTAATGGTATGTACTAGACCTGATATTTCCCAAGCAGTGGGAGTTGTCAGCAAGTTTATGGCCAATCTAGGAAAGGAACACTAGAAAGTAGTTTAGTGGATTCTTAGATATCTAAGAGGGACTAACAGTAGGCATTTATGCTATGGAGGGTCAGACACTTCTCTACATGGGTATGTAGATTCAGATATGGCAGGTGACTTGGATGGCAGGAGAAGCACACAGGATATGTGTTCACTATTGGTGGAATGGTGGTTAGCTGGATTTCAAAGTTGCAGAAGGTTGTTGCCTTGTCTACTATAGAGGCAGAATACATTGCAGTCATAGAGGCTAGCAAGGAAATGATTTAGATGACTCGATTCATGGAAGAGTTGGGAAAGGATCAAGAGAGTTGCAGATTATACAGTGATAGTCAAAGTGCAATTCATTTGGCTAAGAATTCAGCCTTTCATTCAAGATCCAAACATATACAGCTTAGGTACCACTTCATTAGACAGGTATTAGAGGATGGATAGTTGAAGCTGGAAAAGATCCATATGGATAAGAACCCTGTAGATATGTTAACAAAGCCAGTAATAAAGGAGAAGTTGAATCTTTATTCAACCTTTGTTGGTCTTCAAGATTGAACTTAAAGATGGAGAAACAAGTCAGAAACAAGCTAGAGGATGTTCCTATATAGGTATAGGTGCAACTATTTATCTCCAAGTGGGAGATTATTGAGTTGTGGAGCTAAAAGCTTCACTAGATGAGCAAATGCAGAGGTTGTTGGGTTACATAGTAATCGATGTCAGTCAGAACCTATCGACATCAGTCAGGGGTCGATTAGTATCTACTGACATCAGTTATGCATCAACTGACATCGGTCATCTCTAGATAGATAGAGACTGGTATCGATCATCTGTGCATTTCTAGAATTCTATTTTTGGAGAACAATTAGTTTGCATGTAAAGACTAAAATTAGTCTTGAGTCCACTTTTCTATTTTTGGTAGGATAGATTTGAACCTTTGATTAAGAGGTGCATCTAACGGTGGAGAATGCATGGCTCATGAACCCTAGTACTATATAATAGGGTTAAATCCTCATATCATGTTGACAATAAGATACAACAATAATTGGGTTGATTGTGATTGTAATTGATTGAGAGAGAGAGAGAGAACTCTTGAGGGAGAATTACTTTACATCTTAGAGGTGTGAAAAGAAGAGAGATTTCTTCATTGTATTTCCTTCTGGAAGAGTTTAATACAGATTGGTTGTTTCTCATATCTCCTATTCTTTGATGTTTCTGATTTCTAGTTATTATTTCTAGTTTAATTCCACGTTTAGTTGCTTATACAAAAGTAATCAAGTGTATTCCAAGATCCTAACAATTTCTCCATTTACACCCTTTATATAGAAACCTACAATTACAGTTAGCCTAAAAACTATCATTTTCATGTCTCCCTAGTCTCTTTTTAACCATCAATTTTCATGTGCCTTTCATGGTTGTGTGTCCTTGAGATTATGATAGTTTTCATAATCCCACTTTATAGGATATTGAGCCTTGTCATGTTGGTGTTGTATACTCTTTGGACTATGAATCCATGAGATTGGGCCATACAACATGACCTCAAGACTATGGGGAGTCTTCAACTATTGATTATATATTATGCTATATCAAGATTCAATCACCTCAATACTTTCCATGTGGATAGCTCAGATCACTCAGAGTCTTATGTAGTCTTCCTTTGGATTATGTTAGTTATTTGAGTCTTGGGCTCCTGTAATGTTTTTATATAGCCTCATCTTAGGCCTTTAGGCTTTAAATACTTTTTGTTGATCTATTTCTTTCCTTCAAGATATGTGTTCCTAAGATATGACCATGTGTCATGATATTAAGACTTTGAGAGATTATCATTCACTTGATATATAATCACCCTTCTAAACTTTGACTCCCTGAGATGCCACCATGTGTCATAATATCAAGACTTTAGGCTCAGACTGTCTATCCAAAATATTTTCTTTTATAACCATAAGTACCCAATATCAATCCACATGGAATGATATAAATACTTTAAATTTTTTAACACTTGGACATTTTTACAAGAATTGATTTTCTTTGATTGAATGAGATCATGCCATGTGTTTTAGATTGGATTATAGGATCTTTAGATCATCTGAATTCACATGTTTTTGATATGCATTTTTTAAGAAAGTACAGAAAACAATAGCTATAATAAAATTAAATCACATACATGAGAATATTGAATGAACAAGATAATATTCAAAACCAATCTTCCATTTAAAAATAGCTCACCAAGAGATATGTATAAATAGGAGTGCATGAGTAACTCCAAGAAAGGTAGTTTGAGAGCTAATAATAGAAGAGTAACTTCCATACCTAAAATAAATATTCAAGGGAGTTGCTTCTAATTCATCTAGTCAAAATTTAATTCCACGTACACTTAAGCAAGATTATCTATTAAATTAAAAAAACTTCAAGTGAAGGAAAAACCCATAATAAATAAATATGGGAAAAAAGAAAACCCTTACTCTAACACCCTCCCATAAGCACATCTTAGGTGGGTAGTATAAAAGAATGGGTCCTCTAGTCCTGATGAGGTACCCATGTACAAATAAATATCTTATAAATTATATAAAGGGATAAAACCTATAGTAAAAACTCCCTTGTAAAAGAGAGACATAAAAAGAGGCTAGAAGGCCCTGTAGAAAAGGATGTTGAAGTGTCTCAAACCTCATGAAGAACTCAAAATAGAAGAGACTTGAACTCCATGAAAGGTTTGGTGAAGATGTCTATAATCTATCATATCATCTAGAAATATATTAGATCAATTATATCCCTATGAATGAAATCTTCAATAAAGTGCATGTGAATCTTTGTGTTTAGTCTACTGATGCTAAACTAGATTCTTGTAAATATGAATAGTATTATGATTGGTAGAGTATATGATGATAGGTCATCTAAGATAGATGCCTAAATATATGAGAATACCATGATTCTATATGAACTTAGTGGTATTATTAATATCCCCCCTATACTTTGACTTGATAGATGATGAGAAACTATAACCTAAAGTGGACTTGTGATTCTAAATATCACTAGCCCAGTCTGAATTAGTAGAGCCAATCAAGCCAATGTTAATGTCATCTCTATAATGAATCTTAAATCTATGTGTTCCATAAATATAGTGAAAGATACTCTTATCTAATTTCTAGTGCAGGTCATAGGGTTCATGCATAAATCTAGAGACTTGGTCCACTGCATATGATATGTTAGGTTTAGTATGTGTCAAGTAGATAAGGCTGCACACGAGTTGTCAATACATGGTAGAATAAACCAAGATTAAAGAACAACATGAATCAAGCTTGAATCTAGATAGAAAAGGAGTCAAATTTGGATTACAATCAAACATGTGAAATAGAGCAATTAGATCAAGAACATACTTAGGTTGTGTAATAGTAGTCCTTGAGTTAGACTAAGAAATATGAATACCAAGGGAGAAGTGTAATAATCCCAAGTCTATCATGGAAAATATATCTTTAAGAGACCTTTTTACCACTAAATTGGACAAATAAAATCATCAAGAGATCAAAATATCATTAACATAAATAACCAAAATCAAAAGAAAATTATCCTATTGCAAGAGATAGACATTTCGATCCAAATGGAATATAGTGAATCCTAATAAAAAAGAAAGAAATACATCTTGCTGTACCAATATTGAGGGCTTATTTGAGGCCATATATGGATTTATAGAATCTGAATTCATGGGAATAATCTTCAAAAAATCTTGTAGGTTACTCTATGTAAATCTCTTCCTCAAGATCATAATGAAGAAATGTAATGTTCACATCTATTTGATGAACATCCCAATGATTGTATGCAATAATAGTAAGTGTGAGCTTGAAAAATTTAATCTTGGTGACTAGTGTATAGGTATTTATGTAGTCAATGTTAGGAACTTGTGAAAAACCCTTGGTGACCAACCACACCTTGAAATTGTCAACAAACCATTTGCTGCGTAATTAGTCTGATATATCCATCTACATCAAACTATAATTCTTCACTTAGGATGAATTTTAAAGTCCCAATTATGATTCCTTATTAAGGATTTCTACTTCTCATGCATTGTATAATCCCACTTAGGAATACCTGATGACTTCCAAAACATCTATGGATCTAAGGTAGAGGCATAAAAAACATGTGGCCCACTCTAAAAATTTGAACATATTTGCTTATCTTTTAAAGGATCCCTAACCCATATACCTACACTCTATAGTGTCTACCTAGACCAAAGAGGAACATAAGTATATGATTTAGGTAGAGAAACATCATCCTCTAAAGTGTGGATAGATGTGGATGAAGATGAATCCCCATCCCTACTCTTGCTATCAGAAATGGAATAAGTTTCTTGAATCTCTAGAATGTGCTCAAGATAATCTAAATCATCTAAATCAAATCCAAATGAGTTTAATGAGGTGGGAGAAGTGTTAAGTTTTAAGTCTATGAGACTCCCCTAAAATTGAACTCTTCTCTTAATGAATAGCTCATGTGTGGTAAGATGAATAAGGTGGTATCCCTTGACACCATATGGATAACCTATAAAGATGCAATGCTTAATATGAGTTTCCATAGCCTTACATTTATTATTTAGTATTTGAGCCATAGCTAGATATCTAAAACCCCTAAAGTTCTTAATTGTAGGCTTTTTATTGTGCTAAGATTCAAAAAGAGTGATATCTTTTAAAGTTTTGTGAGGAACCCTATTCTAAATTTATTAGGAATAATTAATGGCTTCAAACCAATATTGAGGTACCAATGACTAAGAGTGAATCATATAGTTAGCCATATCTTTCAAGAACCTATTCTTTCATTCTAAATCTATTATAAATCAAACCCATCTATTGTGAAAAACTACTCAAACCTATTATTGACATACTCACCCCTATTATTATATTGAATAACCTTGATGCATTTCTCAGATTAGTTTTCTACAATAACCTCAAAGTCTTGAAATTTGTCTAAAACATTAGATTTCTACCTAAGGAAGTGAACCCATGTGTGTCTTGAGAAATCATCAATGAAGGTAAGGACATACTTATCTCTTGTGAAAGATAGATTGGTAAAAGGCATATATACATCACTTTGTCCTTTGTAAAATTTATCTTTGGGATGCTTCCCAAATGTACAACCCTCATAAATACCCTTAGATAAATTCACTCTAGGTAAGCCTATGACCATGTCATTTTTATTGAGTTGTTCTAGGTGGTGGTAGTTGAGGTGGCCAAATTGCTCATGTCAAAATTTTCGAACTCCATCTGAATGAGTTAATAATATAGTCAAATAATAATAATTTGAAAAATACTATAAGGTATATAACCTATCTTGGTGATCTACCCTACCCATTACCACTATAGAATCATTGTGAAAATCTCTGATTGTGATTGAATCTGGTGAAAACTCGACCTTCATGCCCTTCCTTATGTGAGTGATTTGGTACACTAATAGGAGATTGATGGAACAATTATAACATTATTAAATGTTCCTTCATCCATTTTAATAGACCCTTTCCCTACAACTTCTACTAAAGTGCCATGACCCAAAGGGATAGAAGATGTGCTACAAGGCTCTAAGGAAGAAAAATCAACTTGTGAAGAGCCCATATAGTGGGAAACACTTGAGTCAATAACCCATGAAGAGGTTGTATTTGTAACTACTAAAAGAGGCTTTCCTTTTCTTTCTCTTTACCTTTACCTTTTTCCTTAGAATAATCTTGAGTTGATGAATCCTACTTGATATACTCAGGAATACCTATGTTGTTCTTTTCTATAATATGAGTTAGGTGATCAATTTGTTTATTCATGAAATTGTGTTCATTATGCCCATTTTTCTTATAATAGGAACACTTAACCTTCTCTTTCTTAGGTTTATCATGGGAAGAGGAGGTTTTAGTGGTTATTTTGGTAGAGTTTGATTCTTTCTTATTATCTTGATCCTTGTTTTTTTATTCTTCTCTTTATTTGAAGTCTTATGTTTCCCATTCCTAGCAATTATGACTTCAGATTTTGAGGAATTCAATATTTCCATTTATATTAACTTGTCTTGGTCCCTAGTCAAGTTGATAATGAAAACATCTAAAGAGGGAATTTTCCATGTAGTGCCTAAAGCACTTTAGTGGCATAGAAATTAGAGACAAGAACTGATTAATCATGACCTAGCTTAGAGAGTATAGAAATAATAAGTTGATCATCTTTCTTCCCTATTCCACATTCTTTCAATTGCAATCTCAAGGAATTGAACTTGGCGAATAAATCTTGAAGATGTCAAAATTACTAGGAATTAGGTTAATAAGTTAATTTTCTAGTTCATGACCTCTCATCACATATTTCTTTCAAAATAGTTTTTACAAAATGGTCCTCACTTCATTGGGTGAATTGGAAGGTTCTATATGAAAGAGAAGAATAGGAGAAACTATAAACCATAGGCTTCATCACTATGATTATACCACTTAACATTTTTTTATTTGTATTTGGTTGAGTTTCTAACCCCATTGTTATATGATTCAAACCATTATTCCTAAGAATAATTTTAATTTTAATTTTTCATTCATAATAATTAAATGGTGTTAGAGGGTTAATTAAAACTGTATCCATTTTATGTATAAATTAAGTGCAGTGATTATAGTTGTTGTTGTATAAATGAAAGTTTAAGTAGAATGGAACGTGACTCACAAACATAATACACCCACATAAAGTATAAAAAGGTTAACCCCCTCAAATGTTATAAAAAATGCATGCTCAAAAGATGTCAAGCATAGTTGTAAATGTGTGTAGAGTAACCAGTGAAAATGTATTAAAGATGTGATTTTCAAGACTAGGTGAGGACATAAAGTTCATCCACAAATACATCTAGGATGAGTAAATAAAGTGAGTAAGTAAAACTATGAAGAGGTTTTAAACAATAGCAACTTATCTTTAAATATTTCCCATAATATATTTTTTTTATAAAAAAACAAATAGTTGAAAATGTGTCTAGAGAAACCAATGAAAATATCTTAAAGACATTATTTTCAAGACTAAGTGAGGATTTAAGGTTTAGATGAATGAATGTGTCTAAAACAACAAGTGAAAATGTCTTAAATACATGATTTTCAAGACTATGTGAGGACATGCATCTAGGATGAGTACACAAAGTGAGAAAGTAAAAATATGAAGAGGTTTCAAATAAAAATAATTTATCTTTAAATATTTCCCATAATATATTGTTTCTATAGAAAATTAAAAAAAAAAAAAAAAAAAAAATCACTAAAAATGTTAAACTTGACCAATCTTCTTATGCATTACTTGTGCATTCAAATAAAAGTAGCCTATTTGACCTTGTTTTGAATCAATATATTAAAAAACATTCTTTTAATATTCTAAAAAAATTTAAAAACTTTGGGGAAAATTTTGAATAGACTTAGTTTATTTTGGAAGAAACTTTCAAGCCTTTTAAAAATGTAGGAATTTTTTATGTTACTGTAGGGGGAGGATTGTAACTACTTTGTTACAACTGAAGGATGTTTATGATAAAGCTATTAGGTCAAGCTAGTTGATTTGGGCATACATGCTATATGGAATGGTGGTTCTAACTAGGATATAACTAGAGTAGATTAAATAGGTGAAAATTTCATAGCTGAGGGCTACATGGAAGCAACATAGAAGCATGATCAAACACGTAGAACTAATTAATCAATCTCTCAAATAGACAAAACTAGTTAATGCCAAATACATAGGTTGATACTAAACATAAGAGACTAAACCTAAGGCCATATGGAGGTACACATGTCTTTTTTAAGAAAACACACAAAGGCACATAGGACACATAGTCATAAAAAACCATAAAAATCATGCTAATGATTACCAATGAACTAAATATGTAAAAACTAACTCCACCAAAGATGAAAACTCCTAAAAATGGATTGTATAATAAGATTATTTTACAAATTAAAATCTTGTGATTTCAAATAAAAATAATAGTGAATACCCAGACTCATAATTATCAAAGTGGATGCCAAGATATTTGGATCAAGCAAATTCATAGGTTTGTGATAGACACAAGTCAAGCAAGTACAAAACATAATATATGTTAGAAAATGAAATCACATACACAATAATATTTCATAAACAAGATAAGATCAAAAACCAATATGCCATTGAACAATAGCTCACTAAGAGAGATGTAAAAATAGGAGTGCATGAGTAACTCTTCCAAGAAATGTGGTCAAAGATCCAATAATAGAAGATTAATTCCCATGTCAAAAATAGATGGTAAAGGGAGTTAATTCCTATTCATTTGGTTAGAATTAAACTCCAAGTATACCTAAGCAAGCATATCCATGAGAGTAGGAAAATTCCAAGTTAAGGAAAAAATCCCATAATAAATAAATATGGGAAAAAATAAATCACCTACTCTAACAATGTGGCATGATATTAGGGCTCTGATGCCTTCAATAATTAGTCAATTTTAAAAGAATTAATTTACTCTTTTCCAATTTTGGTGAATTCTAAATCATTGATGATGCCATGTGGTACCTTTGTGTTGAATTTCCTAGTTGAGGCTTATGATCTCTAAATCAACCCTTTGATTCCTTAATTCCCTCAATGATGCCACATGGCATCATCATGAAAATTTAAGCCTTAGATATTATATGGAATATCATTAGCCTTCCACTCTCCTACTCTCTGAGATTGTGCCATGTGGCATGATCTTAGGCCTTTATATTTCAAGATGAATATAGACTTTTGATTTTCTTAGAATACCTAATCTATCAACATGTGGATAGCTTAAGGAGATTGAGAGATCAAAAAATTGAACTATTTAATGTCTCCCTTAAGCTCCAAATTCTTGAGATGTGGCCACATGTCACAATCTTAGAAGGTTAAGGCTCATAATACTTAGCCATTTTCAAATGCCCTTGCAGACTCATAACACCTGAAACTTTGATAATTGGTAGATATCAATGGCTTTGAATACTTTAAAAGATCCTTGTGAATAAAAGACAATGAAAAATTGACTTGAGAAATAGTTTTTAATTTATTTGATGAAACCATTCTGAATAAGTACTAGAAATCATGAAAATATGTATAAGCAAAGCCACAAAACAACATAAAAAACTCAATTTGTAAGAAAAGTTGACTGAACAAACACTAATTTGAATGGAATAAAATGATTTAAAAAGATAAACAAATACTTCAAACTAATAATATGACCATTTAAATTATAATTTGAATTAGATGTCAATGAATGCAAGTCATAATTCAATTAAAATAATTCAATAGTGAATTCCAAGGTCCAATGAAATAAACTATTGAGATTGGTCTTTTTCAATTTAATCTTTAGGTTATGATTTAATAAATAAGGTGCAAATGATTCAAGATAATACCTTCTAGTGGATAATGAAAAAAAAAATCAATATTTTAAGATTTAATCCATAAGTCTTTGCTAAAGTAAAATAATAATAAAATGAACACATGAAGCAACACCTTAGCAAGGATTCTTAAGATGATATAAAGTATGTAATAAAATAATTAATAAAAGTAAGAATCACTCAAGAAAACTTCAAAATTCTAATATTTTATTGTTTAAACTCTAGACAAGGATTATCTAACCATTGTGAATAAATGGTCAAGTGAAGTTTATTCAATTTCATCAAATAAATTGGATACATGATTTTGAAAACTTAAGATGGAAATACATATCAATAAATTTATGTAACATTCATAAATGTATCCCTAAAATTAGGCAATAATAGAAACAAGAAATAAGTATGTTAAATCAATAAGATCCCCAAGTGAAAATTTGATTAATGGGGTGTGTTGGACCCAACAAATACAGACTTCTATGGGGAGTATGTTGTTTAGATTTTAGAACCTAGATAGTAAATCATCACACCTAAATCAAAAAATAAACTATAAACAAATCATTTAAAAAAACTATTAGGGTGAAATCACTAAGGTCTACCTCAACATATGACATCCTAAACTCTAAATATACCTAAAACCATTAGTGTGTGTCAAAGTGATTGATTCTTTTATAGTTCTTGAATTCACATAAAGAATTTTAAATCTATCTAAAATAATTATAACTTTTGAGAAGGAAAAAATTATATTTTTGGCTTAGGAAGAATGGCATGGGCATTTCTATGTTTCCTGCTAGCTATATATATCCCTGATAGAGATACCTCTAATCCCACTCAAGGTCTTGCTCCACTGCCAACCAATCCAAAAAGCCTATGATGGAGATTTCCTGAATCACCCTTTCGAGGAAAGAATTTGGATTTTGAATTTTAAGATAAAATTCATTTTGATTTATTCCTTTTGAAAATATTCCATCTTTCAATCCATTGAGGGTTGGGGACCAAGCCAAGGTATAATGATAGACTCAATTTTTTTTAAATTATCCATACAAATTTAAATCAATTTAGTGTTTATATTTGGTTTTAGATGTGAAATTAAGTGTAATTTTATTGATTCAACAAAAAAATGTTTCTAAAATTCACATATTCCATTTTGAATCACAACCCTTCAAAATTTTAAAAATACAAAAAAAAAATTGTAATAGTTTGTGTAACTATTCAAGGATGATTACTTACATTCTATCTCATAAATTTTGAATTATTCTCATACATTAACCAACATTTGAGGTTCATATCTCATAAGAATTCAAGGATAAAACATTTCTTCACAAATTTTTACCTAAAATTTTATTTACTCTTTAAACTTGATTGCCATATATTACTAATTTAGATCAATTCTTACTTCTCCAAGACTAAAGCATGAACAAATTGCAATAAGGGAAGATCCAAAATAATAATTCCAAGGTATTTATTTATTAGATATTGAATTCTCATGATAAAATAGATAATCAACACTAATCAATATTTAAAAGCACACAAAAACTATCAATAGGTCCAATAAAAAAACTAACTTCAACAAATTATGAAAAATAATCGAACGAAGAAAAAAATAACTAAAAAACATGCCAAGGAAGACAAAAATAAATATAAAAAAAGTAAATCAAACTAAGAAACCCACAACTAATTTAAGAAAAATATAAAACTAAACTAAGAAAGTAACACAAATAAATCTAAGAAAATAGGTACATGCAATATGTACATACCATTAACCTCTTGAACTTCATTCTAAAATTGTATTTGATAGAACAACTGAGAAATAATGTTTTAAAAATTTGTAAGGGGAGGTTATTGACCTGTATATCTTTTAATCTGAATGTATTTTATCCTAACAATTATGAAACTAGATAACACCTGATCTAAATAGGTTTGAACTTAGAATGTTGACCCTTCTTATCATGGGATTTTTCCTATAATAAAGCTAAGTCTAAAATATGAAAACATTTAAATTGGGATCTCTTATCAAACCATCTCTTCATATCAGACCAAGATGTATTAAATTTCAACAAGGCTTAATCTCTTATGTCTTTTAAATGAATCAGGTCTAACAGCCTAGACTGAGTTGTCTCATTTGATTTTATATAGTCATGAATGAATTGATATGTGGTTTTCTTGAGTGTCATTTGAAATTTTGGATCCATACCATAAACTAGATTAAAAGGTGAGCTCTTGAGACTCCGTTTATGTCTTGTTTGATCATCCCAACAAACATATTTTAGTAGAAAATTCCAACTATGTGGGTTCTTTTCTAATACTCTCTTAATGACATTTATCAAATTCTTATTTTTAGATTCAACCAAACCATTACCCTATGGGTAATAGTTTTAGGATAAATTTAATGTAATTCCATTCTGATATACCCACTTAGTAAATTTATCTAATTGAAAGGTAGTCCTATTGTCACACACAAGTGCCACTGTGGTTCTAAATCTAATTGTGATTTGTTCCTCAAGAAATTAAATCACTTCTTCAGTAGTATTGTTCTTTGTGCTTTTGATTTAGCTCATATTGTGAAATAGTTAGTGGCTATAAGAATGACTTTATGACCAGATAAAGAATTGGGATTTATAACTCTAATGAATTCTAAACTCTACTAGGAAAAATTAAGCTCCTCAATCACTAGTTGAATAGGCATGGAAGCATGAATTTCTCTCTTTCAAAATATTTGAAAAGATGATACGATCTCACATGTGCATGAGTATCTCTAAATAATTTTTTCAATAGTAGTAATCTCTTAATATATTGTGGTAGTCATGTTACCATAAGGGTGGCCACTACCTAGGTTTTCATGAAAAAAAATCATAACATCTTGTGCTTCTTATAGCAACCCTGCTGGGTTTTATTAGAATAAAGTAAAAATAAATAAATAGTTACGCAAATTCAATATACATATTCCATCACACTAAAACCATAGAACAATGATCTTTAACTAAATAAATTAGTTTTAATTCTATCCACTTTCAAGGTCTAGAGCTAATATATTTAGCTAATGATCACATAATGATGTACAATGCTGAATATAAAAATGAATAATGTATTTATTTCATAAAAAATATTTATAAGTTTGGCCATTATTGATACAATGTTACAGCCAACTATTGTAATGGTTAGATATAAAAAATAGTACAATTTCAACATAATACAAGGCTTAATAATAATTTACAATGAGACAATGCTCCATGGAGCATGTGAGTCTCATCAAACTCAAATCATTCATAAGTAATCATGAGTGTAATTACCATTGAAATACTACTAAGAGGAGGGAGAGAATCATCTGAATGTTTTTACAGACCAACCATAGACCATCGATCCCATACGTAATGTCCCAACTAGGTATTGATTCTGGTTTAGATTTCACCAAAATCTATATATTAAATATCAAAACATTTTGAAAACATTCTTAGACAATAAACACACTAATATTATTTCTACTACATATCAAACCATATGGGAGTACATATTATATATGAAGAGTCTTTCCTAGGTTTTGGGAGATCAAATCGCCACCAGTATCTCTCACAAACAAACTCCCAACTAACCCACTATATGGGAATATATTATTACCAATAATATATTTGAGTAATAAATAAATATAAACCATAAATTATTGACAAATCTATTAATAATGTTTACATACCTCAACATTCACCCCCTTATAAAAATTATTAATCCTATCTACACCCCCTTAATGTGAGTATGGGGAATACAACTCTACCATATCTATACTTGTACTCATGATTATGTGATTTTTAGAAGATAATCACAAACCTTACATGATGGTTTTACAAATGGCTAACTAACAACCAAAAATAATTCCTGATGATTTTATATATGGCTAACTAATAACTAAAAACAATACTTGATGATTTTATATATGGCTAACCAATAACTAAAAATAATGGTTTTACAAGTGGAGAACCAAAAACCAAAAAATAATGGTTTTACAAGTGGAGAACCAAAAACCAAAAAATAATGGTTTTACAAATGGAATACCATAAACCAAATCATGATGTGTATTATAATTTTTAGTTCTCATCATTATCACATTTCAAATAAGTTACATAGGAATGTATAACTCACTTATGATAAATGTGAACAAGAATATAACATATTTTTTTATTTCAAATCACACCATACTGAAAATAAACACACAACTGAAAAGAAAAATGCCACTAAAGTAGAAAGTGGCCCTATTTCTAGTGGCTAATGAGAGGTTATGAAACCTCCAGCCTCCATTTTTTCCTTCCTCTAGTATATGAAATTGCTTACTCAGAATATAACATCTTCATAATCATAGCCATCGTTCTCATTTGGTTCATTCTTATTATCTGAATCTTTTTTAGTGATGATATTAGCTTCATTTATTTTAAGTTTTTCATTGAGAAATTATTTAGGTCAAAATTTACAATATTAAGTCATATTTCATTTTTTTCTTGTAGTAGAAGCATTCAATTTCCTCCTTATTTTTTGAGAAATTCTTGTGCTTCTTTTTAATTACAATGCAATCTCTTCTTCTACATCTTCTTTAGTCCTTTTTTATTTAGCTAGAAGATCTAAAATAATATCTTCAAGTGATTATGACGGCATCTATCTAAGAGTGAAAACAACATTTCTATATTTGGAAGGAAAGCTATTCAATAAAATGGCTTTTGCATCTTCATCTTTTATTAGAGATTGAACTTTTACTAGTTATCTTAGAAGCAATCTTAGATCATTGATGTGACTAGACATGTTAACCCCATCATTCATTTTGAATCTAAATAATTGGAGTTTTAAAGAAAACTTTGTATTGACTAATTTTAATCCAAATAGTTTGTTTAGATTTTCCCACAATACATTTGATTATTTTTCAAGATCTACATAATGTAACTCATATTTAGAAAGAACCAATCTAATAATGGATTTGGACTTATCATCCCTATTTTTTCCATTCTACTAACTTTGCTACATTTTTTGGTGCTACTTAATTTCCATTCACTATCCTCCATAAATTTTTGATCATTAACTACATCTAGATTTTCACTTTCCATGTGTGGAAATTGAGGCTGATGAATTTTTCTAAAAAAAAGTCCATTATGATTTAGACCAACCTATGATGTCAATTTCCATCGATAATGCATCCATACAAATAATTTGAAATTTGTTTACCTAGTAATCACCTAAACAAGACCCTAACATTCACCTAAATAGGACTCAATGATAAGACTTTATAAAACTAAATGACTAAACATCATAATTACTATAAGATCATGGCTCTTGATACAAGACATAGTATGATATATATTTTGATACACATTGAACTTATTACAATTTTTAATATAGCGAAAGGCCATTAATTATAAATTATATCTATGAAGGTACTATTCATGACAATACTTTAAAACATAATAGACTATTTAAAATAATTTTTTTTGAGTATTCTAAAAGACTCTATAAACTAGTATATATAATCACACAATTAAATAAATACGTAATTGATAGTGACAAAAAATACCTTTTTGACTTGTGAGTTTGGAATGCCTGATTTAAATTCTTAGGCAGATGGTGGAGGGTGAAGCTAATAGGAGATTTTGAAGATCTAAGTAGTGGAATGCTAATCTTGAATCTACAATGCTTGATATGTACAGACAAGCCATAGAACATTTAATGCAAAGTATCACATATATAGCATGATCTTGACTATGAATTAACATCTAATGGTTGAAATGGCTTCGTATAGAAGTTACACATTCAATCTAAAAAGAATAAGATCTATGTAATTATCAATACTATTGAATAAATTTTAACATGCCATAAAAGATGTAAGCTTTCAATGCATAAGCTAGAAACTGGAATGAGCATGATGGAAGGTCAATGAACTATAGGACAACACTAGTAGATATGCATGGGGGAAAGATTAATGAGCTAGTTGACTAGATGATGTATTATTCTAGAATTTCATATCGTTGGTAGTATTATTTAGACATAATACATCCTCTTGTGTAAAGCTACCCCATAGGCTCTCATGGATATCTTTGATATTATGTTGCTCTAATACTAGATATTGATTCTGGTTTTAATTTAATAGAATTTATATATTAAATAAAACTTTCAAAAAATATTTTTAGACAATAAACACACTAATATTATTTTTGTTACATATCAAACCATAAAAGAGTACATATTATATATGAAGAGTCTCTCCTATATTTGGGGAGATCAAATATCCATCAATATCTCTCACAAATAAACTCCCAACTAATCCACTATATATGAATATATTGTTACCCTATTCATCCATCTAAAATTATTTACAAGCTTATCCTAAAATAACTTTATTTCTATACATTCAAAATGCATAAATAAGCTTATTCATATATTAACCAATGTTAATATGGTTTTTATTAATTCTCAATTACTGCATAATTAAAGGTTCCTAAAATTCACTATGTCCATAATTAAATTTAGCTTATTAATTCAAGTAAACATATGATCTCATATATCCTTATTATATCACATAACATATTTAATCACCCAATGGAATATACATGTGTTTATATGGTATACTCCAATAAGAATAATATTGTATCATAATTCCAAAGTATCACTCACATACTCACACACACACACACATGCATAATCGATTTCTCACTTTATCACCAAATTTAATTATTTTAAAATATATAACAAAGAATAAACTTTAGTTATACATATTTGTTTTAAATCCTTAAAACCAACATCTCTTAATTTGATATTTCAAAATGCATTCAGTCTAATTAGACATAACCAGATATACCAGGTTTACATAGCAATAATATTTATTATAGGTTTTATGTAGTTTCACAATTCCACTAAAAATGAAACTCCTTAATATAACTATATATTATATCTATTTTCTCATTCACACTAAAATGAAAACTCTATAATATATCTATAGTGAATACTCATTCATCTAAAAATCACCATACCAAAATTATTTAAGCTTTAAATACAATATAAAATAGAATCTTATATGTAAATAAAAGAACCCTAAACTTACCTATCATATACCCAGGCTTAATATGTATATAAATAGATATAAGCATATAATTAGGTCATTCATCACTTAAAGTTTCCTTATGGGTCAAACACATTATAACACAATTATAAATGTAATTAAAATAATTGTATACCTATCCACAGTACACACACACACACACACACACACACACACACACACACACACACACACACACACACACACACACACATGTATGTCAACAGGTAATGGAAAACTCATCCATGTCCCATAATAACATGAATATACCTATGTAGATTTATATTAAGAATAGATAATACAGATCCAATATTAATTTACTAAGAAATTAAATCCTAAAGATGAAGTGACTTATACAAAAACATTCAACCTATCTATAGACTCATATCTACCAAGTTCTTTATAAATTTTCATTTTAGACTAACTTTATACACACAATTATTCTCTATATAACTTGACTTGATTTATCATATATACAAAACAATACATTGTATGAAGAAAAGAATGACTTAATACTAGTTTTAAAGGATTGAGTTTAACCCTACATACCTAGTTGTGCCCTAACCTAGGTTATTGATACAAAATCATAACCTATTTTAACATAATAACTAATTAGTACATTTGTATAATGATTAAAATTATTCAATACTATTTTTTTAAGGTTGAGCTTAAATCAAAGATATATTTATTATAAAACTCAAACTAATAAATCCATTTTACTCATGGGTTCACCTTAGACATCCATGGAAGGTTTTTTTATACCTTTAAAATTCTTCTAGTTGTGTCCAAATAACTCATTCTAAATTTATTTTATTCTTATAGTTAATGTATACCAAATATAATTTTCACATTACAACATAGTTAATAATTTTTATAATGAGTTCTCATAACATAAATATTTGCACTAAGGTTTTAGAGTCATATATTTGGCTCTATGGATGGTTGAGCCATCCCCAGTGTCAAATATATAACCCTCTATTCTTATAAAACTTCTCAACAATGATAAATGAAAACCCTAATCAATAAAACTTTACCAATTTCATTTATTTAATTCATATCATACAACTATGAATTTAATCAACTATCCCTACCTAGTAAAGAAAACCATGACAATGCCGACTAGTAATGTCCTTTCCAAAACTCTTTTGAACACCTTTTTATTTATCTTTTTTTCTCTTATTTGTTTTTTATGTGTTTATGCAAGCACAATTCCACCCATCTTATTTTCCTACATGTTAACAAACCCCCAAAATCCCTCTACCAAATTGAATGTGAGCTCAATGAAAAGAGTCCATGCAATCCAAAATTAAAGTGTTTTATTTTTCATGATGGCACAAATAGCTCAAGTCAACACCAAACAAACCCTAACTTTGTGAACCTTCTTGATTAAAATAATCCTTTTAAGCTTTAAGAACATTAAGAGTGACTTTCCCTAAAATCATTTAAACATTATAACTATTAACATTGACTTAGCAAAATAATCATTTAAAAATTATCACATTTACTAATCATAATGATCATGCCAAATTCAAATTCAACCCATACTTTTTGACTTAGTCCATTTAATAATAATCTATCACACAATGTAAACAAGTACTCTTTTTCATTTATAGTAATGTATTTTCTAAATAAGACATTACTTATAGCTTATACTCATTTAGGAAACATAATCACATGAAATAAGCTAAGTAAGACAACATACAAGAATTTTAATCTTATAATCATAAACACATAACTAAATTAGAATATGGTAAACATATGCAAAGCAACCATATTAAAATATATCAAACATAATATCAATAAAATCATATTAGAAGCCATTAAAATCAAACAATGAATATAAAATAGATTATATTGTTTGTGGTGTGTGCAGGGTTATTAACTTTCATTTTATCATTCCTCAACACCTCCATCTACTCTACCCTATGTGATGATGCTCTCCATCCATAATAGTCTAAAGGATGAAATATATCCTTCATCCATGTCAAACTAGTAAAGGTAGTTAGCCTGAATCAAGATAAAATCTATAACATACTATTGTAATGAACTAAATAATCATGATCATCATGTACATAACATAAAAGTATATCTAACTCAACAAGTTAACAATCATGCAAATAAGTAACATATAACTATCCATACCTCAGTATATAAAATCTAACTTAGATAAACAATAATTAACTAATCAATAAATATAAATTACATAAATTAATAGGTTATCAAGTCTAGAAAGGAAATCAGGATGTAACATCCTTCCCCCTAAAGTTGGTCATTATCTCGATGACACTTGTTCCAATAATATTTTTGAAATTAAACATTATTTAATAGAAAATTAAATAATATACATTAACATATTAAGTAAAAAAATATGGAAACAACTTATAGAAATCATCATAATCCTCCCAAGTAGCACTATCTTTAGAATATCAGTCCTACTAGACCTTGTATTGTGACACTTCTCTATTATGTAAACTAAGTTTGTGAGTGTCAATTATTCTGACTGGTTTTAATATAACCACCTTTAGATCCAAAACTTATAAATCATTGCAATCCCATACATGAAAAGGATCAACAACATATTTTTTGAGATAGGAAACATGGAAAACATTTTGAAAAATAGCTAGAGCTAGTAGCAAATCAAGAATATACACTATAGGATTGATCACTTCTAGAACCTCAAAGGGTCCCACATATGTTGGTGAAAGCTTTTTTGGTTTACCAAACTTAATTAATATTTTTGGATGCTTAAACCACAAAAATACTTTATCATTAATAAAAAATTGCCTTGTTAGTTTCATATCAACATAAATTTTTTGTCTATCATTGTCCTCATCCAACCTTTTTTTTATTGTTATAAATTGGTCTTCCATTTCCACAAGCATTTAAAGTCCAAAAACTACTCTATCTTCTAATCTGTCCCAACTAATTGATGTTTTGCACCTTCTTCTATATAATGCCTAAAATAGAGCCATTTTAAATATTGATTGGTATGAGTTATTATAGGAAAATTCAACCAATGGAAGGTACTCCTCCCACTTATATTTTTGTTCCATGCAATACATTCTAAAGAGATCTTCTAAAACTTGGTTAACCCTTTCTATTTGTCCATTTATGTTCTAGTGATATGTAATACTAAAATTAAATTGTGTGCCTAGATCTAAATTCAAAGTCAACCAAAATATATAATTCATTCTTATATCTTGATAAGAAATGATCTTATCTAGAAATCCATGCAATCAATACATCTCTTTCATGAATCTCTTCACAAGCATAGGTGCATCAACAATCAAATTACCTGGTATGAAGTGAGATAGCTTGGTTAGTTTGTCAACTACCACCAAGATCCTATCATGATGCTTCCATGATAATGACAAAATTTGGACAAAGTCTATACTAATCACTTACCACTTCCATTCTAGTAAATCATGAGATTATAATAATCCTTTTGTATACACATGTTTAACCTTTACCCACTAGCATTCCAAATAATGAAATACAAAATTTGCTACATCCTTTTTAATCCCTTTTTAAAAATTGATAGGTCTTAGCTTAGCCATAAGCTTAGTTCCTCTAGGAGATCATAAATAAGGGGAATTTTGCAATTCTTTTAGCATCATGCTCCTTAAATTCTCTCTATTTGGCACATACATCCTACCAATGTACCTCAAAAGACCACCACTCTCTAATTTGAGTCCTTTAAACTTGGAATTCTAAGCATCCTATGATAGTGCTTTCTTAACCTACTAAAAAAATTCATCTCTAGGGAAGAATTTAATTACCTAATCACATAAAGTACTCCTAATAGTATCTAAGGTTGATATATACCTTCTATGAATTAGGGCATTTGTAACTTTATTTTCTTTACCATTAATATAGTTAATAGCAAAATCATAATCATATAATAATTCTAACCATTATCTCTGACATGCATTCATGTTTAATTGTGTAAAGATATATTTGAGTTCCAAGTTTCTAGTCTTGAGCTCAAATGGTTTCCCTAATAGATAATTCCTCCAAAGTTATAAGGCATGCACTGTTGCATCAAGTTCTAGATTATGAGGGGCATAATTTACCTCATAAGGCTTAATCTTTCTAGACTCATATGCCATAATTGAACCATCTTAAAAAATAAGTCCTCTAATTCCATCCCTAGATGCATCAGTGATTACTGAGAACTAACCATTTGGATCAGGTACTCTTAGCACAATTTCCAAAGTAAGCCTCATTTTTAGCTCTTAGAAGCTTTTTTTACACTTGTCTGACCAAATAAAACTTTTATTCTTCCACTAAAGAGAGGTAATTAGGTTATCTATCTTTGATAAATTTAGAATAAATTTACTATAATAACTTATTAATCCCATAAAACTTCTCACTTCATGTACATTTTTAGGTTTTGGCCATTCTATTATGGCTCTTATCTTCACTAGATCAACTGAAATTCCATCTATGGAGATAATTTGTCACAAATATTTAAATTTATGATAGAAAAATACACATTTGGATAAATTACCATATAATTTATGATTCTACAACCACTGCAAAACTAGTTCTAGATGTTGAAGATGTTCTTCCTCATTCTTAAAATATATGAGGATATCATCTAGGAAAACTAACACAAACTGGTCTAGTTAATCCCTAAACACACTATTCATGAGATTCATAAATGTTATTGGAGCAATTTTTAAGCCAAAAGTCAACACTATGAATTATAGTGCCCATAATAGGTTTTGAATGATATTTTGGGAACATCCTCATCTTGAATTCTCAGCTAATGATATGTTGCTCAAAAATCAATCTAGGAGGAAATTGTTTTTCCTCGTATTTGATCAAAGAAATCATCAATATAAAGTAATATAAAAATTTTATTGATTGTCATCTTTTTCAACATCCTATAATTAATGCATAGGTGAAGAGTACCATCTTTCTTCTTAATAAACACCACTAGTGCACCCCATAGTGACAAACTTGATCAAATAAACCCTTTCGATAATAAATCTTGTAGTTGAGCTTTCAACTCAACCAATTTTGTATATGTCATCCTATAAGGTGCCTTAGATTATAGTTCATATCTATTTATTATATCAATCAAGAAATCAAACTAATGTTTGGGTAGTAATCTTGGCAATTCCTTTAGAAACACATCCTGAAAGTTCTTAAGAAAAAGATAATCCTCAATAGATGGTTCCTTATATTCCTCCATATCATTTATAATAATAATAAATTATTGACATAATTTTCTTTGATCTTCTTGAGTTTAATTTTAAATTTTTTCCTAATCTTAAACTCTCTTTTCTCACCCTGAAGCTGTGTTTGATTTCCAAAATCATCTTGACATTTTAACTTCTTGAGATATAAATAAACCTTAGCTTTATGTTGAGAAAGACAATTTACTCCAAGATCACATCATATGAACCTAGAGGTGCAACATACATATACACTATTATAGTGAATTCAAGTAACTTAATCTTAGCTTCAACTAGACAATATCAACCTTAACCTTTGATTCATTCCCATACTATACTAACATGCATTTTACATAATTCTAGATTTTATAGATAACTTATTAAGCATTATAGGGGAAACACAACAATAATTATCCCTAGGTTAAATCAGAATTAAAATTAGATGATGAAATAAAATACCTATTAGTTTAATAAGATAAGCTTGAAATTTTGTTAGAATATTATCGATAACTACATGATTCCTCTATTGAAAAATTCCTTGTTACAAAGTAAAAACCTTATTCTTTCGATTTTATTTACCTTGAGTATACTCTATAGTGTAATTATCACTTACATAGATAAAGCATCCTCTATGTGATCTTATCCTATCTAACTATTGGTTCCCCTTAATACCACCCTTGAAACCATTTCTAGGTTTCCTATTTCCTGAGCTATTGTTGAACTTAGCATTCTACTTCTTAAACTAGATCTTGAAGTCTCAACTCCTCTTCCAATTCTTCTTTTTTAAAGTCATTTTAGGACATTCAAACTTCTTGAATTTTTCTCTGACTTGAGAAAGATATTTTTGCTTTTTCTCCTACTTAACTCCCTTTTTAAAGACTTGATCTATGGTAGATGGCCCATGCACATCCACCTCACAACTAATTTGAAGTTTTAATCCCATAATGAAATTCTTGATTAGAAACCTCTCATTTTCTTGATATTGATGGGCATACTTTAGGAAATTAGTGAATTACTCCCAATATTCATTCATATAAATATCTCCTTATTTAAGGTTCTAAACATCCATTAGTTTCTGATTGAAATATAGTTGAAGAAGCCATAATGACCTAAAAAATCCCTTCAATTAATCCCAAGTGATGGTGGTAGAGTCGAGATTAAACTCAAGATTCTTATTATCCCACCATGTTGCTTCTCTAACAAGTTGATATGATCTATAAAAAGACTAAGTGACTTTAGATTAATTTCAAATCACAAAATACTTTTCCATCTCTATTATCCATATTTTAGCTCCATCTCCAAAAATAATTCCATCAAACTTGGGTGACTTCACCTTTTTTATATCTTGTGTCATATCTATAATGACTCAATCTCTCACATCTTTTGGAACCTCCTCATGCCCATACTCTTGATGATTTTCTTGATCAATAGGATTTTATTTAGGTTCTTCTTGATTATTCTCCTTGCTATGACCGTGCACTTCCTTTTATAAGGTTGTGATTTGATTCCTAGTTTCATGGATGGATACGAGGATTGGATCCAACTTCACAACTTTATTAGTATAAAATTGATTTGGATCCACTTGAGGGTTAGTGTTTGAAGTACCCTCACCTCCATGTCTACCATGCACAATTATTTTTCCTATTAATAGGGGAATACATTTGTGTTAGTGGATTCATTAATTCCTAGAGTTTGAGCCTCACCTTCGATACCATAATGCAACAACCTGACTAGGTTTTACTAGAATAAGTTAAAAAAAAATTTACTTTTTATAAAGATTACATCACACTAAAACCATACCACAATGATCTTTAACTAAATACACTAGTTTTAATGCTAACCCATTTCAGGGTCTAGAGTTAAACTATTTAGTTAATGATCACATAATCATGTATAATATTGAATATAAAAAATGAATACTATATTTATTTCATTAAGGTATATTTATAAATTCATCCACTATTGAAACAATGTTACAACCAACTATTGTAATGGTTAAATATAAAAAAATAATATAGTTTCAACATCATACAAGGATTAATAATAATTTACAATGATAAATGCCCCACAAATCATGCGAGTCTCATCTAACTCGAATCATCCATAAGTAATAATGAGTGTAGTCAGTAGTGAAGTAATACTGAGGGGATGGAAAGCATCATCTAAGTGATTTTACACACCAACCATGGACCATTGATCCCCCACACAATTTCCAAACTAGGGAATGTCCCTTCCTTCATGGATGGGTAGATAATGATAGTGTGAGAATCAAGAGTGACAACTAGAACCCATGTGCTTTAAGATAACTATTACATGTAAAATATCATAAAGAAACCTGTTCTAACATGATATTATATAAAACATGTAAACTAAATCAAACATATGAAATGATAATGTTTAGCCATAAACCCTACTTCGGCCAAAGTTTTATTATAATTATTTAATCTTAAGGATCAGTCAATTTCATACACACCACTCAATCTTATTACATATTTTTTATGTATTAGTGACACTAATTAAGTGGAATCTATCTCATTTATTTAGGGTCATTAATTCTAGATTGGTTTATATATTTAATAATATTAAAGCCAACCGATTTCATAATGATTTTTCCATACTATCAGCTATAATATGTGCTAATACAAGAAAATCTCAAAGACATATATTTAATCTATCAAATGCAATATAATAATTCTAAAAACCTTATTTATTTATAACATAATATTAGCCAAATAAATAGATTCCAAAATAGTCATATCATTCAGGTAAAACTAAGCATCATATTTCAAGTTTACTAAATTATTTACATGCAATTTTTATCTTAATATTATTCATCCATCTAACAGTATTTATAAGCTTATCCTAAAATAACTTTATTTCCATACACTCAAAATGCATCAATAATATTATTCATATACTAACCAATGTTAATATGGTTTGTATTAATTCCAAATTACTAAATTAAATGTTCCTTGAATCCACTATGTTCATAATTAAATTTAGCTTATTAATTCAAGTAAACATATTCTCTCATATATCTTTATTATATCACATAATGTGTTTAATCACCCAACATAATGTACATGCGTTTATTGTAGACACCTAAAATTGGCCACCAATTGCTTCATAATTGACTTTAGAACAATTATTACCAACCATTGAATATCTAGCCTAAGAATTTATAAAGGTCTCAAATTTAGCTTCATAACCATGCAATTAAATCAATTTAGCCTATTAATCAATTAAATAATACAAATGCACATTGAATTAAATAAAATATTATAATAAATTTCCAAATGCCTAAAAGGTATTAATTAGCTTGTTATTCTTAATCAAGTCTTAATTGAATTCATCCATGAGATAATATATCAATTATCAAAAAGGAAAATTCAAATATCAATGAATATCCTAAAAGCTAATCATTACCTTTGTGAGTTGTCCCACATGGAAAATACCTCAAAACACACTTATTTCATGCTAATAATGACCATTTAGACACCTTTAAACTCAACCAAGGTTAAATAAGCCAACCAAGGTTAGGATTTAACCCATTCCAAGTTAATTTCAAAGCCTATAAAAGCAAGCCTAGACATCTTCATTTAAAAAGCTATGTTGGTGAAAAGTTACCATGCACAAATGATTTTAGAACTTGAACCATAGTAGAGTTATAATGTTGGATTTTATCCATTATTCAAATGTATAGTGTTATAATGCCAAAATCAAGCCAAATCACATCAAGCTAAGCCAAAAATTATGTTAAGAGGAGATGGAGATAACCAAGCCCCATTGATGAAGAACTTTTGAGCATAATTTGAGCAAGCCAATGCACACATCATTTAAAACATTAAAATAAGGTGAGGAAGGCATGTTTTCTTACATTTTAGTTTATCTTTGTCATTTTTTGTTTCTTCACCAGTCTCCCCCTATGATCTAGGTATTGAGGTGTTTTTTAGTGTGTTTTTTATCAATTTGATTTAATTTTGAGACTAACACTTGATCTAACCTCCCCTCCATTGTCAAATTCCTAAAATCATAAATGGAATGCCTAATGGCACCTAATGCATCCCACATAGAAAGTAGATCATTATGTATCTTTTGAATCTTTATTTGGATGCTTGAGTCTCTCTAAAAATTGATTTTTAACCTTTTTTTAGCTAGATTTCATTTTTATTAAATTCTTGAGTTTACACAGTGATCATCAATGGTGAGGTAAAATCGTTGATGGTTAAAACCTAACCATCGATGATTATACCTAACCACCATTGAATATGTGTAACCATCGATGGTCAAGTTATAGGGGAGAAATAGACCTAAAGATTGTATTTTATTTCTTTTGGTCATTTTATTCCTTGATTTATCAATTTTAAGATCATCTAAATTCATCAACTAAGTTTTACCTTGTATTTTTTCTTGATCTTTGAACTAATCCAAGCTTGACTTAACATGTTTATTTCTTTAGGTTTTGCCTTTAGGTCCATAGGTCTTTACCAATAGTCTTTATCAATCATCAATGATTCTACTTGATCACTAATTATTATCTATTGACTTATTAGTGATGGTTGATTGAAACCATCGATGATTATCTATGACCACTAATGGTTAATATGTGAAATAAAATCCAAACTTGAGAGATCAAATCCAAAATTCATTTGATAATAACCAAAAGTGATTCAAAGTAGGGGGTTACTCTCTTGTTTTTATAGGGTCAAGGTGACATTGAACACAAATTTGTTAGAGGTACAACCACTAAGAGGGGGGTGAATTAGTGAGCCCAAATAATCCAACTTCATGATCTTTACAAACACTTAATTAGTTACCACAAACATTTATGAAGCATAAAAATCATTCATATCAATTAGAAAGAGAGACAATGCAAGATCAATCACATAACACATGGCATACGTGAGGAACCCTCTTGGGAAATAAAACTCACTAGAACCTACAATTGGACTACTATTCTATAATAAAAAGAACCAATTTAGACCATCTATAAATGATCAACGAACTACCATTCCTAATTTTAGTGAGACTACAATCCCACAAAGAGATACCACACATGTCTAGCTAAGATGAAATAATAACTAGACCTTTAAAAAGTTTCACCTTGCAAGGAGGCTATAACCCCCTAGATGTTGAGCTGACACAATAAAACTTATGAATAGAACATTGCCTCAACACTAATTACCTACCAATCTGATGGAGATACAAAGTATATCAACTCTTTTTAAATTTGCACACTCAATGCATCTAAAGCCACCTTTTGGACCACTCTACACTTATTATCAACAACTCTATCACCATAACACTCCCTATTGGTCACATCACATTACATACTTGAACCAACACATAAAGATCAATTAGGACACATTACATATCCCAACTATCCCACTCTTCAAACATTCACTCACACTCACTTCAACACACTTACAATAACTCTGTCATAACAACAACATGACCAAATAGTCATACACATAGTCTACACTCTAATCTACCTCTCAGATTAACCGCATCTCATATAGTTTTCACCTTGCCTTCACTCATAATATACTATCTCAAACAACCTCTTGAGCAACTTGATCATTCTGCTTCCGCTAGGCACATTAGGTCCAATGACATGTATGTCCTTCTACACCAACTTAATTAGACAATCATGTCTTATCATCTTTACTCTCTACGTGTCCTCACTAACCTATAAAATCTTTTTAAAAGGTTCTTACCTTCACTTGGTTCCACATTCACACAACCCTCAAAGTCTCACATAAAATCTAGAAACCATCATCTTTAGTTCCACTATTTATAGAGAATATTTGATAATCAAAACCTTGGTCAGTGATTAGACATGCCTTATCTGTTAATTCCTCTTTCACATGAATACATGACTCAAGACAATATTCATAGGTTGGACATAAAATCTATAGGTCACCCTTAAGAAGATACACCTTTTAATAAGGCTCTTATAGATCCTATTCACCCATTTAACACTTCATTGATCAAAACTAGAACACAAGATCACTTTTAAATACATGATTCCACTCCTTATGCCCCATTTGACATCCTCAAATGATCACAATTATCTTTTCTCAGCTATGCCTATGCTCAAACAACTCAAACACTAACCTGATTCATAGGAACATTATGAACAAAAACATAGCCAACTTCTTAAGCATTATTCATACTCAAGATAGATTAATCACACATATAAAAACCACATAAAGTATCTTTATGGAGTTTAAAACACTCCCCAATATCCAATTCATCAAGAGATATTGAAATAATATGAAAACAAGCTTGAATAATCTTCTCGTGTCACTTACAGTCCATGCATGAACACATAGTCAACTTTGAACCTTAATATCTTTGACTATACACACTTCCATATCTTCAAATTAGGTTTATTATATGTGTCATGGAGTACTCTTCATTTTTATTTTTATATAATGATAAAATTCTATCTAGATCAAAATATATGTCCCAAAGACCAAACACTAGTTTTTCCCTTATTAAATTCAAAAATTTAAATGCAAATGGTCACATTTATACTCTTACCACTTTACTCACATCTCATTTCCTCACTGATCAAATAAATTATACACCATTGGTCTTGTCCAAACTTTAATGTATAAGTTCCAATGATCAAAATTTCAACCTCAGTCACTTTGACCTCATCTCATGTAACCTTGTAATGTTGACTCAATACACACCATCGATCTTTGTGGATCAACCAGGTCTTTAACTATCAACACTCACTATTCAATCCATCTATTTGAACACCCACTTGTTGTTAGATCCTTACCCTCTATCTTTGCTTAATTGTTAAACATTATACACCTATCTTGATCTTACTACTTCCTAACTTATTAGAACAACACACATTGTCAATCTTATTTGAACTTTAACTTATGCATAAATGACTAAGTATGGGAACCTTACTTATCTGCTTGGAAGGCCAACTTTACATAGTCATATCTTTTTCTACAATGGGATACGTGATATGTAATTTAGACCATATGATCTCCTTACATAAGATAATCTAACCATATAAAAATTTTCTCCTATAACCCTCACACATGTGATATATATCATCATCAACATGCTCACTCAAAATTTTGTTCCATAGAGCCAACTATGCCTAGAACTACCTAAAAGGCCAACTTTACTCATGCATATCTTTTGATGTGCTTCATTGCATGATCTAAAATTTAGTGAAAATAAATTAGGCTCAAAATTGAATAATCCCATATGATCACCTTCTCTTGAAACATCCATACATGCAAGATATGATACCATAGAAATGCTTACTTGGCTCTTCTTGCCACTTTGTGAATTTGGCTAAGTATGGGAAAACACTTTCAAAATGTTTGGGAGTCCAACTTTGCACTTGAATATCTTTTGATGTGATTCAATTCATGACCTAAGATTTAGCATATAAAAACTAGGCACAAAAATAAAAAAACCCATATGATCATTTTGTATTGACACCTCCACTTATGTGAATGTTGACCTCATCAACATGCTTTCTTAACTTTACTTGAGCCCTTTTGTAAATTTGGCTAAGTATGGGAACATAGTGAATTCTATCTAAGTAGCCAACTTACATTCTCATATCTTTGACTGTAATTCATCACATGAATCAAGATCTGGTGTATAAAAAATAGGGACTAATATGATCATAACCATATGACCAACTCCATTTGACTCATTCCCATGTGGCAATGATGATGTAACTAAACTGCTTACTCAGAATTTCTACCATTAGACCCAAAGTGTCTAGATGAGAAGAATGATGAACCTGGTGAATTCCACTCATGCACACAAGCACTCAAATAATTCTTAAATTCTAATAGGACCCCTTACACATGATCAAATCACCATACTCATCCCTTCACCTCTCTACCATTCTAAAGCTAAAGATTAACCAATCATACTTCAAGCATATTAGGACAAGCATATTACACACTTTGTCATTGTCACTTAGAATATCAAGGCACTTCATCCACTCACTAGTACACCTCCATGACATCACCATGACATCATTGAAAATAATCTAACAATCCCCCCTTTGTCATTAATGTTGACAAACATCATTTAGCTCACCTTATCTCTCTTCAAGCACTTCCAGAATAGGAAATTTATCTCCCTTTAACACAATTACAAAGTGGTTACCAACTAATCTTGAGGACCTAAAAATACCATAAATAGGAAAGGACCATCTTAGAAAGATGATATAAACTCCCCCTTATTTTGATCCTACCTCTTCATTCCTTAACAACTTCCTCTTACTCCATGCCAACACTCTCTTCAACCAAGCACTAAAACTAATGAAGAAACAACACACAAAAGAATTTAAATCTGATGGAACTCACCAAGAAACATATAAGAGGGAATATCTCTAGTAAATTTGAGTAATTTCACCTTTTAAGCATCTTTATATCTCCACACATTATAAAGAACCACCACTCATGCTTACTAGCATTCTATCTCAAGCTTCCATAAGAACCATCAATATAACTTCATGCCACACACCAAATATAAAAAATTCACTAAACACACTTGAGAACTCACCTTGAAATACCAATACCTTGATCTTTTGGAAAATCTAAGAAAAAAACACTTTTCTTAAAAATAGGCCTATCTAGCCTCCTTGTAGCCCTACTTGGAACTTGTACAGTCCACAATTTTTAGTAAACACATCTTTAAGACCTAAAACTTCATATCTAAATTAATCTCATATTCAAACTCAATCACACCAATTTTCATTACCAATCTCATCCTTTACAACATACTTCCTTCACAAACCTAATAGCCAATTAGCCCTCCATATTGACATAAACTTGAATCATTTAAGAAACACAAATATTCAAATCTCTATGAAGCTTGATTTGATAACCCATTTGGATCATTCAAAAAATTAAGAAGCTTTAGACCTTAGGTCATAAGGAAAACTCCTTTTTTAGCATAGCTTAAAACCCTATAATCTCAAAATAAATACAGTCAACAAAACTCCTTTTGGTCAATGCACACCTCTAAAACTTATTTCCCACCTAGAGAAAACCATCACACACTTCTAGACCAAAATTTGAGCCTCCATACCTTTGAGAACATAGAATTACTATAACCCATTTTAGGCCTGCTTGCCCTTAAGCCAAAAATTGAGAAGACTGAGAGCACTCAAAAAATCTTCAATTGTTACAAACATACCTTCAGACCTCAAAAACACTTAGAGGGCATCACCAAGAAATTTATAAACCTTTCTAAGTGCCAAACACTTCTTAACATTGCATCAATCTCATTATGTCATTTGGGTATACCCATTTTGATCCTATATAATAGCTCCTTCATAAATCTGTAGAGTAGCTCATGAAATTATTGCTCCCCTTCAACCAAAGACCTCTAATTTGCAATATCATATTGATCACACAAACTTGCTTCTCCACACCTTCTTTCTTAGATTCAACTACTTAGTCCTCTGATCCTATGACCTGACCAATTACAAAGCTCCCCCTAACTTAATGCTTCATCGAAAACATGACATCTTCAACAAGTCTTCAAAATTATTCAATCATAATCAATATTCATATATAGACACCTCATCTTTATAACACTATGAAATTATATGTTATATACATCTATTCAATAAGCCTTTAATAAGATTAGCAAGATCTAGGACAAAAAAAACCTAAAAGAGAAGCCTTCAACTTATAGACTCACCTGACATCTACAACAAACTGATATACAGATAGATATTTGAAACTCACCTTTATAACAAAACATCCAAACCATAATTGACAAGCTAAATCTTTCTCAAGACAAGACCACTAAGATTCTTCAAAAGCTTCTTTTCTCCACAAAAGATATATACAAAAAATGCATAAACAAACCTTGTTTTCATACCTTCTTATCAAATAATATCTTACATCCACCAAGCTTTGTATGATTGACAAGTGTCTCCTTGAATACTATATAGAGACACCCTTTTGACATAAAGAGACTAAAAGTCCCAAAACTCTGGAGAGTCCCATATCTCCATAATCTCATTAGACTTGTAGTCTTACTTGACTTTAACTGAATCCTTGACATCATTCTTTTCTTTAGATTCATCAATAAATGATGTCAATATAAACTCTTGACTCTCCTTCATCTCTAATTATTTTTCTTCAATTTCTTAGCCATCTTTGTACCTACTTAAGATCTCCTTCAAGCTATTAAGATTCCTCCAAAGGACCCACTCTGATACCAATTATTAGAGGTACAACCTCTGAGGGGGGGTGAATCAGTGAGCCCAAATAATCCAACTTCAATTTTTATATTTGCAAATAGTTAATCAGTTACCACAAGCATTCATGAAGCATATACATCATTTAAAAAAATAATCAAGAGAAACAATGTAATATCAATCACATAACACATGACATACATGGGAAACCCTCTTGGGGAATAAAACCCATTGGAACCTACAATTGGACTACTATCCTATAATAACAAGAACCAATTTAGACAATCTACAAATGATTAAGGAACTACCATTCCTGATTTTAGTGAGACTACAGTCCCACAAGGATATATCACACTTGTTTAGCTAAGTTGCAACAATAACTAGACCTTTAGAAAGTTTCACCTTACAAGGAGGTTGTAACCCCCCTAGATGTTGAGTTTTCACAACAACACCTATGAACAAAACATCTTCTCAACATCGATTTCTTTCCAATCTAATGGAGATACATAATATATTAGCTCTCTTCAACTTTGCACACTCAATGCATATAAATCCACCTTTTAGACCACTCTACACTTCTAAAGAATAACTATGTCACCATAACGCTCCCTATTGGTCAAAACACATTACATACTTAAAATATGAACACACAATCAAATTTTAACCTTAATATCTTTGACTATACACACTTCTAGATCTTTAAATTAGGTTCACTAGATGTGTTATTGAATATTATTCATCTTTTATTTTTATAACATGAGAAAATTCTATCTAGATCGAAAGATATGGCCTAAAGACTAAACACTATTTTTTCCCTTGTTAGATTCAAAAATTTAAATGTAAATGGTCACAGTTAAAATATGACCACTTTGCTTGCATCTCATGTCCTCACTACTCAGATCAATTACACACCATTGATATTTTTCTAACTTTAATTCATAGGTACCAATGCTCAAAATTTAAACCTCAATCACTTTGACCTCATCATGTGCAAATTTGTAATGTTGACTCAATATGCACCATGATCTATGTGGATCAACCAAGTCTTTAGCTATCAATGCTCACTATTTGATCAATCTTTATGAACACCTACTTACCATTATATCCTTATCCTTTACCTTTTCTTAGTCATTAAACATCATGCACCTATCTTTATCTCACCACTTTCTAAATTCTTAGACTAATGCATCTTTTTGATCTTGCTCAAACTTTAACTTGTGCAAAAATGACTATGGGAACCTTACTTATCTACATATAAGGCCAACTTTCTACAATCATATCTTTTTTTATGATTAGATGCATGATCTAAAATTTGGACCATATGATCTCCTTAAATAAGACAATCTAACCATATAAAAATCTACTCCTAAAACCTTCACATATGTGAGATATATCATCATCAACATTCTCACTCAAAATTTTCTTCCATAGAGCCAAATATTCATGGAACTACTTGGAATTCCAACTTTTCTCATGCATATCTTTTGGCGTGCTTCATTGCATGATCTAAAATTTAGTGAAAATAAACTATGATCAAAATAGAATAAAAAATATGACCACCTTCTCTTTAAATTTCCATACGTGCAAGATATTATACCATCAAAATACTTACTTGGATCTTCTTACCACATTGCAAAATTGGCTATGGGAAAACACTACCAAAATGCTTAAGAACCTAACTTTACACTTGTATATCTTTTAATGTACTCCAGTACATAAATTGAGATTTAGCACATAAAAAATAGGCAAAAAAGTGAATAAACCCAGATGATCATTTTATCTTGACACCTCCATTCATGTGAATTTTAACCTCATCAACATGTTTACTCAGCTTTGCTTGTGCCCTTTTACAAATTTGGCTAAGTATGGGAACATAGTGAATTATGTTTGAGTATCCAAATTCGCATCCTCATATCATCAACCTTTCTTCTTTGCATGACTTGAGATATGGTGTATAAAAACTAGGTACTAATGTGATCACAAATATATGACCAACTCCCCTTGACTCATTCTAATGTGTCAATGGTGATGTCACCAAACTGCCTACTCATAATTTCTACCACTAGACCCAAAGTGTCTAGATGAGAACAATGATGAACCGGTTGAATTCTACTCATGCAAACAATAACTAAAATCATTCTTGACTTTTGATAGGACCCCTTTTACATGATCAAATCACCATAATCATCCTTGAACTTCTATAACCATGCCAAAGCTGATGATCAATCAATCATACTTCAAGCATACTAGGGACAAACACATTGCACACATTGTCATTGTCACTTAGACTATCAAGGCACTTCATCCACTCACTAGGACACCTCCCTGATATAACCATGACATAATTGGCAATACTCTAACAAAATTTTCATGCTTATATGGTTTATAACATTTGAATTTGGTGTTTAAAATGAACTTGCTAAATCTTACACATTTGGACTTAAGTGCTTAAAACAAACATGGCTATGTTTTTTGCTTAGTTTGTGATTATACAAGTTCTTTCAAATTGGTCATGAGCATTAATACAAACATTTAAATTGGTGTATAACAAAGAACCTAATCAAATCTAAACATGTCTCAAACTTTCTCACATCATCTTTTGGGGTGTTTAAAGAGTACCTAGTTCATTTTTTATGCCTTAGATGTTTTTTCATGTTTTTATAAATTTCAATCAATGTCGAGCTAAACTTCAGAACACATTTCATTTTGGTGCCTTAAAATGAACTTAACATCATTTAGTTTCATGATTTTGAACACATTCATTTTCATTTAAATTTAATGTTGTTTTTTATTTTTGTAAAAAGGATAACATGTGTATGCTCTCCCTTGTCCCTTATAGGGAATTCATGGGCTTAAAATTTCCTTTCCATTACATTTTAGTGCCTATTATAATGTGTAGAAAGGATGTTGCCTAAGCTCTCCCCAAAACTCACATAGTATTGGGTGATCTAAAAGCAACCCTAAAGTCTTTATACTTGTTTTTATTTTCATGCATCTTATTTTGTAAAGGGGGTGTCATTACCTCTCATGAGTAATTTAAGAAAACATTGACCTAGGGATTCATCTCATAGTAGTATTTCAATCCCTATCCATGAGGGGGTATACAAACTGGGATCACCGCACTAGGATAATGGTGTGAGTGATTAAACCATCTCTATTAGTGGTAGGCTAAGCCCATAATATATGATTAATCTAAACATCACACTACACTGAGCAAGTGACAGATGTAGTGGTTGTGAGAAGGATAGGACCTTTTCACAACAAGCTAATTGATGTAGACTCAATTGACATGTCACTTCTATTGTGTTCATATATGAAAGTGTGTACACATGGGATCAATCTAGATAGTTAAAAATTTGTAGATTTTAGTCAACTCCACTTTGCCACACCTTGATAGGATCTAGGATGATTATACATAGTTTTATTTTGTCATTTATTCTTTTATTACTTGGTTTTTTGAGACTAAAACTTATGTGTTTACTTATAGCTATGTCAAAATAAGTTTTTTTATATGTCATTCTTTTTTTTGAGGAGGTGTTATGTTGGCCATTTTACACCACACTTATGACTTACAATTTTTGCTAAACTTATTTGTGTGTGTGTCACTTGAATGAAATGGGTACCATTATGATACCCAAATCATTATCAAGTTTGTGACTTGGATTCTTTGAAATAAAACATTGATCACATCATTAAAGAATGATAATTCCATTACACTGCTCAAATTATTTCAAAGCTTATTTACCTTATATCAAGTATAATTGTTTCAAACCAATCACATACCCAGTTCTATCTTCATCTTAAACTATTATTCCATCCAATATTGTTTAACTTATTTGGTCATCAAAATCATATCTTCAAATATTAAGTTTTCAATCAAATTTTACGAGTTTGGATTCAAACATTTATTGATTTTTATTTAGGCCTTAGTTCTAAGGGGATACTACATAAATATTTCTCTTTTGGGTTGTATAACTTAGGTTAATTTCTTACCCAAATTTGATAACTATTACTTGTTTATTCATAGATCCTTGATTTTATCATTGTGTGTGCTTGTATTTGGGAGAACATAGCCTTTCTCTAGGTGCTTTTTGCCTTGTGGCCTATGCCAATTGATCATATTTATGTTTGATTCCATGTGTCAAGTCTATCTCAAAGTTATTTTCAAACTTTTTAGATTAAATCAAATCATATCATCCTTGTTTCAAGACTAAATTTTGACATCGTTTGGACAAAATTCCTAGCATAGCCTATTTGAGCCTAGCTTTTGACTTTGCATTTAGACAAAAGATCTAGTGACTCTTTTCCCTTTCTCAGTGAAGACCTTATTTGGAACACTTTGGCCTAAAATTTGACATGCCTATTTTTATTCAGGCATTTGACCTTTTATGTGTATGACATTTGAAGTTAGATATTTTACATTATATTATTTTATGCCAATTCTTAGCAAAAAAAATTTTGGAGATACAACTCCACATTCATATCATTATTTAGAGATACAAATCCACTCCTTTTGACCAAGTTAGACCAATTTTGAACCATTTATATTTTAGACATTATTTTTTAGAGTTTTTATAACTTTAAGCCTTTTTATTTTGGATCTTTCATCATTAATGCAAATATGTCTAGCTCCACTTATGGTGGAGTCACATACAATCTAACTTATAATAGAATGGCCACACAAATTGACTATAATAATCACCTCTTTGAGGAAGAAGTGGTTTATGAGGAGGAATTTTTTGAATACCCAACTACAAATAATGTTATTTTGGAGATGGATCCATACCCTCCTTATAATAATCAATATAGGGAACAAAGTCAAGAACCAACTTACAATCCCACTCAAGACCCCGACTAGGATGATATGATTTATGAAGAAGAATTGGATACTTTATCATGGGTGATCAATAACCCTCCACAATACCCCAAACTTATCCTTTTAGGACCTCATTATTTGATTTATGTGAGCTACCAAGCTTCATAACATCCAAAGAATACCATTACTATTCCAATACCTCATCCTTTGGCTTGTGTGAGCTACCAAACTCCACAATGCCACAAAATTGTCCTTATAGGACCTCATCCTTTGTATTATACAATATACCAAGCTATAAAACATCCAAGGAATACCATTACTATTCCAAGACCTCATCCTTTGGCTTGTATGACCTACCAAGCTCCATAATAACCCAAACTTGTCCTTATAGGACCTCATCCTTTGGATTATGCAAGCTACCAAGATCCACACCATTTAAAGAATGCCATTACTATTCTAGGACCTCATATTTTGGCTTGTGAGAGATACCAAGCTCCATAACGCCCCAAACTTATCCTTTCAAGACCTCATACTTTGGCTTGTGTGAGTAATCAAGCTCTGAAGTACCCACCCATTATCTAACCACTAATCATTATTCATCCAATTCTGATCATTCCCCAGTTTAGAAAACCCCAAATAATCTAATCATAACCAATCCAACCTCAACCAATTTAATAAAAACCTCAACCAATCCAATCACAACCCCAACCAATCCAATCATAACCAATACAACCTCAACCAATCCAATCACAAATCTAATCACCATCCCAACTAATCCAATCACCATCCCAACCAATCCAATAAAAACTCAAACCAATCTAATCATAACTAATCCAACCTCAACCAATCCAATCAAAACCTTAGCCAATCCAATCACAACCCTAACCAATTTAATCACAACCCTAACCAATTTAATTATAACCCCAACCAATCCAATCATGATCCCAACTAACACAATCACCACCTCAGCTAATCCAATCATGACCCTAACCAATCCAATCAATATCCCAATTGATCCAATCACTCCCTCAAACAAACCAATTATTCAAGGACCAAGCTATATTTAAAATTGGTAGTTTACAACTACTTGTAAACTAAGACCAAAAGAACTAGCCAATCTAAGATGTTTTTGTTGAACCAACCATTTGTGATAAGTCAACCTATGATGAATCACCTTCTAATCATATGCCTAGTTTTCAAGAGCCTCCCTTTGACAAGCCAATCTCTATGGATTTATATCTTGAAATTTGTCCCACCATTTTGGAGTCTCACTTTGACAAGCCAATTTTTAAGGAGCCTATTATACTATCATAGGCCATTACTTATCCCATACTAAGAATTCAATAAGACATCATTGTAGCAACATCCATGACAAATGAAGAATAAGAATTAGAGTCAGGATTTATTCTTGAACCAACATCAAATTTAGCATCAAAATTAGAATCAATGATAGTCTCAACATTAAACTCAAAATCCTTTGAGTCAAAATCAAATTCAGAATTAGAATACGTTCATAGTTGTTACAATGTTATTTATGTAAGACTTGAAAATTATTTTGAATACATTTATGATCCTTATATAATTTTTGAGGATGGTTAATTTAGCATTGACATAAGTTCTCCTAGAATCTTCTATGAGGATTGTACTTCCCACCCCCATCCCATTACCATTCCACATACCATTAGCACCAACCATCATAGCTATTTTATTCACATTCCACCTTTTACAAGTGTTTATTAGGACTTTAAAAATCACACCTTGTTGAATTACATCCATGGAGACATATCATTTGACAAATATTAAGGAGGCCAAGACCAAAATCATAAAGAAAAAGAACACTCTCCTAGTGAAACATTTTTAAAGGTGTTAGGGGACAATCAAAGTTCTAACTCAACATCTTCTAATGAAACCTTTTTAGAGGTGCTAAAATATAATCAAAGTGAAAATTTAATGATCATAAATGAAATGTTCTCAAAGGTGCTATGGGATAATAAAGACAAATTCATTGGTAGAAACCTCATTGAGGCACCAATAGCTAAGCATAAAAGTTATCCACTACTTGATGAAGACAAAATCAAAGATCAAATCAATATAGCTTCCAATATACAACAAAATCAGATGGTAGTTAATCTTAGAACCAAATATAGAAAATTTTGGTGGTCCTATCAATAGTATAATTAGAAGTCTTTAGCCCTACCACATCTAAAGTTATGTCGAATATGGAATCAACAGCATTGTGTGTGCTTGAAAATACCGATCTTCATTTGTTTCCCAACTATTACACTTTCCATTTCCATCCACCAAAGCATTACCACAACAAACCTATCATCCATTATTTATCCCTATTTATCATATATGGCTACACTTTCCTTTACAGAGGTGATAAAGATACCTTGTCTCAAATTTTGATGGAAACAAAATTAATGACCAATAAGGATCACAACAACATCACGAGCATATAAATTTGTAGCCACTTATTGATAGAGCAACTATTCAAATGAGGTCTGGGATAGTGATTTACATGATTATTTATTCTATTTGTATCATTTGCTAATTAGGATGTGCATCTCCACATCAACAAGAATAATAAAATTATCAACCATACCCAAGCCAATAAAAAATTATACCATACCATTTCAATTTATCAATCTTTTCCATTGTCACATTTCCTATCCATTCACCTTATCACTTAGGGACAACCCTCCAACCATTATATCCAATATTCATACCACCATCATCTTAAATAATTCCATACCATTTGCCATTATATCATTCCATTCCTATCTAGACCAATTCTTTTTTTAATCCATCCTACCCAATCCTATTTTGATCTTGGTTACTTTTGGTTCTTCCCACTCTTTCTATGAGGGGATTCTGACCCAATTTCATCAGTTCATCAAGTTTCATATTTCAATGATAGTTTGTGAAAGTAGTATGATAGTTGATATGGAAAGACATCTTTCATTTTATGTCCTATATCATGTTTTTTCATGTGAGCTTGATTATATCTGACAATAGGGGCAAACAAATGTTTCACTTGTCTTGTTACTAATTATAACCACCTATGAGTAAATTATTATCATTGATCTAATCCATTGTATCTTAGTTATAAATGCCTATGGGAAAACTAGGGGTAACACTTATTTATTATGTATCACTGCATCACCCTACCATTTCTATTTTCATTTGCCATGTCATTTAAGCTAAAGTTTGTGAGATTGTTGTTCCCTAGTCAAGTTTCTCCCCACATTTTATGTGGATGGAATTACTATGACTTAAAGTCACTTTGGGACTATGTGGGTCATGTTTGATTCATGTTGTGGTCATGTTAGTCCCCCTTTTCCATATGTTCTCACTATTTTATGAGTAACCTAAGATAATGATCTCATTATTTTGTGAGTAGGTATCTTGTCATTCTCTAACAAGTTAAGATACCTGAAAATTCCAAAAACATTCATAACATTTCAAAATAAAATAAAATCTATCCTATCTGAACCTACGTAGTCATCCTTGATTCACCATACTAGGAAAAGTATTTTTAGGATGCTTTATTTTACTTTTGATTTAAAGTTTTTTGTTTTTTTATTTATTTCAAGTTATTTATCAACTTTATGTTCTTTCTATTTGTTTGTTTGTTTGCTTGCCTATTTGTTTACATTCTATACTTTTGTCTCAACTCAGTCTATATGTGTTCATTAAATGATTCCTTGCACCTATTATTATTGAGTCCATCCATACTCATAAATCAACATTTTCATCATGTTTTTTTATCATTGGTGTGTTATTTTCAATTATTTATTAGATTAGGAGTAAGTCCTTATGCACATTTTGGCCAAGTTATCATGGTGTTATATCATGATGCCTACCATCATGTGCTACAATAAAAATTAGTTGTAAGAGGTTCTACAAACAATGGGGGCCACAAAAATTTCTCCTTGGTACCTTAGTAAAATCTTCCCACCCATCTTGATGAACTCAACCCATTAACCATTCTATTTGTATTATTATTAATAAAGATGAGCATCTCCTCATTAGTAGGTACAACTAAATCATTTTTAATAATCAATATTGTTCCTCTATTTATCTCTTTCATTACTTTGTGCATCCTCATATGCCTAGTTATTTTTGGCTTCTTTAATCATTAAGACCACCACATCTATGTTTATTCCCACTCATCTTTAATCTATATTCCAAGTTATATCCTTGAATTATGCTTGCTAATTAGCCTTAACTAGGGCACAACCATATCAAACATCATATTTATTCAATCCAGGTCATCTTAATGATTATAGCCACTTATGGGAAAATAATTATTTTGAATTTTATTCTTGATTATAATTTCCTATGGGAAAATTAATAATCTTTTTAAATCAATGCATGCAATAATTTTCTCATTTGGATTAATCTCACCCATGGGTTAATTCCACCTTTCTTCTTGATTCTTTTCGAGGCCCTATCCTTCAAACATATGATGTATACTTCCTCAAGGGGGAATAATTATAGGCTTCCAAAAAATTCTTTGGAGTTTTCTCTTCTATCATCATCTTCTTTTTTGGCATACAAGCCTTTTTCTCATTATTTGAGAAAACATTATTGTGCTTATGGTTTTTAACATCTTTCCAAATAGGGAAAACTATAAACACCTAAAATTAGCCACCAATGGCTTCATAACTGACTTTAGAGTAATTCTTACCAACCATTGAATATCTAGCCTAAAAATTTCTAAAGGTCTCAAATTTGGCTTCATAGCCATGTAATTACATTAATTTGGCCTATTAATCAATTAAATAAGACAAATACACATTTAATTAAATAAAATATTGAAACAAATGTCCAAATGCCTAAAAGTGATTAATTAACTTGATATTCTTAATCAAGTCTTAATTTAATTCACCCATGAGCTAATAAATCAATGATCAAAAAGGAAAATTCAAATATCAATGAGTATCCTATAAGCTAATCATTACCTTTGTGAGTTATCCCAAATGGAAAATATCTCAAAGAACACCTATTTCATGTTATTCATGACCATTTAGACACCTTTAAACTAAACCAAGGTTAACTAAGCCAACCAAGATTAGGATTTAACCCATTCCAAGTTAATTTCAAAGCTTATAAAAGCAAGCCTAGACCTCTTCATTTAACAGGCTATGTTGGTGCAAAGTTACCATGCATAAATGATTTTAGAGCTTGAACTATAGTAGACTTATAATGTTGGATTTGATCCATGAATCAAATGCATAACATTATAATGCCAAAATCAAGCCAAGCCAAACATGGTTCTAAAAGGAGATGGAGATAGTGAATCCCCATTGAATAAGACCTTTTGATCACAATCTGAGCCAACCAATGAACACATCATTTGGAGCATTCAAAGAAGGTAAGTAAAGTATGTTTTCTTGCATTTTAATTGAGCTTTGTCATTTGTTCACCATATTTCCCCTATGATCTAGGCATGGAGGTGTTATGATTTGTTAGTGTATATTTTGTCAATTTCATTTCATTTTGAGACTAATACTTGATGTAACTCCCCTCTATCATCAAATTCCTAGCATCAAATTTATATGTTATACTCGAATAAGAATAATATTTTATCATGATTCTCAATTATCACACACACACACACACACACACATTTGATTTCTCACTATATCACTGAATTTAATTATTTTCAAATATCTAACAAAGAATAAACTTTAGTTATATAGTTGTGTTTAAAATACATAAAACCAACAAATTTTAATTTGATATTACAAAATGAATTCAGTCTAATATAGACACATCCATCTATATATATATATATATGGGGTTGAATATATAAATTAATATATAAATTTATACATCTACATATTGAAATAGGTCAACCCATATTCAAATAATATAAATGTAATTAGTTGTATCAGGTTTACACAACATTAGTAATTATTGTAGGTTTTATCTAGCTTCACAATTTCACTAAAAATGAATCTCCTTAATATAACTGTAGATTTTATCTATTTTCTCATTCACACTAAAATGAAAACTCTATAATATATCTATAGTGAATACTCATTCATCTAATAGTCACTATAAATTTTTTATTTAGGCTTAAAATACAATATAAAATTTAATCTTATATGTAAATAGAAGAACCCCAAACTTATCTGATGTATACCCATACTTAGTATGTATACAAATAAATATAAGCATATAATTAGGTCATTCATCACTTAAAGTTTCCTTATGGGTCAAATAAATTATAACATAATTATAAATAAAAATAAAAAAACCATATACCTGTCTAGAATACACACACACACACACACGCACACGCACACACACACACACACACACACACACACACACACACACACACACACACACACACACACACACACACACACACACACACACACACACACACACACACACACACACACACACACATGCATGTTAGTAGTAATGGAAAACTCATCCATGTCCTGTAATAACATGAATATACCTATGTATATTTACAAGAATTATTGACCATTCCTATTCACATGCTTTTTAAGAATGCATAATCTAGCTCCAATATTAATTTACTCCAAAAGTAAATCCTAAATATGAAGTGAGTTATATGAAAACATTCAACCTATCTACAAATTCATATTTGTCAAGTTCTTTATAAATTTTCTTTTCAAACTAACCTTATACACATAGTCATACCCTAAATAACTTGACTTGATTTATCATATATACAAGTTAATACATTGTATGAAGAATGGAATGACATAATACTAGTTTTAAAAGATTGAGGTTAACCCTACATTCCCAATCATGTCCTAACCAAGGTTATTGATACAAAATCATGACCCATTTTAACATAACAATTACCCAATATACCTGTATAATGATTAAAATGATTCAATATTATTTCTTAAAGGTTGAGATTAAATTGAAGATGAATTTATAATAAAATTCAAACTAATAAATCCATTTTATCATGGATTTAACCTAGACATCCATGGAAGGTTTTTTTATAACTTCAAAACTCTTTTAGTTGTGTCTAAACAACTCATTCTTAATTTCTTTTAATTTTCTAGTTAATGCATACCAAACAAAATGTTCATATTGCAACATAGTTAACTATTTTTGCAATGAATTGTCATAACATAGCCATTGTATGATAGATTTATCCCTAGTGCCAAATATATAACCCTTTTTTCTTCTAAAACTTCTCAATAATGAAAAATGAAACCCTAATCAATAAAAGCTTATGAGTTTCATTGATTTAATTCATATCATACAACTATGAATTTAACCAACAGTACCTACCTGGTAAAGAAGACTACAACTATGCCCAATAGTAATGTCCTTTAAAAAACTCCTTAAAACCCATATTTCTTTCTCCTTCTTTCTCTTATTCATCTATCATGTGTGCATGTAGGAATAATTTCCCCCATCTTATTCTCTTGCATGCTAACAGACGCCTAAAATCACTCCACCAAACTGAATGTGAGCTCGGTGAAAAGATTCCATGTAACCCAAAAATGAAGCATTTTGTTTTGCATGATGACACGAATATCTCTATTCAAATCCAAACAAGCCCTAACTTCATGAACCTTCTTAATTAAAATAATCCTCTTAAGATTTAAGAACATTAACAATGACTTTCCCCAAAATAATTTAAACATTATAACTATTAACATTGACATAGAAACATAATAATTTAAACATTATCACATTTAATAATAATAATTATCATTCCAAATTCAACTTTAATCCATACTTTATAACTTAGTCCATTTAACAATCATCCATCACACAATGCAAACAAGTCCTCTTTTTCATTTATAGTAGTGTATTTTATAAATAAGATAATACTTATAGCCTATACTCATTCAAGAAACATAATCACATGAAATAAGCTAAGTAAGATGGCATATAATAATTTTAATCTTATAATCACAAACATGCAACTAAATTAGAGTATGGTAACTATTAGCCAATTTCTACACCCACAAAAATTGGCTAAGTGCAATATTTTTATTCATCTGTCCCCTCCAAAAAAATTCACAAGTATCTCTCTCTTTTTAATCTTTTATTTTACCTTTTTAAAGAAACCTTCCTTGTCTCTCCCCAAGCTTGAATACTTTTGACCTTTTTGTCTTAGACTTTTGTCTCAGACAAAAAGTATGAAAGAATCCTTCCTCAAGTCTTTCCCAAAATAATTCTTCAAAACATTTCTTCCTCCCACTTTCTCTCCAAAGTGCCCTTTAAAATTTTCTGAAGGGATACTTTTGTCTTCAAAAGTGCCCTTCGAGATTTTCCAAAGGGATACTTCTTCTAAGTGCCCTTCAGAAAAGTCTAAAGGGACACTTTTGTCTTCAAAAGTGCCTTCAAGATTTTCCAAAGGGACACTTCTTCCAAGTGCCTACATAAAATTTTGAAGGGACACTTTCCTTCAAAAAGTGCCCTTCAAGATTTTTTGAAGGGACACTTCTTCCAAGTGCCCTTCAAAAAATTATGAAGAGATAATTTACTTCAAAAAGTGCCCTTTGGGATTTTTTGAAGGGACACTTCTTCCAAGTGACTTTTAGAAAAGTTTGAAGGGACACTTTCCTTCAAAAAGTGCCCTTCAAGATTTTCTAAAGGGACACTTCTTCTTACAAGTGCCCTTCAAAAAGTCCAAAGGGATACTTTCCTTCAAAAAGTGCCCTTCAATATTTTTCAAAGGGACACTTCTTCTTCCAAGTACCCTTTGAAAAAGTTTCAAGGGACACTTTACTTTAAAAAGTGCCCTTCAAGATTTTTTAAAGGGACACTTCTTCTTCCAAGTGCCCCTCAAAAAAGTCCAAAGGGACAATTTTCTTCAAAAAGTGCCCTTCACAATTTTCTGAAGGGACACTTCTTCTTCCAAGTGCCCTTAAGAAAAGTCTAGAGGGACACTTTCCTTTAAAAAGTGCCCTTTGATATTTTTTGAAGGGATACTTCTTCCAAGTGCTCTTCAAAAAAGTCCAAAGGGACACTTTCCTAGAACCCAAAGGAAAGAGCTTTAAAAAGGCCCTGAAAGCAAATAGAAGTGGCAAACAAAAAGTTCAAAGGAATTCCTTCAAAATAATAACCTGAAGGAATGAGCTTGAAAGAAATATTCTCAAAGGAATTATATCGATGAAGTGATGGGTTGGAGGACATCAAAATTAGTATTATGGATTAGCTATTGGGATTCAAATTTACCATGATGGGTTGAGGGATGTCAAACTTTAGAATGACGAGCTAGCCATTGGAAGTGATCGGGTTTGAAAAGCTTGAAGACTTAAGGCTTGAAAATCCCAAAGTTATCAAGCTTAAAGAACCCATAAAGGTCTTGATAGTATAAATCATGATTCTCCAAAGACTTTACTCATAAAATTTATAAGTCAAGTAGCCAAGAAAGCTTGAATTACACTATGAAGTACAAATTGGGTTTTCAAGACTACTTAACTTATAAATCTTGATCTAATGGTTGATCTATGATAAGTAGATCAAAAGTGAAAATCAATGATCTAGGTCATTTTGGATGGATAATGAAAAGATAAATCAATAAGCACACATAATCTCAACAATGCCTTTCCAAGGTAAAATATAATGAAAGTGACTCTTTTCCATGTCATTACACATATCAATGAGCCAATGGGAGCTATTAGGCATCAAGATAAATTTACAATAGATTTATCCTTTTTAGCAATTGATTAATGTCATTACTTAGCTTAAAAGTATCTGGTATAACCTTTGGGAAAATATCTTGGAGATAACAAGCTAGTCATGTAACCACTTGTAATGACATGGATCAATCAAAGTACCCAAATGAGCATCATTGGCAAAGTCAGTTATAGCTAAAAATGGATACTTCTAATAGAATTGAATCCTCTCCTTGGTGCCAAAAGCTTTCCTCTTTCTCTTTCTTCTTACTATATATACAACCCCTTAGCTAGTGAAAAAGGGGACCACACAGTGTAGGGTAAATCCCTACTAGAATGATTCAAGTTCTGATTTTGAGCATTTATCATAAATATTTTTCCTTCAATATTTTTATGAGTTTTTGGTATGAGTGTGCAAGAGATGTATAGTGGTAGCATGTGATGATTTTCCATCCTTCTACCTAGTTTATCCTTCATAACTGAATAAGATTTATTAGTCTAACTAGTCACATAGTGTGTACCAAAGAGTATTAAATTTATACATGTGTATTACTATCTTGAATGTGTAATGTTTGCCTTTAAATTCATTTACCTTGTGTCATTTTTTACACATATCACCTCTATGTTGAAATATTGTTGTTAAGATCTCTAGAGTTTGGGAATGGTTTGTGATTTTATTGTATTATGCACTAGAATCTGACATTCATGTGGAAAATAGTTTTGGTGCATCACCACTCTTAGAATAGGATTTATTTTTCTACAAATTTCTAACTCTTTTCCCTTTAGACAAGCTATTTTAGTAGAGATTGTCTTGTAGAGACATACACAGGGAGCTATCCCTTTCAATATAGAGGTTTATTTCCTCCATAGGCATACCCAGAGGACTAGAAATGTTCCAATATTGCCCAAATCTGGAAGAGGATGGAACACTCTCTTTTAGGGTACAAGATTTGGAGACAATAGTCTTGGCATGCTTGGTGGGACCAAATTTTTTAACATGTCAAGGTGAATGCTAGTCTTGACAAGCAAGCCTAAGGTTATATAAGTATCCTTAACTCAACATTTGGTGACTCTAAAAGGGTGAGAATCCTTGGTTGTAGATAAATTTCCCCAAATTATACTTTATGGTCCTCACTAGGTCATCTAGGATTTTTTATCAAGCCCCTTTAGTTGAACCTCTTCCTGAATAACAATATCCTACACCATTCCTAACACTTAGAGGTCCTTGGTAAGGAGGTTTTGGAGAAGAAGTGGAAGAAGTTGAATAAGTAGAAGAGATAAGAGATCAAGAGGAAAGAAGAGAAATGGATAGACATCAACCTTTCCTAGCCTTTAACACCTAAAATCCAATTGACCTTCCTACATATGACCCTATTCTTCCCAATGCTACCAAAAGTATCCCTGATTTCAATGGTGAAGGTCCTATTACACCATCTGAGCATATTAGAGACATTTCAAATTTCTATAATTTCTATAATATCACTCAAACTAATATAGCCATCATATTATTGGTTGTCTCTGAAAGGCAAGGCACTTGACTAGTATAGAACATTGCAAGTTAGATATATTACAAGCTGGGATGGCTTTGGGGAATTGTTGGTAACTAGATTTGAAAAAAAAAGTGACCATTCTTTGTTGATCCATCAGCTAAATGTAATAAAAAGAGGTTCTAATGAATCCATAGGGGATTTCAATGAAAGGTTTCAGAGGACATGACATAGGCTACCACCTATCATGAGACCTCCCCCAAGCTTTGTGTTCCCCATATATCTCAAAGGTATTGGCACTGATGTGGTTGTTATGTTACAGTCAATGGAAGGTTTCACTCTGCTAGGCACATATGAGCTAGCCATTAAAGTTAAGAATAACTTAATATAGGTTAGAAAGTTCCCTCCAAGATTTTCCATGCCTTTGTTTTCTCATAATATAATTGAAGCTCCAAGTGTAGCACAAGTTCCTAATGCTAGTGTGAATCCAAGAGCCTTTCCCAAAAATATTAAGAATGTTGTGGATAAAGATGAAGAGATGTAATCATGGTGAGCTCATCTCAAACAAGTCAAGTTCTAAATGAGTGTTCCACCTAATCATCAATATTATCCTCAACAAGGATATATATCCCCACCCTAATACAACTACCAAGGGAGAGGACAAAATCAATAAGGTTACAATAGGAAACCCAATGCCTATAATCCTAATTCCACTCCTCCTGTGAAGGTTTTTTTTCTAGTACATGCTAATCTAGTCCAAAGAGAAAATAATTTAGACCAGTGGATAAAACCTCAAGGTCATTTTATGCATGATGATGGAGAACATAGCCAAGCTTTGGTTTCACAATAGGAAACTACTCCTTATATAAATTTATAAAAAGTAGACCTTATGCAAAGGGATAACTATGGAGAAGGCAACAACCAAAGCATAGGCATGATGAACTTCTAAGAAAGAGAGGATTATGTGTTAAATAAAAGCACATCAGTTGAAACCATCATAAGATCCAATAATATAGCATTGGCATAAGGTCAAGAAGCATGAGTAACTCCAAGTGATGCCTCTCTAAAGCCATAAGTTGTGAATCCTAGTGTTATACCTACTGCAAGTCATGCTCCTCAACAAAATTAGAGTGTAGGTAGGATTGTCAAGACTATAAAATATTAAGTTAAAACTCATTCTCTACCTTTAAAGGTTTAAGAAAAGGTGAATACTCCCTCTCTAAACATTATTGATTCTTTGAAGAATGCCAAGACAAGCATATCTCTTTAGGAAGTTTTACATATGCCTGGTGAGAAGGAGTTATTGTAAGAATAGCTTAAAAACATTCATGTAACCCCTAAAACTTCAATACACAATGTTTTATCCCTTAAAAATGATCTAATCCATGTCTTAGATCCCTCCACCAAGTTTGAAAAGCCTCCACCCTTCTAGCTCACCCTCATTATGGGATACAAGCTAGTCCATAATTGTATTGTGGATAGTGGAGCTAGTACCACTATTATGCCTAAAGTGGTGGATAATAAGATGTGATTAAAATATGAGCCACATAAAAAGGGTATATTAAAAATTGATGGGACTCCAACTAAGATAGTGGGACTGGTCAAAGGTCTGAAGGTCTTCCTACATGATTGGCCAAGTTTTCTAAATTTTGAAGACATTATGGTGGTAGACCTTCCAACCCATTTTGATATCTACCTGTCAAGGAACTTCATGACTAAGATAGGTGGGAAAATTTATGATAATTGGTCTTTTATAGCTTTTAAAACAATTAATGGAACCAAGGTGACTATAAGGACTTATCCCTTAGCAAGGTTTCATATTGAGCCATACATGGAGACAAACTAAATCAGAATTGTCTAATTAGGAAAGAATCTAAAAGTGTTATGGATGGTGAAGCATCTTACCCATTTGAAGGTATTTTTGATCTCTTCCTTGATAATTACAACACTAAAACACATGGAATTTATCCATATAATTTCATTGAAGATAATTATTTAGGATTTTATTGTATGTGTGAAGGGGATGTTTTAATGCCTTCACTCACTAATGAAGACCGTGAACTTGATGGGATATGGTAAATGTTCTTTGATGGATCAAAAATAAAAGTAGGTACAAGAACTAGTGTTATGCTAGTTTATCCATCAAATAATCATTTCTACTCCTCATATATATTCTACTTTAGCTGCACTTACAATGTGGTAGAATATGAAGGCCTAGTCCATTGTCTCCAATGGGAAAAGAAGAGAGGAATCAAGAGTTTAAATGTTTATGAAGATAGTGAGGTGGTCATCCAACAAGTAATAAATTAGGCTACAACCAAGAATCCATTCTTAAATCATACAAGCATAGGGTATGGGACCTACTTAACTACTTTAATGCCTTTAACATACAACCCATACCAAGGGATTACAATAAACATGTTGAAAGATTAGCTACCATAGGTGCACAGTTTGATACAAATGCTCATGTGGGATAAGAGAAAGATCAATATCATATCAAAGTCATTGTGAGGCCTTATATCCTAGATAATGAAGTGTCATGATAGGTGTTTGAAAGTGATGAATAGATTGCACATTTCTTAAAAAATGAGACAAGTTTCTCCTCAAGGAACCAAAAGAGATTGCATGATCATTATGAAGAACAAATTATATAGTTGAAGACAAATAAGATACCTAAGGGCTGATTATCTTGGAGATAATATTTAATGAATATGATAAAAGTAAGAAGGAAAGAGTGAGCATGTCCACAAAAGAAGAGAATTATGAGAGAGTCATGATTTACAAGGACAAGCTCCTAAAGATTGGTAAGCTTTGTTCCTGTCTAAAAGGTAGGCCTTTGTTGAAATATACAAAGAATTTCATAACATATTTTATTTGGAATACAATGATTTGAAAGGGTTTGATCCAAGTCTATCCCATCACACCATTGAGCTAGAACTTAGAACTAAACCGGTCAGGCAAAAGCAATGGCCTATCAATCCAAAGATAGAATAACTAATATAGAAGGAGTTGACCAAGCTGATTGAGTCTAGGATTATATTTCCTATCAAGCACTCAACTTGGGCAGCTAATCTTATACCTATCCAAAAAAAGAATGGAGAAATCAGGATTTGTGTGTATTTTCAAGATCTTAATAGAGTGTCTTTCAAGGATCATTATCCACTACTTTTTATGGAATAATTTTTTCAAGTTATATCAGGTTCCCAATGCTTCTCTCTTCTTAATGGTTATTCAAGCTACAATAAAATATTAGTAAATGAAGAAGGTCAGTTCAAGATATACTTCACTATGAAATGGGGGACCTTTGCCTATAACAAGATGCCTTTTGGTTTATCAAATGCTGGAGCCATGTTTCAAAGAGCAATAGACCTAAATTTTAAAGGTTTAATCAATAAGTTCCTACTTGTGTACCTAGATGATGTAACTATATTTTAAAAAGATGCTACTAATCATATGGAACATATAAGGTAGGTGTTTGATAAATGCATGGAGTTTGGCATATCCCTTAATCTAAAAAAAGTGCATCTTTATTGTTCATGAAGGAAAACTTTTGGGGCACATTATTTTAGAAGGAGGCTTGTCTATTGACCCCAAAAGGATTGAGGCTATCCTAGGCTTGTCCTTACCTCAACACAAGAAGGGATATAAAATATTCTTAAGTAAATTAAACTTTTAAAAAAGGTTTACTCTAGACTTTGCAGTTGTGGTAAGGCCTATCATAGCCATGCTAAAAAAGAACCAAGTTTTTACTTGAACAAATGAGGGAAAGAGCAGTTTTGAGACAATCAAAACATAAATTGAAAAATCTCCTACTCTCTTGAACCCAAAATTTGCCAAGTATTTCATACTCTATACCTTTACCAACCTTGATACAATCTCAACCATGCTAATGTAAAAGAATGATTAATAGATTGAGTAACCAATTGCATTCTTTAGCCAAAGATTGGAAGACTATGAGGTTAGATGTACATTTGATGAAAAGTAGGTTTTGATAGTGATTAGGGGATTGAAAAAATTTAGGCACATAGTCTCAAACAATAAGATACATGCCATGGGTTCTCATCCTAGAACCAAAGAGTTTCTCCTAAATAAGGAACTCAATGAAAAAAGAGCTTGCTAAATCACAAAGGTGATGGAGTGTGATGTGGACATTAAGGTGACAAGCTTCGTGAGAGGACTAGGATTATGTAAGAATTTAAATTTAGATCTATAAGATCCAAAATAAGAGGTCTTATCAAACAAGTTTAACCCCAACCAACTGATCATGTTCTAGTTCAAAAATGGACACAAGACATCATCAGTTTTCTTTGAAATGGTGAGTTCCCAATGGTTTGAGCAAGTCTCAAAGGAGATACTTTAGATTGTAGACCATTCCCTATTGCCTTTCTAAAAATTTTATCTTTAGAAATAACATAAATGGTGTGATATTAAGATGTGTTGATGATGATCAGTTTGACATGCTACTAGAAGCTTTTCACAATGGTACAGATGGAGGTCATTTCTCCCCTATAACTACAGTTGTAAAAATAATGATGGATGGTTATTATTGGCCTAGTATTTTTAAGGACTATTATCATTAGGCTAAGGTGTGTCCTAAATTTGCCTTATTTATAGGCAAATAGAAACTTTTAGCCCTTCCATTGAATCTTATCCAAGTAGACCAACCTTTCATGTAATGGGGCCTTGATTTTATTGGCATGATCAATGCTCCATCAAGTGTTGGACACAAATGGATATTAACTACTATTGGATACTTCACAAGGTGGGTAGAAGTTGTTGTATTGAAGGAGGCAAATGAAAATGCTATCTTGGAGTTCTATGAGAACATTATAACAAGGTTTGGAATTCCTCATGTCATCATTTCTAATAATTTAGTTACTTTCTTAAGTGCCAAAACTTTTGATTGGGTAGGAAGGAATGGAGTTCACTTGAGTAGTTCATCCAATTATTACCCTCAAGGTAATGGATTGGTTGAGTCTAACAACAATAACTTCATCAAGATCATTAAGAGAACATTGGAGAATAATCAAAGGGCCTAGCACAACATGTTGAAAATAGATTTATGGGTAGACATGATTAATCATAAGAAATCAATTGGAAACTCTCCCTATATACTTGTTTATGGGAGAGAATCCAGGTTGTCCATATCCTAAGAACTCCTTGACCTAGAACTTGTACACCATCTAGAATTACTTGAAAACACTCCAATGGAATTCAGGTTGACTGAACTAATGCATCTACAAGAAGCAAGGGATGATTCCCACAAGGCCATGGAACACCATTAAGTGCTCATGAAGAGATCCTTTGACAAAAAGACAAGTGTAAGAGTGTTCAAAGAGGGTGACTTGGTTTTGAAGCGGGATGAAGATAGCGAAAAGCTAGGCAATCATACAAAGTTTGACACTTTGTGGAGTGGCCCTTACATCATCAACAAGTGCAAGTAAAATAACTCCTTTTAGCTATCCAAAATGAATGGAGAAGATTTGCCTATTCTTGTGAATGGGATACACTTTAAATCTTTCTATTATCCCTTACTCTTCCTTTTGTAAATATTAGTTTATATGTGAGTTTTTCCTTTTGTTTGCTATTGTTTTCCCTAAGTGCTTTGTAGCATAGGTGTGTTTTCATTCCTTTTGTTTGGTGCATGTCTCTACCTTGTGTGTGTGAATCAATCTAGCTAGTGTTTTTTTTAGCCAAGGCTTGTTCAGTTCTCTTTGACGTGCCTATATTCATGACTCCATGCCTAATGGAAGGATTAAGGTGACTAGTCTTAGGCATAACAAGCATGCCTCCCCTAGGAATCACTAAGAATGTTAGCCAATTTTTGCACCCTCAAAAATTAGCTAAGTGCAATCTTTTTATCTGTCTATCCCCTTTAAAAAATTGCACAAGTATCTCTCTCTTTTCAAGCTTTTGCTAATCCTTTTAAAGAAACCTTCCTTGTCTTTCCCTAAGCTTGAATTTTTTTAGCCTTTGAATTATTTTGGCCTTTTTGTCTCAGACTTTTGTCACAGACAAAAATTCTGAAAGAATCCTTCCTTAAGTCTTTTCCAAAAGAATTATTTAGAACATTTATTCCTCTTCTATCTAATGTGCCCTTCAAATTTTTTTGAAGGGACATTTTGTCTTAAAAATTTCCCTTTGGGAATTTCTAAAGGGAAACTTCTTATTCCAAGTGCCTTCAAAAAAGTTTGAAGGGACACTTTTGTCTTCAAAAGTTCCCTTCAAGATTTTCCAAAGGGACACTTCTTCTTCCAAGTGCCCTTTGAAAAAGTTTGAAAGGACACTTTCCTTCAAAAAGTTCACTTTGGGATTTTCCAAAGGGACACTTCTTCTTCCAAGTGCCCTTCAAAAAATTTTGAAGGGACACTTTCCTTCAAAAAGTTCCCTTTGGCATTTTATGAAGGGACACTTCTTCTTCCAAGTGCCCTTTGAAAAAGTTTGAAAGGACACTTTCCTTCAAAAAGCACCCTTCAAGATTTTTTAAAGGGACACTTCTTCTTCCAAGTGCCCTTTAGAAAATTCCAATGGGATAGTTTCCTTCAAAAAGTGCCCTTCAATATTTTTTGAAGGGATAATTATTCTTCCAAGTGCCCTTCAAAAAAGTCCAAAGGGACACTTTCCTTCAAAAAGTGACCTTTAAGAGTTTTTGAAGGGAAACTTCTTATTCCAACTGCCCTTCAAAATTTTTTAAAGGGACATTTTCCTTCAAAAAGTGCCCTTTAGGATTTTTTGAAGGGACACTTCTTCTAAATTATCTTTAGAAAAGTTTGAAGGGAAACTTTCCTTCAAAAATTTCCCTTCAGGATTTTTTGAATGGACACTTATTCTTCCAAGTGCCCTTTAAAAAAAGTTTAAAGGGACACTTTCCTTCAAAAAGTGCCCTTCAAGATTTTTTGAAGGGACACTTCTTCCAAGTGCCCTTCAAAAAAGTTTTAAGGGAAACTTACCTAGAATCTAAAGGAAAGAGCTTAGAAAAAGGCCTGAAAGTAAATGGAAGCAACGAACAAAAAGTTTAAAGGAATTCATTTTGAAGAATAACCCAAAATAATGAGCCTGAATGAAATATTCCTAAAGGAATTATACCAATGAAATGATAGGCTAGGGGACATCAAAATAAACATCATGGACTAGCCATTGGGATTCAAATGTCCCATGATGGGCCAAGGGACATCAAAATTTAGAATTAGGAAGCAACCATTGGAAGTGATTGGGTTTGAAAAGCCTAAAGATAAGGCTTGAAAAGCTCAAATTTGTCAACCTTGAAGATCTTGAAAAGGTCTTGATAGTGCAAATCAATATTCTCCAAAGACTTTACTTATAAACTTTATAATTCAAGTAGCCAAGAAAGCCCAAATTACACTACGAAGTGCAAATCGGGTTTTCAAGACTACTTGATCTAATGGCTGATCTATGACACATAGATCAATGGTGAAAATAAATGATCTAGGTCATTTTGGATGACCAATTTAAATATCAATCAATAAGCACATGAATTCTTAGTAATGCCTCTCTAAGGCAAAATAAAATTAAAGTGACTCTTTTTTATGCCATTGCATATATCGACGAGACAATGGGAAGTTAGTAGGCATCAAGATAAATTTACAATAGATTGATCCTTTGTAGTAACTAATTTATGCCATTACTTATCTCAAATGTATCTGGTGTAACCATTGGGAAAGCATCTTGGAGAGAACAAGCTAGTCATGTAACCACTTGTGGTGACATGGATCAATTAGAGTGCCCAAATGAGCATCATTGGTAAAGTTAGTTATAACTAAAGATGGAGGCTTCCAATAGAAATGATTCCTCTCCTTGGTGCCAAAAGATTTCCTCTCTCTCTTTCTTCTCACTATATATATAACCCCTTGGCTAGTGAAAAAGGGGACTACATAGTGTATGTCGAAGCCCTATTGGAATGATTCAAGTTCCATTTTTGAGCATTTAGCATAAACCTATTTCCTTCAAGATTTTTTTGAGTTTTTGGTCCAAGTGTGAAAGAGATATATAGTGGCATCATGTGATGATTTTCCATCCTTCTCCCCACTTTATCCTTTGTACCTAAACAAGATTTCCTAGTCTAACTAGTCACATAATATGTACCCAAGTGTATTGAATTTTTACATGTGTATTACTATCTTGAATGTGCAAAGTTTATATTTTATCTCATTTACCTTGTGTTATTTTTTACATATATCACCTCTATGTTGAAATATTATTGTTAGGATCTTTAGATTTTGGGAATGGTTTGTGCTTTTTCTATATTGTGCACTAGAATTTGACATCACATGGAAAATAGTTTTGGTGTATCACCACTCTTAGAATAGGATTTAATTTTCTATAAATTTATAACTCTTTTCCCTTTCAACAAGCTAGTTTAGTAGATATTGTCTTACATAGGCATATACAGGGAGCTATCCCTTTCAATCTAGAGGTCCATTTCCTCCATAGGCATACCCACATGCCTATAAATGTTCCAATGTTGCCCAAATTTGGGAGAGAATGGAACACTCTCTTATAGGGTACAAGATTTGGAGACACTAGTAAGCATATGTAAACCAAACATATTCAAATGCAAAAAACATAATAGAAACCAAAATCAGACTATAATCCATTTAAATCAAATAATGAATATAAATAAGATTCTATTATTTGTGATGTGTGCAAGGTTCTTAGTTTTCACTCTATCAGCCCTCAATGCCTCCATACACTCTACCCTCTGTGATGATGATCTCCATCCATCATAGCCTAAGGGATGAAATATATCCTACATCCACCTTAGAATAGTAAAGGTAGTTATCCTAAATCAAGATAAAATCCATGACATATTGTTGTAATGAACTAAATAATCATGATCATGATGTACATAACATAAAAGTCCAACTAACTCAACAAGTTAATGATCATGTCAATAAGCAACATATAATTATACATACATTATTATATAAAATCCATCTTAAAAAAATAGTAATTAACCAATAAATAACCATAAAATACACAAATTAATAGGTTATCAAGTCTAGAGAGGAAATCAAAATATAACACTTATTATTTTGTTAATCATCTTAGGAAAATCCCTTCATGATTTTTACGATATAAGACACCTTTATTAAGCATGAAATGATAATCATTTATTATTAATTATCTTTTATGTCCTATGAAGGTTATAAAATTTAATAACATATAAGAAGTAATGAATGTTTGAATCATATCATAGATTGTACTTCATTTCAGATTGATTTACATTAATAACAATAATACTAGGATCAACTTCATAAATCAATTGTGATAAACCTTGACCATGAACCATCCTTATAGGCAAGTTCCATGTCATATTATTTTATCTTTGAGACCCATCATCATATTATTTCTCCAATCTCATTTTATCCTATTGTCAACTTGATAGCAAGATTAAGAACCATAACATAAACCTTGTTTCATAGAATATTGTTTCAAAAATTATTTGATACCTTTTCTAATGCATATTCATACTTGTCTAACATAAGATACTTCAATTCAAACTCTATAAAATTGGTACACATGAAATATATAGGGTGTTCTCAATATTAGAAAATATATGTTAGGATTGTTTCAATTTTATGATCAAAGGCAAAAAAATATAGGTAGGAGTCTTTGACATAATTTGGACTAATCAAAATAGGGGATTACATTATGGAATCCTTCATTTATTGAAAGGATTTATCCAAATTAATGTTCCAATATAATTTTTATCCCTATTTTAACATAAAATTTAAAGGTTTAAATATTTTTTAAAAACTAGAAATGAACTTACGAACAAAATTTATCTTACTAAAAAAATATTTTAGTTATTTCCTACTATTTGGAAATTGAATTTTGGAAATAACATTAGCTCTATCAAGGTCAATTTGCATACCTTATTTTTTATTAAATGCCTAATAATATTACCTTCTATTAAATATAAAATACACATTTTCTAATTGAGTGAAATACCAAAATTATGACAACATTTAATTTTTTTAAGTGATTCAAGTGGCCTGATCTATGTTTATAAAACACTATTAAATAATCAATATAAACCATAATGAACTTACCAATTAGTACTTTTAATGTAATGTACATATATATTTAGAAGTGGTATTAGCATTGATCAAACCAAAATCCATATTTTATAAGAAAACATTCCACATTTTATGGTGAAATTTATATTTGATTGATCATTTTTGTCAACCAAAATTTGATTATAACCTAAAAATTTATCTAAGAAACACGTCATCTCAAACCCACTGACTTATTAAAGGAATTCATCTAAAGATGAAAAAGGATAGTTATCCCTGTCTAAAGCTCACTTCAAGTTCCTAAAATCCATGTAAAGATAAATTTATCCATTTTTATTCTTGATTGGCATTAGGTTAGCCACCCAACTTAAATGATGCACTAGAAAGATTATGCTAACTAATAATATATTTTGAAATTAATTTTTTATAAGTGGCTCAAGAACATGATTAGATGATCTTTAAAAATTATTTTAATGGTATTTGATCATGATTCAAATGGATATTATGTGTCATGATGTTGGAATCCAACACCTTTAAGTATCTATATGTCTAGGAAATGACATCTTTGTAGTAGACCAACATTATTTTCAGCCATTCCATCTATTCATTATTGTATTAAAGTCCTAAAATTATGTTTTGAGTTTGATCAGGTGTCCCTATGTTAATAAGTTACAATTTATGATTATAACCAATGGCTTTTTCAAGTCTAGTTACATGCATGTATGCACCTAAATTCACTCACCTTAGCTATTATAATTAATCTTGTTAATTTATCCCCTTCCTAACCATATATCTAATATCAACCTTCAATATTCTTCATTCACTAACCTTATATCATCCACACCAATCCATTAATTCCCATAATCATCTTTTAATCCTATCCTAATCTATCTTATTCATTATTTGGAAATTTTAAATTCCTAAAGCCACCTACCTACCTATTCCTAGGATTTCCTAAAAGCCTACCCCTCTAGATTCTCTAGAACACCATAATCACCTATCTAATCTATCCCTAATAATGCTTAAACCTCACAAAGAGATTCTATGGGTTTCCACCTCTATAACCTTCTATCCTCTAGAATCCTCCAAGGAATTTTAAATTCCTTGGATAATCTTCAACCATTGATCTCCACAAGCCAAATTTGAATTATAACCATTGATCCTTCCCTCCAAATTATATAGAAACAAGCCATTCCTCCATGACCAAAAAAATATCAGCAATCTACTAAGTCCATGCCAATCTAAGTCCTTGAATCCATCATCAAAATCCATGATCATGCCAAAATAATGTTAAAATTTTGAGTTTAAGGTAATCTCAATCCAATATTCTTGTTTTCATATCTATTTAATCATGGTTTAGAGAAATTAGCTTTAGTATTAGAGTGTTGTTTTGAATTATTCATTCATCTATTTGCATTTGATTTTAATATCTCTAGATCTTACTTAGGTAGTTAGACATTTTGAGTTTTTTAATTGCATGATTTTATCCATTGTGCTCAAATTTCCTACTAAATTTTGGTGACCATGGTGGGATGGGCACACACTCCCAATTTAACAATTTTACATCCTACAAAAGTCTTTGGAAGATTGCAGTTATGATTGGATAAGAGAAATCCTAGTTTTTTTTACCAAATTTCACACAGGTGAAAATTGTGATATCGATATATAACTCACAACATTTTAATCATTATTTTTTCTCGAAAGTTATGGTTTTGTGTTAATCATCTAAATTTACCACTAACTATTTTCTTTAACCTTAACAGGGTTTTATCCTTCTATAATATCATAACTTGAAAGTTGTGGATTTGCATCAAAAGTCATAATTTTTCATACCAAGTCATGATATTATCTAACTCTTAATGACTAATGGGTTTTCTAACTATAATAGGTTTTTTACTATCAACAAAATCATGACTTCATGACTCATGATATTGCCTTGTGAATCACGGTATTGAAACTATAATCATGACATTGTAATTTTATCCAAATATGTTAATATTTACCTTTTGATACCTTACCTATAAGTTTCATTTTGTCATTCTCTATCTTAAATGAAATTATTGATCATACAGGCCACTCTTGAAAGATTATTTTTGATCTTGTAATGTTTTATTAAACACATTTTGTGGTTGGGAATATATTTACTAACCACTATTTGTAAGGGGATTTTATCTAACCTGTTGTGTGATAATTGATAGGGTCAATAAGAGAGGCATAAGGAGGATTATCTAAAATAAAAATATCACATACTTGACCTTTTTCCCTATTTTTTACAATACCACTAATTTCATATTTGTAGTTTCATCCTGGAAGTTGTAGTATTGTCCCAATATTAGTGATATTGACCTTAGATAGTTTTTTAATATTCTTTGTTTATGATAATTGGGTTCTAATTTCCAAATATAGGATTTAAAATCATTCTGATAATTAAAAACATTTTTCCTATTATGCAATTGTTCATGATTCTATCCATTTTGAATATTTTGTCTTGATATCCTTTATAAAATTTTGATACATCGTAATAAGCTTTAAATCTATCATCTATAAATAGGCACTTTAATACATCTAGATTAACCTATCATAATTAGTCAAACATATATCTAGATCAAAAAATAAAAAAATTCATGTTTTGAACTTTTTTGTAAAATTACTAATCTTGTAGTCATGATATTGCCTATGAATTGAGATATTGTAATAATAGTTGTAGTTTTGCATAACTATCTAACTAACCATCACAACTAACTGCGTATGGAAAAATCACAACTCATGAATTGTGATATTATATTGGTAGTTTTGATATTTTAGTCTGAAGTCATGATTTTACACTAATTTTTGCATTTGATTTTATCTTTTCTTAAGTGCATTTTTAGAGTTATTTTTAGTGATTTTTGAGTCATTTCAAGCCTCCCACAAGGCCAAAATTGCCTTTGGCATTGAGGGATCCATCCCTTAACCCTACCCTATATCAAGACATGGAGTGCATTGGGGGTGATTCCCCCAGACCTTGCTAGGGGCTCTACCCCTTAACCCTATTGGGGGATACCACCCCCAAACCCCTACATTATGGCCTGCTCACCTAAATAAATTATATAGTCAAATCATGATTTTTTTGGATATTTTATTAAGGTGTATTAGAATTGTTATTGCTCAGTAAAGCACCTTGATTGAAGATGTGCAAGGCACATATTCTCTTGAGCTGATATACTTAGATATTCTCATATTGTGGGTGACTCTGTATTGAGAAGAACCTCTAGAGAGAGCTGGTTCACTTAAGATTTATCTATTAAAACTAAATTACTACTATTTTAGGGTGAAAAGGGGAAGGAGAAACTAAAGAGAAATCCTATCTAATGGGGTGATGTACTTGAATTATTTATATCATATAGAAACTTTTGAAACTAATGCATGCATATAAATCAAAAAAATGTCCTCGATTTCCCCTAAGCATAAGTATTTTAGATGAAGGATTGAAAGAATTTTAGATTACAAAATTCCTTTTTTACCTCTTTAAATGACCTATAGAAGGTGAGATAGAAAGCGATAGGTGAGGAAGGGACCTGACAAAAGGGGATATAATACCAATTATGTGTTGATACATAATCAATTAAACTCTATTATCTATGAAAACTCATATGCAAAATATATAAAAAAATCTCCTTTATTGATGTATGGTCTAGAATATAGTTTATTCTTTAGCTCTAGGAATAATGAAAAATGGCTTGAAAAAGCTAATATATATGTCTAAAACCTAAATTCCAACCAATGTGGTGTTAAAAGGGAAGAAGTATTAGTCTTGTTTAGTTAACCAAAGACTAACTCCTTTTACAATATTCAATCAATTGTAAAAAATATTCAAACTCCATAAAATATGCATGATCTTCAAAGTTGGCGTAGAAATGAAAGTGGTGGGGCCATCTTGGACAAGTAAATATACCTACATGAAAATATATTCCAAACCTTGGATGATTTAACTCCACTTGAGGCTGATTTGGAAGTGTTTTAAAGGCTTGGATGACAAGTTAACCAAGAATAGATGCATGACTTGTCAACTAGTCAACCAAAGTGAAAAACTAGTCAACTCCAAATAGCCTTCACTTTTGCATGAAAATAGACCTTGAATAATGAAATGTGCATGAATATTCATGAGAAAATAATAAATATGGTGTATAAAATCCTTTTAGAACTCCTTGAATAGCCATCCAACTCTAAACTTCAAGTTGACCATTTGACCAACTAGGCCTAGAAGGCCTAAAGGCTCATCTATGCACTTGGAAACTATGAAACCTAAAAAAACATGCCATTAAACTTGAAAAAATAATTAAATAGACCTATAAAAACTTTCTTCATCACAATATATTTGATTTTGATGAGAAAATACTTGGCATTCAATCAATAGAGTTGCTTAGGCCTATTTTGCTCCATTTTCCTAGAGACTGGCCATTTTGATTGAATTGGTAATGGAAATTACAAGGTTATTTATGAAAAAATAAATCTTTTAATATTAATAAAAAGTCTTAATATTTGAACTCCATTGATTATATTTCATTGAATAATTTTGTACTTCATTTTACATGCTTTTTTCCACAAAAAACATGATTTTTACCATCATCCGCATAGATCCATACATAAAATTTACATTTATGGAATTATCTTTAATTTTAATTTATGTTTTAAAATTTTTAACATTTATCCATAATGGTTTGATGTCAATAAAATCCACTATTCTCAAAACTAGTTTTTTGGAGGTTTAAGAGGGTTTTAAAGCTAAATCTTGAAAATGATGATTCATGAAGTAAATACCTAAAAATTATTATTTTTTCCCATTTATGAATTTAAAATTGACTCCCCTAACATCATTAAAAATATTGGATTCCCATGTAAAAGATATGAAAAGTTACCATGGGGAGGAAAATTCCCTGTGGCATTTCACTTACATTCTAGGTTGCCTATGCTCTTAGCAATTTTTAATAAATAAAATAACATTAAAGGATATTAATTTTTAATTACATATGGTTCCTAAAATCATATAAAGATGTTTCATCTAAACTCCAAATGTGGTGAACAATACAAGCGTCTGAACAAGAGGCTTAGAAGGGTGTCTAAAACTGTAAAGTAAAAAATATTTAGATGAAAATGACTCTTCCCATACTTCAAAAATCCTAATAAAATCCTTATTGGACCTTTACCATGCTATAAAAACACTTTGAAATCACATTTTATTTGAAAATTCAAAATCCCCCTTTTCAGCCTATATGATTAATTACTTGCAAAATCCTATATGAGCATGGTTTGCATAAAATTTGTAGTTTTTAAACTATTTAAAGGTCTGATTATTATTTAAAAACATCATCCCATTCTTTATTAACTTTTACCTGGGCTTATAAACCTCTATGGCACTCTAGAACATTACCTACTCCAATGGTGACCTCAAACAAACATGCTGATGACTATGACAAAAAAATGAGTATCTAAAATATTAAAATAGACTTAAATTTTTTTTAAACATTATTAAATAAATGATGACCCTATGCACAAAATTTCAAGTCTTAACTCCACATGTAGCTCCTAGAATACTCAATTTTCCTTTAAAAGTGACCCATGTGCATGGACTGTGTGCATATTTGACTAATTTTTGGTGTTTTTAAAAGTGTTTTCATGGTTTTTTATAGGTATTAAAAATCAAAAACATCTTAAATTAGATAAATATTATCCTCAAGATCCTAGAAAAATCCTCTAACCCTATTTTCAAGCACACTTTGACCTTCTAGCAAGGCATTCTTGACCTCTTGATGGCATATTCCATACACCTGATGTGATATTATCTTAATTAATGATTCCTGATGATTTAATGAATTAATTTTTTTGTTTAATATTTTATAACTTGAATTTTCTTATATCATCCATAGATACTTGATTAGATAAGGTCATCAAGGGAAACTTGTTGATCCATGACCATGAGGGAGAAATCAGACCCTACCTTAACTATGTTTACATAATTTTAAAGTGGTGTCAATATATTTAGGTGTTTTAAAATAATCATCATAGCTTAATGATGAGAATTTATTTTTAAACTCATACAACCTCCATAATATATTGGTTTTGGCAAGAAAATCACCCTTTTAGATCTTTTATCTCCAACCCCTACATTGACTATGTCTACTCGTTAATCTTTAGTTTTAGGGTGGTGTATTGAGTTGTAGAATGTTTATCACACCATGTTATCCCTCTTGGATCCTATTTTCCACTTTCTTCTCATGAGAAACTTCTTTAGTCTAAAATCTATTCAAGATCATCCCCTCATTAGAAGCCTGACTGTAACTTGATTTACTCCTACCTGCAAGTCATCATGATGGACTCAGTTGTCATTGAATCTTCATTAAAAAATCCATAAAAATCCTTCAATTAATGCTTTAAAGGTTTCAAACCCAAATAACCATCCTCCCTAGTCATTGATAGTTCTACATGACTATAATCATTTTGCATGACTGTAGACAGGGTTCCTTAAGGCTTGTAGGTGAGGGCTCCTAACTATATGGACCATGTGGTTTAATGTTTGAAGTCCTCTTTTGATGAAAATAATTACTTAAGTGTATCTCTATGATATGTATTCTTTAACATCAAACCCTCCATATAACTTTCCATCAATTTTAAAATAAACACTCTTAACCCTTTTTTCAAATAAGCTTTGATTGTTCCCTATGACTTTTTTTCCCTTGTACGAATTGTATGATCCTTGGGGAAGTCTAGAGAGTTTGAAAGAAGAAAAAATATGAGCATAAATCCATCCTTAAAATCCTAATATTTCAAAAGTTCAAAATATGATGAACTCTTTGTATGAAAACTCTATTTGGTAGTTTTATCCTACTGGTTATAAGCTCTCTTAGTTGTAGGTTCCATTGAAAGGGATATCTATAGATTACATTGTGTCTATAATCAATATTAATTATCCCTTAAGAAACTCCTTAATATTCATTCACATAGGTCATGATTATTAATTAAACACAAAACCCTCATTGAAAGTTTCAAAATCCTTATATATTGCCAAACCACTATTAGCTAATTGACTATGGCTTCATTCCTCCAGGTCCTTGTGTAGACAAGGACAAGGTGTGATGGTGCCTTGATGTGTTTGAAAACCTAATAATATGTCCTGATGTGTTACTCCTTTCTTGAAACTAGCTTTGATGGCTCATCAATCCTCCTTAAACTGTCATGACTATATTGAGACTCTCCTTGACTATCTCAAGAGCTCATACATGGATGTAGGTGACTTTTGATTAGGCTATAGGGTTTCATATTTAGGTTTGTATGATTATGTTCATGCTCTTTGAGACAAAAACATGATTTTCAAACTTATCATCATTTATTTTTTCCCAAAATCCCTCTTTTATTGAAAATAAAACCCTCACTGGTCCCTTATGTTATCAACCTCCTCATATAACCTGTAAACAGGTATGTGATTATGACTAAGAGTGGTTGTAAGTGATATTTTTATGTGGATTACCTTATTTGGATTTTCTAGTTTGAAAGTGTCTTATTATCCTTGAAAACTATGAGATTACCAATCTCAAAAGTCTATATACGCTTGAATATCAACTAGCTATTGGAATTCTATACCTATTAGGGATTAGGCATTTCTCCACAGTAGCATAGGCCTATAAGTTTTCTATATTGGTTATGATATGATGCTTGATTCATGTATGAACCCTATTTATTCTCATGAGACCCTTTGACTATGATTCATTTTATGGGTAATACTTTTTGGTCATACTAGACCCTCAATGAGATTCTTCTTTGAATTTGAATCGTCATTGGCACTCATGACATCACCTTGCCTGAATAAATTGTTGTAGGCGATCATATTGGTGTTATGGTCCAAGTTGAAGGTCCATTTAATCCTTCTTAGCCTTATGTTAGATTCATTATTGCATCCTAAATTGAGGCTTCCACTAGACCTTGAGGAATCTCTCTCTATATTTTGAATCTCCATTTAACTTATATAGCCATACTTTGGTTGTGTATGGTGTTTGTGATGTCACACTATATGAAAGGAACCTGCATATGCCCCTAAGGGAGGTCCAACACTTGATTTTTATTGATTCCTCCTTATGATTGCTTGATTCCTTCTTACTTCAAATAATTCTTCCCCTAACTTTATTCTCATTTAGATTATATGACCATAACATAATTGAGTTAGTTCTTACTTTAGGTACATCATTCATGATTTTACTTGTGCCCTTGAAGGTCTACAAACACCTTTATCAATGTTCATGACCCTTTGATCATGTTTTGGCTCCTTGAAAATGGAAATATGGAATGGAGGTGGGTATGGGTGATGAAACCATGAAAGGAGGATTAAATATGTTGAAAAGGAATGAATGGAGATGGAATAGAGATGAAAACATAGTTATAATGGTTGTTTTAGACAGTGATATGGAGATTAATGGGATGGTGGTGGGAAGGAGCATGGTGGAGCTTGACAAATGCCAAGATGTTGAGATATATGCAAACAAGGGCACTAAGACATCACACCTCATGAATTTGGAGGCCATTAAAGGAGTGTAAGAGACTAAATTTGAAACATGGTTTTCTCTAAAAACATTAAAATTTGCAAAAAATCCTTAATTTATGCTAAACTAGCTCATTTGAGACACATGGAAGCATGAAGATGAGCATTCTTGGCCATGAAACAAGAAGAAACTTTGAGTATTATGATTTGAAATCATGAAAACTTGATGTAATCCTAAAAACACTAAATTATTGAAAACTTGAAGCTAACTTCTCCCATGACCATACAATTCTTCCTTGCAAGCTTGTCAATATTGCACATTGACTGGTTGAGTTTGTGACCTTTGTTTGACCTTGAATTGGATGAATAACACCTAAAGTATATGATAAAAAGGTATAAAAATTCCTTTAGATTCTAGAATAAGTTAAATTTCCTTGAAGATCTACCCAAGTGAGGAGAAATTGAAGAAAACCAATTGCCTTCCTGGTTGTAAGATAGAAGAATTTAACCTATCTTAAACTAAATGGTTCATGAGCCTAGATAATAAAATTTAGGTTTTACTTAGACCATCATGGATCCCTTTGACTCTAATTTATTCACCCCAAATTTGACATTTTTACCTTTCCTTAGTAGTTCATACCACTAAAAAACATATAGGTAGGTCTCATTGTGCCAACAAGCAAAGTAATAGAAGAAGGATAGTTTAGAGCTTGTATGGCCATAAATCATCATGGAATTGATGATAAATCTTGGATATTTCCCAAACTTAACTCATCCTACCTTGGCTATATATATTCTATACGAATTTCATACTTCTCTTGCAAAATGGATGAAAAGAGTCTTTTCTTGCCTTATAAAAGGAAATCAAATTTTCCACCACTTAAAATATAATAATTTAGAAGTATGACATGAAAAATCATGAAAAAATACAATTTTGGCCCTTTTTCATGTTTTAAAATTGCCAATTGGCACGTGTAAGGTGAAATAGGGGCTTTTAGGTTATTTAACATATTAAAACACTTTTTCATGACTTGAACTTTTAGACTTAGGCTATTTTTATGATTTTGAATATATTACAAGAATTTTTGAAATAATTAAATGAATTTTGAAACCATTTTTTGACTTTTTTGACCAAAATTAATGCTTTTTAGGCCATAAATGACTAGTTTGACTAGCTACAAAGGGGTAAGAACTAGATTTTTGAAAGTTTCAAATGATAGGGGTAGTAATTTAACCTTGATATAACAAATTACTAACAACAATAACATATTATTTTTTTAGGGGTGAATATTGACTTGACAAATCTTCTTTTGTAGGTCATATTTTGGTCTACCATTTTGTCTTATAGGTTACCCCTCAATATTATTAATTAAAACTACTAATCATTGTCTTGCAAGTTGTCTCTTTAAAATTATCAATAAAACTACTAATAATTTTCTTATAGGTCAATTATTAAATACTCCTTTTGGCATTTTTAAAATCATTTTTAATTTTTTTTCATATTACATATATCTCTTTAATCATTTTATCTTGTATATTCTTGCATCTTATATAAATCTCACATCTTAATTAAATTAGTTTCTTTTTAGTTTGCTTCTTTGTCACCTAAGGGCTATAGTGGTGTATGCTCTCCTCCTTGAATCCTTGCGATGATTCTTGGAGGATAAAGAATAGCCAATAAATTCCCTCCCCCCCCCCCCAGCATTTTTTATCTAGGGGTTAGTGACATGAATTTCATCACCATGCACTTGACCACAATTTGTGTTCTATCAGAGTATAAATATCAAGACAACTATCATTAGGTGCTAAAGTGGAATTACCCATAAAGGGTTCTATGGAGTGAGGGGCATTTTTAGCTCTAATACATAAATTGGTTAGATGACATCCTTTACAAACTTGGGCCCCATCATACCTTTATGTATATCAAGGACACCCCTAGAGATCCCATTCAACCTAGCACAAGACCTTTCAACCATAATAGGGAACTTGCTACTAGAGCTGGTATTAGCTCCCAAGTGATCATCATGTGTAGATGGGGTTGAGAGGGTTCATTTACTCTATAATTGGTCACCAACTATAGCCTTACCCATGAATCCATTAGAAAGTGAAGTCATTGGGTTACACACCCATCATTTTACTAATCTTAGGATTGTGGTCTACTTGCTTGGGTGTGTGTCATCTTAGACTAGTGTTGTTTGTGAATTGAGTTAACCTTTCACCCAAAAATTATATACTATCATCTAGGTTATTTATATCATCATCTTGTAAATTCATCATTCATAATATCTTGTACATACTCAATCTTATACATATCCTAATTTGATTTTGTCTTGACTTGTTTATCAAAACTTATCATCCCCCATCTAGTCTAACCTTGACATACATAGTTGGATCTTTAGGTCACACTCATGTCCAAACCATCCCTATCTCATTTACATTAATCCTTATAATTTCATCATCACCTATATATACTTGTCCTTATTTTAATCCCATTATCCCATTACGCCATCACCTAATCATATATCCATCTTGATAAAATTAGTCTAACATTTTGAGTTAGTCCTCTTGTTACCCATCCATATCATCTTATCACTCTAGTATACATCACTCATCATTTTATCAAATCTCATACCTAGTCAACATCTTGTTAGCATCTTATCACTTTGTCATTTTCAATCTAGCATCTAATCATCATTAATCTAGTCTCTATCATCTTGTCATCTTGCCTACTCATAACTAGCACCCATCCAATCATCAACTTGATAATTTTAATCTAGGCACCCATCAAATCCCCAATCCTTTTGCTAGCTTGAAAAGTAGACATTATTGATAGATCATTAGCACTTATTGTAATATCAATTTGAAATTTACTCCTAGTCTTATATCATATCAATTACATTTCATCCATCTCATCCTCATCAGTACATATCATACTAGGTTGGTCATTTAGACCTACTTTGTTCAAAAAAATAATATCTAATCCTTAGTCTACCTTTGCATTGGCCCCCTTCATCATTCATATTTTATCATCCATCCCCATGAATTTGAGCCTAGTTCTTGTAGACCAATACATCTTGGTTAATAGGGATGAATTAATTTTGTGAGATTTATAAATGGGTACTCACCTACCTTCTAACCTTGATCCCATTTGGCCTAAACCAATATCCCACATCCTTCCCCATCTAAAATCTCATAGTTCATCAAGGTTAGCCTCATCATCATCCAACAATGTGGTCACCCTATTAAATCAATACATCTCAGCTAATAAATATAGATTCCTTTTATGGATATTGGAGATGGGTGCTCACCTACCTTCTGACCTCAATCCCATTTAGCCCAAACCAACATCCCACATCCTTCCTTATCCACAATCCCCTAATTCATTAGGGTCAACCTCATCATTCAATAATATAGTCACCCTATTCAATCAATACATCTCAACTAATAAAGACTAATTCCTCTTATGTTTATTAAATATGGGTACCTTCCTTCTTAATTATTTTGACCCCATAGGCGTAAAGTCACCTCCAAAACTAGTCCCTCATCAACCCTTATCCCCATCTAACCAATCATATTCTAATCCTCCATCCACTAGTCATATCTAGTCATCTACCCTTTCCTCTATTGGCAAAGGGAATCCTATCATGGATGCCTCATCTACTACTAGTCCATACACTCCATCATGTTAATAACCATCTAATGCTTCCACATCTCAGTCACAAAGTGAATTGGGTCCTTATACTCCCCTTCCTATGTCCTTATATGCCCTTTTCTAACAACTTGTCATAACTAACATGATGGTATACCCTCCCATATGACATGTTGATCCCACCAAGCCTAATCCCTCTTGGTATAAAGCTAATAAATACTATATATATCATCAAACCTAAGGGCATACCATTAATTAATGTTGTAATTTCCAAGACTATGTCCAAGACCTCATCGACCATAATGACATAGAAATTAAGGATGAACCAAATGAATCTATATCATAGGGTGAAAAAAAAGAGGAAGGCCAATTATATTCCCAATCATGATCAATCCCTTTCCCTTTCAATCCATGGTTAAGACATATCATCCCTATTACATGGTCCTCCTAATTGATAAATCATCTATAAAATATGAGTCTATTTCTTGTACACCAAATCCACCCATATCTCATGAGACATTTCATGGGCATATCTTTGTCAAAACCATTGTTCCTCTATCATCTCCCTCTCACCCATCATATCACAAACCCCATGTTGAGAGGTCACTTGTTGACAATCACTTCTAATAGAAACATAAAGTCATCAAAGTCAGCATTAGAATTAATAAAAATGTTATCTACATCAAGGTCATGTTCAACACCAATATCTAAATTAGATTCCTTATTTAGAAGCATCATCCCTCTTAGATATCATAATAAATGATGTTGGTTCCTGCTCTTTTAATGATACCCATAGTTTGGATGATAATTAGTCCCCAAACACATCTTTTGATCCCAATAAGGATGATGGAATCATAATATATTTATTACAAGATTTATTTATCAAGGATAATAAAAAATGATCTAATCCTACCTTAGACACATGTCCTATAGAAAGTCTTAGCGATCCTTTTGAGATTCTTGAGGACACTTTCTATGACATTGAGGCTAGGGCTCCTAGTGACCTTTATGAGGACTATGCTACCAATTATCCACTTAATCCACCACACAAAATTAATCATCCACCTTACCTCCATAATCCATATATCCCATTCTATAAAAGGGGTGAAAAGGAACACACATCATTGGATTCACCTCCACATACAATATCATGTGCAAAACATAAAGGGATCTAAACCCATACTTAGTTAAGACTGTCAAATAATTACACCCACTATGATCCAAATCTAATTAATCAAAGTCAAGATGATTATTGTAATCAAAAAAGTCATAAAGAATCATCCCCTAGTATAGATATCCTTGAATTACTAAGGGACCATCTAAATCAAATTCATTTATCTAGTTAAAAATCAATCTCCTTTGGTGAAGCCCACAATTAGGCACTAGGGGTAGTTAAAGTTAAACCCCATCAATAATTAAAAATAATGTCAAAATTAATAATCAAATATATAAACATCCTCTTAATATTTGGATCAAAGAAGAAAAAAATCAAAAGGTATTAGATCCCATAATCTCATGGCACCAATATAAATAATCCCCTTCACCATATACAATGGTGTATGCAGCTATCAAACCCCATTTCCACTCCCAATCCCATCATATCAACCATCCTAATAATATTATTCATTCACATCCTATATCCCATCATCATAATAATGACATACCACCATCCATACCATATCTCAAATCCATAGGAAATATTGTCCCTTGTAAGGGTTACAAAGACACCTAGTTAAAACATCTAGAAGATGTTAAATCAAGAATCAATAAAGGCCACCAAGACATTAATACATCCAACAATAGTGGCATGATCCTAGCATGATATATATTTATAATAGGTGTTGGTTGAATATCCAAAAAATATCAGCAATCCTACATCTCAACTTTCTCCAATAAATTGATATGCCCAAAAAAGTAAAAAAATTAAAAAAATTGACAAAGAAATCGAAAAGTCAAAAAAGTAAAAAAGTGAAATAAAAATCATTTTTCCAATGGTGAAAAATAGTCTTATGGAACCTTGGGAAAGTACCATGATGAAAATTAGCTTCTAGTGTCATGGTAAAATAATCTATTATCAACATTGTACCTCAATATTTTGGGGAAATATCCATCAAACCCATCCCCTACCAATCCTATTTGTATGGTATCCCTCTATCTATATCATGCATCCTATTGTGTCCCTCCTTTTTTCTAGTATTGACCTTAATAAGTGGAATATGTATTTATAAATAGTTTAAAATCATCTTGGCATATCCTCCAGTGGACACTCAAACAACTAAACATATGATTCCTTCATGGAGTAGACAATTGGTGATCCCTATTATATTCTCCCTTGGTAATAATCTCCTTTTCCAACATCACCCTCATCCTTTTGTCATCCCATCCATTATTTAATACATTCATCCTTATCTTGATTTATAGTCTTTGTATTCCCTTTGATAATAACCCCCATTTATATAGTATACATACATATTCCAAAAATCCCTAAAAATTAAAATATTCTAAAAACCCTAAAAATCATAAAAATTGAAAAAGAAAAAAATATCCCATGGTGTTATGTATAATTACTAATCCCATAGTCACATATATCTTCATGCATTTCATCTTTTATGATCATATCACCCATCCTCCTATTTTGAACCAAGGGAAAATCTAGTCTATCTCAGGCTAGCATTGACCTAGTCTCACTTTCACCTACCCAATCTTGTGTTTCTCATATAAACCTCCACATCCTTAGTCTAATCCTAATATAATTCCACATATATAAATCCTCATCCAATTCCCTTTCCTAGTAAAAAATCCATATCCACATGCATGTCTTCACCTAAGGTCTAATATTAATCATCATCATTAGTCTATCCAAATCTATCCTAAGTCCATAATCACATCATGATCATCCTAGTCCAACCCATCACCTAGTCACTCATCCCATCATTAGATAAGACATTGTGACATTACATTTATATACTTGTGTGTGTGTGTTACTTGTCTATTCTTTTTGTCTTGTCTTTTATCATGTAAATATTTGATTGTCTTTGTATTTTGAGTCTATGTTTGCATCATAACACTTTTTATCTATTGGGAAATTAATGAGGATGCTCTAAGGTCACCAAAGCTACAATAATGCTTATAAGTGACCTTGATGATGTAAAGTTTGCTATTTTACCACATACTTTGGCATAATTTCCTCTTAGTCATACTTATATCATGGGGCATACTACCATGTGCTATATTTATTGAATTGCTTAGACTATGATGAGCCTTATGATAATTGTGATTCCTTGATAACCTAAACTGTCATCATTTATCTAATCATTTAACCATCCTCATTCCCATCACTAATCTAATCCTCTTAACCCATTCAAATAAAATCCTATATTTTATCCTCATAATCCTCATCTCATCATCTGATTCACATCATATAATCACTAACATCAATCTCTAATCAATAATCATCATCATCATCATCATCATATTTTACTCCATCATCATCATCCTCTATCCTCTAATTTATACTACATTAGAATGAGATCTCTTAAGACAATGTAGGTGGCACTTGGCCATTTTCCAATGCCCAAGGATAGATTTAACACTCTCTCCTTATCATCCATCATTTTTCATCACATATCTATCATCTTTCATCATCCTCAAGTCTACATAAATCAAATCTTTGAGCTTTAAAATCAATCGTTCATCCACTGGTCTATTGATCAATCACCATATATGCAATCCTCTCCTTAATATTTTTATAAATTACCTACACCTATCGATTAGGCCTGATGAATCACCACATCCATCTCTTCTTCAATTATCATTTATTTGTAAATTCATCATAGTTTACTATTCTTACCTTTATTGGGGCATAACTAGGATTTTAACTTTATCTCTCACTCGCTTGCATATGTCCTTACAAGGGGCATCATTTTTATTAATCACATCATGGATCATTGATTTTATTATTCTCCTTCATATTTTGGCCACTTGATCATATTATTCTTATTCATCTCTTTCATCATATCATTCAACTATAACATTAAGATCTAATCATCAATATTATCAAATCCTTGGCACAAATCTCTCCCTTGCATGCATCATTGCTTGGGATATGTTTAAATATTATGACCTTTTAACCCTATCCCCATCATGTTATGGTTGATTACCCCTTAGGATATGTTGATAACCATGATGTAGTCATTTCCCATCCCTATGTATATGTCTTTCTAAGAGGATCATCAATTTTTAGCTCACTAATTAGGTTTATTTTATCTTCATCATCTATCTCAACATCTTGCATCCCATCCCCTTGTATATTTATCACATTCCACCCAACATTTATTCTCTCAAGTGGCTATCTATCTCATTCTTCCTCACATGTCCCCTTGAGGGGGCATAATATCTCCTAACATAATTTACTAACATTCATCCATGAAATGGTTTTTCTTTAAAATACCATTACTTCTTCCAATTCATTCCACTCACAATACCCTTTCAAAGAGGGGCAAAATGTATGCACCTAATTTGCCCACCTTAGTTGTTTTAATTAATCCCATTAATTTATCCCCTTTTTAGCCATATATAAATATCTCCCTTTAATATTATTCATTTACTAACCTTATAACACCTCCACTAGTCCATTAATTCCCCTAATCATATATTAATCCTATCCTAATATATCTTATTCATTATTTGGGAATTTTAAATTCGCAAAGCCCACCTACCTACCTATTCCTTGAATTTCCTACAAGCTTACCCCCTAGATTATCTATAACCCCCTAATCACTTATAGAATCTATCCCTAATCATGTTTAACCCTCCCAAAGATATTATATGGGTTTTGACCTCTAGAACCTTCTATCCTCTAGAATCCTCCAAGGAATTTTAATCACATTAGATAATCCTCAACTATTGATCTCCACAAACCAACTTTTAATTTTAATCATTTATCCATCCCTCCAAATTCTATATAAACAATCCATTCATCTATGACCAAACAACTCTCAGTATTCTACTAAGACCATGCCAATCTAAGTCCTTGAATCCATCATTAACATCTATGATCATGCCAACATAATATCAAAATTCAAAGTCTAAGTAATCTCAATCAAATATTCTTGTTTTAATATATGTTTAATCATGGTTTAGAGTAGTTAGATTTAGGATTAGAGTTCGAGTTTGAATTATTCATTTGTCTATTTGCATTTGATTCTATTGGCTCTAGATCTTACTTAGGTAGTTAGACATTTTGGGTTTTTAAATTACATGATTTAATCCATTGTGATTAAATTTACTACTATAATGCCTATCTAGATTGAATCATTTTTCTAATTATATCATTCCTTTTAGAATATAATTTTTTTAAGGTTTAACATTTCATCAACATCATAATGTTATTTGTTAGATAATTCCTTTCATCCTCATGAATCACCTACATGTCAAAAGCTTTGGAATTATAAAGTAAATCTAAAATATGTCTATCACATTCAAAAACTTTAAAATTATTTACATTTTTAGGTACAAATGGACATGAAACTAATTCCATAGAAATTTTTGTAAATCAATATTATCCAATGGCATGAGTAGTAGTGGAAATGGCTAGTGAATCTACCATGGCATTATCAGTTATAGGAATATAAAAAATGTTGAAAACATTTAATAACTTAATTATATCCAAAATCGGTGTTTATACCTTTTCAAATAAGAGAGTTTGCATTGAAATTTATTTATTTCCTAATTGATGACTAATTCTGAATCATGATAGACTCTCAATTAACAAACATCATACATGGTTGTAAATTATAATCTCATAATTAAAGATTCTTATCCTACCCTATTATTTGTGCAAGGGAATTAAAAACTATATATTTCTACATGTTTTCTATTATATAGATCAATAATTACACTACCTACTCTATATCCTTATTTATAGTGTGTTCCATCAAAATACAAAGACCACATACCTAAATTTTGAATGTGTTCAAGCATTTTCTTATTTTTTGATTTGGTAATTAGCATATAGACACTTGCATTTATGGAAGTAAAATTGAATTTTTCATTGGAATCATTGTAATATGTTATCATCCACTTAATTCATGGCTCTTTATCAATTATTATTTGATTTTGTACTCCTCTCTGTGGAAACCACATTTGGAAAAAGTCAATTTCCATATAGCCATTGAGTGATCTTGATCAATCCCTACTTAGTAACATGTCATATGCTTTTAGGATCTTAACAACTTGAACATATATGAAATTATACACTCCTGGTTTAAATTATAACTACATATTTACATTAAATATCTCTAATATAACCTTAACTTTAGACTTGTCTAATTTGAATACCACTTTATTTGATTTTATAGGAACCAATCCTAACTTATTGAAAATACCTACAGGCATAACATTGGTTGAGACACTAGAATTAACAAAGTAATTGTGTATATTTTTACTAAATATTATAACTATTAACATAAAGGGTGGAACTTTAGTCTTAGTCTTATGTATTACAACATTGGTATTAGCAGTAACTTTATGTTTGGTTTGACTACTCTTGTTTGTAAGATATTTAAGAAGTAAATCCCTTTGTTCCATGATTTGTGTTTCTTTGTGGAGATTATATTATCTTTTATTTTCTTCATATCCTCCACAATTTTATAGATCATTTTTCCAATGGAGAGCTTATTGCCACCTAACTTTGGTGGAGGTGGATCATTTCTAGATTTAGGATCAAGAGGTGTAGCAACATTGTCTAGTGGAGTTGAATTAGTCAAATGATGATGTGTTTTACTTCTAAGAGTATAGTTTCCTCTTTGGTATTGTTGAAAAACTTGGATGTCATTGACATTCTCTTTAGTTTCATTATATTATATATTAGGGAAGTCTAAAGTCTCTAAAACCATGGTTATATTAGGGGATTTTGATGAACTAGGAACATCATAATGACTTGAATTATTATGGTCATATTCTTCCATTTCCTTTTGAATAATGTTAAAATCTTGACAAAACTGAACACAATCAAGTTCTACATGTTGGGATATGTTATGCACATGACACTAGCTAAGTAGGATGATTTACATGATTTTGCTCTTAGGCAATATATTGGATGATAACTCAACTTGTTTACTATCTCTATCGAAGGGCATATAATTACATTGGTAAGTGAAATTTAGGGTAAAATTTCCACAACTCGAGTTACTTACTTGTATTTTCAAGTTTAGTAAATCATTGCTCAATCTTTAGACAATTATTTGGATTGAATCTAACTCAATTTTAGCTAGGTCTTGAGATGAGTTTTGCATATTATTCATTGAAACTAGAATTAAATATTGGTTATAAAATTGAGGCATTGTTGCATTACCAATCAGATATAGAAATCCCAAATTTGGATTAGGGGAAGTGTGTTTTAAAGGGAGCTAATTTATAATTGGAAGAGGTTATGGAAATGGAACATTTTGATTTAAATGCAAGATTAAGTTGAACAGAGGTATTTTTGGGAGAAATTTGGAAATGGGAGCTAAAATTTTCCCTTGTGGATTGAGTTATTTATCCTCTTTTATTTTTTATACATATGCAAAGGGAAAATCAATGACAGTTGGATCTCTCCTTAAGAATGTAATTGTCTAAGGATCCAAAGAATTCTTAAATATTTCTAATGCTAGTTGGTCATTTTGTCTATATAAATCTATTACCCTATTATACATATTTTGAAAATGTGCATTAAAATTGTGTATAAGTTCACTGGGTTCCCTTTTCATGCAATAAAAATGCTAATATACGATGCTTAAATCTACTACTTGACCAAACTAGGATAAAAATGTATCACTAAATTAATTATAACATGAAATAAAATTCTTAGGTAGTTTTAAAAACCAATCATAAGCTTGATCAAACAATATGAAAGGGAATAACCTGTAGGCTACATATTCATGCTCCATATTAGGTAACCTAAGGTATGTTTTATAAGCTGTAATGCACTCTTATGCATTTTTTTTCGTGTTTAGAGTGAACTTTGGAATATAATGTGTAATGTTTCTATTTAAATCATGCACATCACTAGGAAAAATTATATTTTATCTATATATCCAAGTTATATCCATTTTTACTGGTCTATTGGTGTCAAATTATGGACATAGTTAATGCAGGAACATCATGCAAATGAATAATCTGATATTGTACATATGTCATAATAAGTGTATTAAGGTATAAAAGATTAATTTATTCCTTAATAAGTACTTTATATTTATTAAGAGATGATATCTCAACTTAGAATACTCAATTGGTAGTTTCTTGCCAGTTTCTTATTTGATTTTTCAAACTTGTCAAGTTGTAAAAATCATAGGTAATGGTCAAATATTTAAATATTATGGTAATATCATTGATTATATAAGATGATACATATAATATATGATCAATATTTATTATATAAGGTCATATTTATAACTTGGTAACTATATGTGCTTGAAAAAGGTTGTTTGTTGTATGTGTTCTTAAAATAGGTAGGTCAATAGAGAAAATTTTGGAAGTGTGGTTGCACATACCCAAGTTGCATCCCTAAAAAACATAAATATAAACAAGGTAACTAAATTATAGGAGGTATAAAATGGATAATAAAGTGTAAAACACCTCAAATTTTCTCATTCACATATTACATAATATGCTTATGTATAGTTATAACATTTTGTGTGTAAAGAGAGACTATATTTTGATATAATTTGTAAGGAAAATAAGTATTTGATAGTGTGATAAGTGGGTATAATGTGTTTAATATCATTATTAAATTGTATTTGAACTTATTAAATCTAATAAAGTGAATTTAAGGTCTTTATGACCTCTTTTCTATCATACAAGCCTTATTCTTCCTAAAAACTTTGTTTTTCAATCCTTGTTTAGTCGATAAACTTGTGCATTATCTCATTTTGATGATTGGATAAGTTTTATAGGTTATAAAGGAGTCTATTCCAATAATTGGTTTTTATGAAATTTTTTTATCTGCTAAGAACTATCACTAATTAGCTCTTAGGTCTAAGAAACTCTACTAAACCCTAGTTATAGGGTTTTCCTCACAAAAATGACCATAACTTCTGATTGAACCCTTAAAAAATATTTTATTTTGTGAAAATATTGATATGGGGTTACCAAATATACTCAAGTGGTTATATTTAATTTTTAGATGTATGTACATTGTACCAATTGACCATGTGTAAACAAATTCAAAATTGTGTGTTTTTATTAACAATGAGTTGAGAATTAGGTCTAGTTTATTCAAATTTAAGTATTAGAAAAGAAAATAAGGGTTGATTCATGTCTAAAATGGTTAAAAACACCATTATAAGTGAAAACTATAAATTTAAATCCTTTGTTAATTATTTTACTTAATTAAGCAACAATTAGGTCTCTTAACAAAATAGGGCTTAGGACTATTTAGTAAAGTGCTTTACAAAACCAATAACTAGATTGGTTGTGTAGTTATAAGAGGTAATTATTAGTCTTTTAATAATTTTTTTAGACCCTCAATATAGTTTTGTTTTATGTATACAATTATTTAAGGCTTAAATACTTGATTGTTATATATTTTAGTTTGAGTCATCAATAAGATTTTACAAGATTGATTTAAGGGTTTAAAAAGAGTTTACATATGAGAGTGTATCAATAGTGTGGTTGGGTAAAATAATATTTTATATATATATCAATCATAAATAATACATATATGAGCTTGAAGATGAGAAAAATTTAATCTTCTATGACTAAACCTAACTCCAGATTGCATGATCCTTGAAGAAGACTATGGAGTGACAAACACCAGTTCATGTTTGTGTGGGTTTTAAACACACAATAGATGAAAAATAATAAGGATGAGTTACAAGACCAAAATTTTTAAATCAAAAATAATCTTGGAGTATTTATAGGTTCAATATCATAGGTTGAATCCCTAAGATATTACATTTAGGCCATCCTTCTAGTGTTAATTTTTGTTGAGAGTAATTTGTCACCCACTCAAATACATCTATTGTATTAATTAATCTAAGAGGAAATTTGGAGTCTAAAACACATGGGATGAATTTAATCTCTTTTTTAGGATTCCACAAGGGATCTAAGGGTAAATAAATTTCCAAAATATTTAGTTAGGTGAGTAGCAAATATTACCATTGGAGGCTCAACTAGTTTCCTTACTTGAATTAAAGCTATCAAATGTTATGGCCTTATTGAAACCATAGGTTTACTATCTTATTTCATAAGATAAGGTAATTATAATATACTGACTAAGATATATTATCATAAAAAATATAAAATAGAGGGAAAGGATAAGGGAGAAAAGGGATGATTCTTTGACTAAGATTAAATATTTTAGTGCTAAGAAATGGAAATCATGGTTGTCTACAATTATATCATTAGGCATCAAGTTTTTTTATTTCATAACCTAAATAACTCAGTGATCAAGAATCAAATTAAAATTTGAGTAAATAGTTTATAATATCTATCAATATCAATTGAATACATAATCATATACTTATTGCACATAGTGACTTGATGAAATATTCAAAATAAATATAATGAGAATTCAAAACCAATAAAATAGTTTGTTACACAATCTAATTATCCTTTCAAAACCAAGATTCAAATAAATTTTTAGTGTATATTAATTATCTCAATCCAACATTATATGTAATAAAACCATGACAAAACAAAGGAGAATGGTAGGTCCAATCTTGACACAATTTTAATAGAGTTTTAGTGCAAAACTAGTCAACCCTTTATAATGGCAAGCATTGTTGCTTATATAGGCAAGGAAATTAGACCAATTACCTTGATGAATGAAAAAAATTAAATGGAATCATTCCAAAAATTAAATTTGGTAGCTGATTATATCTTATCTTCTTGAGATAATGCATTAGGAATGGATAATAAAAAGTCATGGCATAATTCCTAGATTATAACCACTTTTAGGATAAAAGGGGATGCAATATTCAATGCATTTCAAGATCCAATTATCCAACACTTACTAGCATTAAATTATTCTTCATAAATTTACCAATGGTCCAAACAAGAAAATCCACCTCATTGTAGAAATATCCCAATGATTGAATAGTCAGCTAATGCTCTATTTTTTCCATACCTAATTGTACATGGTTATCTTTGTGATATCAAAACTTTTTCTTTATGAACCCTTTTATAATTAAATGTTGATAACTAGGTAATATTAGAGTGATAAATTATTCTAATATGTAATAGGTTAATCCCTTCCTTTTGATGAAGTTATTGATGTCTTTGAATAGTGAAGTAATTTTATGTTATGCACACTTTTGTTGATCTTATTTCTCTCCCTCCATCCAATTTTGGCTATCTCTCTAGTTATTTTTCTTCTTTGAATGTGGGATTTCATTTTTAAATCCTTCTCAATATAATAGTTTGATTATTTTTGATCTTTCTTTTTGTACTTCATACTTGATATTGCTTAGGTCTATTTCATCATTACTCTATTTACACCCTTTATATAACAACTTATAATCATATTCAGGTTGAAAATTATAATTTTCTCATCTCCCTAGTCTCTCCTTAACCATCCAATTTCACATGTATTACAAGGTTGTGTGTCCTCGAGACTATGACATTTTTTTAAATATCTTTTTCTAGAAGCTCTAGCCTTGTCATGTTGGTGTTATATATTCTATGGACTGTGAATCTATGAGATTAGGCTAATTGGCATGATATCAAGAATATGGGGAGTATTTGACTATTGATTTTATATTTTGATCTATAAATACCTAATCACCTAAAAACCTATCATGTAGATGGCTCAAAGCATTCAGATTCTTATGCGATATTCTCTTAGATTATGTTAGTTGCTTGAGTCTTAAGCTCTCAAAATTTTTACATGTAGTTTCATTTCAAAGATTTGGGATTTTGAAACTTTGTGTTGATCTATTACCATCCTTTGAGATCTAAGTTCCCAAGATGTGACCATGTGTCACCATCTTAAGACTCTAAGAGATCAGTGCTTGACTATTCTATACTCACCCTTTTAATCTCTAACTCCCCAAGATATAACCATGTATCACAATCTCAAGACTTTAGGCTTAAACTATCTATCTAGTCTATTTTATTCCATAACCTTGAGTGCTTGAGATTAGGCCATGTGGAATGATCTCATGACTATAATAAAGTTTTCTATACTAAGCTATTTTTACAAGAATTAATCTACTTTAATTGAACAAAATAATTCCCTATATCATGATCTCATGCCTTTTTTGCTTTCAAAACTTAGTAAATTTTAAAATAATCTATTTTATCCTTTGTATGTTTGGGGAACTTTAAACTATGGATGATGCCACATGGTGCCTTTGCATTAAATCTCCCAATGGAGTTTTTTGATCTCTCAATCAACCCTATGAGTCATTAGTTCCCATGATGATGTCACATATCATCATCATCATCATGGGCCTTTAGGTATTATAGATTATAGGTACTATCATTTACCTTCTACTCTCCTAATCTTCGAGATCATGCCATGTGGCATGATCTCAAGCCTTTGGTCCTTAAGATGAATATATAATTTGGCTTTGCCCAAATCACCCTATCTATTAAGATGTGTATAGTTTATAGGAGCTTAAGATATCTCAAAAATTTTAATTATTGATTTCCTCCCCTAATATTTATTTTCCAAAAATGTGGCCATATGTCATAATCTTAAAAGTTCAGCGCTCAGAAGATAGCCATTTTTGAATGCCCTCATAGACTCCAAATGCCTAAGACTTTGATAGCTATGAAAAATTAATGGATTAGAAGACTTTAGATTATCTATGCAAAAAAGGATAAGTCAAAATCAACTCAAAAAATCATTAGTAAGTTAGTAGATGAAACCATTCAAAATAAGTCATAGAAAACACAAAAAAAATGTATAGGCAAAGCCCCAAAAAATAATAATTAAAGCCCCAAAAAAGAATAATTAAAGCCTAATTTAAATGAAAATTTTACCAAACAAGCACTAATTTGAGTGGACTAAAATGATTTAAAAATATAAATGAATACTTTAACCTGATAATATGACCATTTAAATTTTAATTTGAACTAGATATGAATGAATGCATGTCAAAATTCAATCAAAATAATTTAATAGTGAAGTCTAAGGTCCAATGAAATAATATATTGATATTGGACCCTTTAAATTTAATATTTAGGTTATGCCTTAATAACTAAGGCATAAATGCTTTAAGATAAAAACTTTGAGTTGACAATGAATAAAATAAATCAATACTTTAAGATTAAATCTATAAGTCCTTGCTAAATAAAAATGAAAATGAAATGAAAACATGAAGTAGCCCCTTAAATAGGATTCTTGAGATGATATAAAATATATAACCTAATGATTAATAAAAGTCTAAATCACTCAAGAAAACTTCAAAATTCTAATCTTCTATTGTTTGAACTTTAGACAAGGTTTGTCTAATCATTGTGAATAAATGGTCAAGTGAAGGTTATTTAATTTAATCAAATAGATTGGATGTATGAGTTTGAAACCTTAAGATGGGAATCCATATCAACAAATTTATGTATCATTCATAAATGGGACCCTAAAATTAGGAAAGAATAGAAAAAAGAAACAAATATTTTAAAGCAAGAGGGTCCCCATGTGAAATTTTGAGTAATGGGGCATGTTGGACCCAACACTTCCAAAATTATTTTTTCACTCCTTGGTTTTGTGAGCCATAAATATTTAATAGATTAAAGTTGATAAGGGATTTATGTTAATAACTTTTCATGAGATATATTGGCTCTCTATTATTATATTTTCTATTTTGAATGTGGACAATGTTGACTAAATTTGACCCTATAGGTCAAGTTGGGACCCCTATAGGTAAAAACTTGATTTTTTTGTGTTTTAAAGGTTTAATATATATGTATTAAGGTGTATTATATGTAATTTAGTGTTATTTAATGTTATATTATCCTTGGTCATTAGTATGTTTAGTCCCTATATCATTTTGAGTTATTTTGAGGCTCATAAAAGAGTATTAAATGAGTTGTACAACCTTTTTAGGAAGTGTGAAGGTGTACTAATGGTGTTTTAATATCCCATGTGTCCTATAAAGTCTTTACTAATTGTTAATAACTAAAAAGTGATAGGTTATACATAAGAAAGAGTAGTTTCCTTTGAAAAGGGAAGAGTTTAGCACTTGTATAACCCACAAGGGGGTGTAACATGTGAGATAAGGTCAAATAATGTCTATTTAGCTTCCTCAAGATCAATTCCAAGTTTTAAATGATTTATAAGTGTTAATTTTGAGCTAAAACCATTATATTCCTTTTCACCCTTCTAGACACATAGAACCGGTCTTCAAGTTTGTGCTTAGTACAATCAACATAAGAGGTTTTAGACAAATTAATCTTGGGGGTGACTTATACAATCAGTTAGATTCCATTTTATGTTTTGTTGTAGAGAAATGGTGGTCTAAGCTTTATGAACCATTCCTAAGAAGTTGACTATGTTTTTCTACTTACTAATCTATGTACCCTATAGGTTTTGCCTTGGTTTGATTAGTTTCATATAATCCAATTGATAATATAGTTTTTAGATGACTATGAATAAAACCAATGCATGGAAAGTCATGTCTAAAATCCCTCATTCTCAGTATAATCATCAGACCTATCCCTAGTTAGTTTTAGGACATTCAAATAGAGCTAGATAATGAAGATAGTTTTCTGAGCCAACAGAAGGAATTTCATGCCACTTTTCATGAGTTTATGACTTGAATGGACACTTGTACTTCCTAACCTTGTATGGTCCATTTCACATATCCTTCTCATGCATATGTAACCTCTTTCTCATCTTGACAAGTGTCCAAGTGACCTTTAGACTTTCGTTATCTTGCCCCTCTCCCAAATGCTATAAGTAGTTTTTTTTTTTGCTCTTTTGAGTAGCCTCCATTGGTTAATGGTAAAACCCTAACAAATTTTTTATTTGAATGTCTCTTGAAGTGATAAAAAAGTGAATCTTCCTACTTACATGCTGCATAATTGAGTTTGGTTCCAAGTCATGTTGATCTTGTCTAGTAAAATATGGTCTTTTTTAGTATGTTATCTTTGATTATCCACCAAGTATGCAAAACAGTAATTGTTATAGGTCTTTGTTAGTGTTATTTCTTAGTGTATGAGAGTTTTAAAATTGTTTCATGATTGTGTTCTTCAAAGTATCATTCATTATCCCTCTTAAACATCAAATATACCTCTTGAACCTAACATATGAAACATTGATGTAAAAATATGTCTTGAGTTATGAGTTAAGTGTGAAAGAATATTTGATTTACTCTAAGTAGTATAAGTTCAGTCAGTAGGAGGAAATTAAATATTGGTGTATCACCTTTTAGCTTTCTATTATCACTCTGGAGAGCACACTATTTGAGGATGTGTAGACACACCCTCACTCCAGCTGATATAATGGGAACTTCTCAAAGTGTGGGTAACTCTATGATGAGAAGAACCTCTAGAGAGGGATGGTTCCCTTAAGATTTATCAATTAAAAATGAACTATTTTGATTCATTTTTTTTATGATTTTGGGTTGAAAAGGGAAGAGGAAAATAAAAATAAATTCTAATTAAAAGTGGGTGGTACACCTACATTGTCCAAATCCTTTAAAGTTATTGAAATCAATGCACACATATAATCAATGAAATTTATATTTCTATCCTTAAGCAAAAATGTTTTAGATGACAGGTTGAAAACCTCTTCAAATGACCTATAAAAGGGTGAGATAGAGAGAGATAGGTGAGGAAAAGACCTACAAAAAGGAGATAAATCTAACTTATATGCTGATGCATAATCAAATACATACTATTCTTCTATCAAAACTCAAATTCAGAACAAAAACTCCTTTATTGATAAATGGTCTAGCTTAAAATTTCTCTCTTAGATTTTAGGAATTCCTCTTCAAAATTTCTTGATTAAGCTAATAAATATGCCTCAAAACCTAAAATAACCCTAAGTGGAGTTCCTAGGAGATAATGATTAGTCTTGGTTGAATAACTCAAGATCTAAATCCCTTTAAAATATTTAAAATAATCATTAAAATCTTCTCCCTTTACAAAAATTTCATGCCTCTCCAAACTTGGCTTAGGATATGGTCGACTCTTTTGAAAGATCATTAACATTAAATTCTCAAAATTCACCAAACATGCATGAACTTCAAGGTTGGCATGGAAGAGATGAGGTTGGCCCAAGTTGAAAATTCAAAAGATAATCCTTGAATTTAATGATAAACCACACACTTCAAAGTAATATGCCTCTTGATTGAACTTGCAGCTGAGTTGGAAGGAGATGACTACGAGAAAAGTATTATTTGGAACTAGTCAATCAACATGCAGGACCAAAAATCATCAAATAGCCCTTATTTTGCATGAAAATTATTTTGAAGGATTAAATAAACATAATAATATTCTACAAATAGAATTAAATTGGAATGTAACTCAAAAATATAACTCATTGAAAATCCTTTCAATGCCAAACTCAAACTTTGCCTTTTGAACAATTAGGCCAATTAGACTAGTTAAGCCAAATAGGTATATTTTGTGTTCTTGGACACCATGACATATAAAAAATAAACCATGAAACCTGAAAAAAAAAATTACACATTAAAAATAATTATTCATCACCAAAAATATGATTTTGATGAGAAAAACATCACTAATTAGTCAATAGGCTTGACTAGGCCAATTTTGCACAAATTTCTAGCAAACTGGCCATTGTGATTGAGATTATAGGAGAACCTCCAAGATGATTTATAAAAAAATAAATATTTTAATATGAATAAAAATTCTAATATTTTATCTCCAATGATTATATTCTATTAAATTTCCTTGTACATCAATTTACACACCTTTTTCTAATAAAAATATGATTTATTCCCTCATCTATATAGGTCTATGAATTAAATTTAAATTTTTGGAATCATATCAAGGTTTATTTGAAATTTTAAAAGGTTTAATTTTTATCCATGGTGATTTTATTTCAATAAAATCCACTTTTCTCAAAACTCATTTTTAAGGTGCTTAAGAAGGTTATGAAGTTAAAACTTCAAAATGATGATTCGTGAGGTACATACCTCCAAATATTTAAACTATTAAATTTATGTGTATAAATTTGACCCATATAATATATGTTAAAATATTATACTTCTATGAAAAAGATATGAAAAGTTATCATGTGAATGAAGTTTGCTTGTGGGAAATTGACTGCATCCTAGGCTACCTACGCTCTTAGCAATTGTTCATAAAGCACATAAATAAAATGATATAATTTTTTCATGGATTATAATTTAATAAGGGTACTAAAAACATATTAATATCATTCTTCCCAAATCCACACATGGTGAACAAAATGAGCATCTGAACAAGTGGCTTAGAAGAGTGCCTAAAACTGTAAAAAGTGAAAAACTTCACTAAAATGAAAATAGATCCTTATAAACTTCAAAAATATTTAAAAAATCATTTTATTACCTATAAAAATCTATCAAAACACTTTGAAAGTCAATTTTCCATGAAAAGTCCAAAAATGCCTTTTTAGCCTAAGTGCCTATTTGCCTACAAAACACTATGTAAGCATGGTTTACACAAAATTCAAATTTTTTGCAATATTTTAAGGTCTAATTATGATGTAAAAACATCTTACCATTATTATCAATATTTCACTTGGCACTAAGTTTTTGAGGCACTCTGAGATGAAGCATGCTCTAATGGTGACCTCAAATAAACAGGCTAAGGTCTGAGACAAAATAGTGAATATTTGAACTTATCCAATGGATATTTAATTTTTTTAAATGGTTCCCCAACTCATCATGACCTTGTGTACAAAATTTTAGGTCTTAAATCCACTTGTAGCTCCCAAAAACCTTAATTTTCTCCAAATTTTGACCTTCATGCATGGAATGTCTACATTTATGACTGAATGCTGATATTTTGAAGGAAAATTTCATGTATTTAGATGATATAAAGGTAAAAATAATATTCATTTATCTCAATAGTCTCTTCAATATTTTTAAAATAGCTTCTACCCCTATTTTCAAGCATGATAAGACCACCAAATAAGGCATTTAGGCATAGTAATGACTGTGTTTTGCTATTGCAGGTGAAAATTGATCAGGTTTGAACAATATTTGAGGTAAAACCAACTTAAAATCATGTTTTAAAACTGTTTAAAGAAAATATTAACCCTAAATCATCTTCTTCAAAGCAAAAATGACTCAAACCCAAGCCTTTATAGACCTCCAACTGAGCATAATTCCTACAAGTCTGTATGGTTTCTCAACTTAGTAATGTATATAAAACTTGAATTTATCAAATTCAAGGTTATATTGTCCTTAGATAACCCTAACTTTTATATAATTCTTATGAAAGCTCAAAACCTTGGCTTACAAACTTTGCTCTCTTTCATAACTCTTGATTATGGCTTACATTGTGGGATTGGCTATAGATGATGGTCTTAGAGCTGTATTTGATGTTCCTTTGACTTATTCTCTTTTCAATTCTTATGTTATATATCTTATAGTGTTTTTAATATTACGAAATCATCACTTTAAACTCTCTTTGAGACTTTCCTAGCCATTGTGTTCCTTTGTTGCCTATACCAACATAAAGGTATATTGCCCTTGAATGGCTATATGGTTTCATTAAGAGGTGAATGTGTTTATGTACTTGTGATGACAATTATGATTATTGATATTGGAAATAACTCCCTAATTATTGAAATAACCTCTCAAATATACAACCTTCTTTGACCATAAGTATGACCTTGATACAAGCTTAAAAAAACTCATGTTCTTAACACAGATGTAGCATGGTGTTCAAGTATGAAACTACTTGTATACTTGTTTGTAATGTAAAATTCATGACCTTTTAGTCTTAATGACTTATATATAATTATTACAACCTTTTACAACTTCATGAAACCTTTGATATACCATAGCCCTCAGGAAACTCTTCAAGAGTGTGGTGACTATATTTCTTAATATTGGTTGTAGGCACATACCTATGGTGGCACTAACTTGTATTAGGTATTGAAATAATATATGTTTTTTCTCTTGTCATCTCATCGTGTTTTTAAACAACCTCATATATCCCTCTTAATATAACACATTCCTTAAAATATAAATCCCTCCTTTCCATCTTAGACCTTGTCTTAAATATATAACTGTATTTTTTTTTACACTAGCACTGAAGGTTTCCTTTTGGTGTGATTATAGGTGAATATAATGGTCCTTTAGGCTATATGGAAACATTATATGGTAAACTTGTACTCATCTAGTTTATCCTATGTTAGGCATACCTAAATGACCCTGCATCATATATATCACAATGCACCAACTAATCCCTGTCATTTTTTAGACTATATGGTTCTAGGTAGTCATTTCAATACTATGACAACTGAGCTTTCCTTAAATTATTTTATCTCATAAGACAAACCTCTCAATCATCTCTTTTATAGAACAAAATCACTCATTATATATCACTACCTCTTGTAAACAAAACTTCTTCTCCCTTAATCTAATGTTGACTATGTTTTGACTTCCACTAGCCCCTACACGGACTAGGGTTGTAGGTGCTCATATAGAAAAAGAGGAATCATATTATTACACATTGATTTATTGAGAGATTCATAAATTAAAACACCATTAAAATTTCTTAGGGTTTTGATTATGATACTTAATTAAGATATGTCAATTATGAATCTCCCTTCATTACAAACACATACACATACAGGCCTGTAGGTAGATACCAAACTCTATACATTACTTAGAGCCTTATTGAAAAGAAAACCCTACACTCAATAGTATTTAATGGTCTCAATCACTTAACATGAGAATTATTGTAATATATCAACCTTTTATTAGCAAATCTCTATATCCAAAACCTATCTTAGTCTCTTTGAAGCTCAAAACAACTACCAATTATAGGTTACAGGGCTCTAGGGGTAATTTGGGGATGTAGATGCTCTTTTCCTCTTTTATATCTCCTTCCTTCAATTAGAATATTTTTTGTATTTCACTCTTTTAATTTACCCTATCCTATCCTTAAATAAAATAATCATTCAAAACTCATGAGATAAACCCTCCTTCTAAAAACCCTTGCTTGTGACTTGATGACTTGCATGTCCTTTGTATGGACTGAGAATAGGGTCCCTTTGAATTTTTGAATGGATTTGACAGAACATAAAGTGTAAATGATAATTAAAAATCTTCAACATAAACCATCTCAATTGAAAGTCTTAAGCTTTAGAAACTTCCCTTATGCTTGTGACCTCCTATTGGTTGTAGCCCATTGTTTGAGGGTGGTTGTAAGTAGTCATTTCAATAGGTTCTTATTAATCTCAGTATGCCTCTTACCTTATTCATTCATAAGGTTCTCTCCCTAAAATAAAAATATTTTTTTTCCAAAAAAAATTATCTTCCCTAATAGGATCAAGATCATCCATATTATCATTAGGCCTCCTTAAAAGATACAGGGCTATTGGATACCAAAATGGCACTATAGTTTTCAACTAGTATCACTCAACCTTCCTTATTGCTTTTAAAATGGTCATTATAATAGATCATGATGGATAAAAAACCACTTATCTCATTATCTTATGTTCTTATTTGACCTTCATGATAATGATAGACTGTTGTAGGTCATCATTTTATTGTGCTTGATGCTTGACTGCATCTATATCCCCTTTATTTATGCTTGATAACCCCAAACATCCCTTGGCTATGAATTTTCATAACTTATGACTTCTTGGTAATAAAATAATTCAATTAGATTCTCTCATTTTGAATGCTCATTATACATTTATGACATCACCTTATTTATATGACACTATTGAGGATGATCTTCTGACTGTGCTTAATGCTTGATGATGATATATGTCCTTTCACCTTGCTTGTGATGGCTATAGGTTCTTGAATATATTGACAAGGCTTCTTGGAATGAGATGGGTATGAGGTGTAAGTGAAATGTAAAGATGATTAAAATAATATGGAAGAGTGGGGAAAACACAAAACATAGTGATAAACGGCAAAGAGATAGTAGTGATTTGGAGGTGAGTGAGATGGAGGTGGAAAAGGAGGTGAATAAGCATGCCAAGACCATGGTAAGAAATAAAAAGCAAACATGGGCACTAAAACATCACAACATATGAGTTTGTAGGACATTATAGGAATGAATGAGACTAAATTTGAGTCATGGTTTTCTCAAAAAACCTCAAAATATGCAAGAATTCCTTAACAGATGCTAAATACGCCCCTTGGATACACCCTTAGAACATAGAGATGGATAAGCAAAGGATTGATTGGAGAAACTATTTAAAAAATTAAAACCATGATAGAAAACCCTAAAAATATGAATTTATTGAAAACTTGGAGCTACCATCTCCTTCAATGACCATACAACATTTCCTGGCAAGCTTACTAATTACATATTTAGATTGGCTAACTTTGTGGGCTTTTTTTGACCTTGAAATGGATAAATAACACCTTCATAATGACATGGATAAATATATTAAGTCCTCAATAATATGGAACAACTTTAATTTTTTTGAAACTCTACCTAGGTGAAGAGAAATTAAAGAAAAACAATTGCCTTTCTAGTTTCCAGGAAACAAAATTTAACCTAAATTCCACTCAATGTTTCTTGAGCCTAGAGAATCCAACTGATAAAATGATTAAAAATCAATAAGCGCTCTGAGTCTACTTTCTTCACCCCAAATTTGAGATCTGTACTCTCCTCCAATAAGCCATACCATCAAAAAACCTACAGGCATGCCACTTTGTGCCAATAAGTATGAAATCAAAAGAAATTTGGTTCTGAGCCTATATGGCCACAAATATCCATGAAAATCTTGTAGAATCTATTATATTCCTTGGAAAAGACTTTCTATTCCTTGGATTGTATGGATTCTTATGAATTTTGTACTCTTGCATGTAAATAGATGAAAATAAGCTATTTTTTCCCTTTTAAATCTAAAACATTGCTTCCCACTGATTGGAATGGGAGAATTATTTCATGGTTATCATGAAAATTCTCATAATTTAAACCCTTTTAATCAGCAATTTGGCATGTGGGAGGGGAAAAAGGGGTCTTTTAAGCTTAAAAACATATCAATTGACCTTTTCATAACTTGTACTTTTAGACTTAGGATAAATTAACCTTTTTAAACATGACTAAAGATCTTATGGGACAATTTGATAACTATTGATATCATTTTTGACACTTTTTAACCCCATTTTTGTGCTTTTTGACCAGTATTTGCATTTTTAGGCCAAAATTGACTAGTTTGACTAGCTACAAAGGGAAATTAACCATTCTAGGGAAAGTTTTGAATAATAGGGGTAGTAATTTGGCCTTGATAGTCCAAATTATTTATAATTTTGGCAAATTTTAGGGTTTACCAGTCTATTATTGAAAATAGCTTAGAATTATAGCAAAGATAAGCCAAGACAAACACTAAAACTAGGAAAGCTAGAGACCAAAACACAATAAGAGAAACTGACACAACAAAAGCATGTGCACATGTGTACTTAGAGGAAAGAACAACAACAATACTAAAAGGGAAAACAAATACTAAAGCATGTGTGAAAAAGATCTTAGAGGAATGAAGCTATGACTATGTATAAAGGATTGACTATCTTAACAACAATATTCAAGAAACATCCCATTCACAGGAATGAGAAGTTATTCTCCACTCAAACTGGATAATTGAAAATTATTGTTCTTATTCCAATCAGTGATAATGTAAGTTTCACTCCAAAGGCTATCAAATTTGGAGTGATTATCTTTCTTCACACACTCCTCATCCCATTTGATAACTATGTCTCCTTGCTAAAATGTTTTTGATGAAGCTCTCTTGTCAAATGTCTTCTTGACTTGTTGTTTGTTTGACCACATGGTATGCATAGTATCATCTCTTATCTCCTCTGATTCTCATAATTCATTCATTCTTACCTCCATTGCATCGCTTTCCAAAAGCTCTAACTAGTGTGTAAGCTCCAAATCTAGAAGCTCCAATGAGATAGGTAACCTTGCTTCTCTTCCATAAACTAGGAGATAAGGTGAATGACCAATGAGTTTCTTAGGGGAGATCATATTAGCCCATAAAGAAATCTTTAACTTTGTATGCCAAGATCTCTGATTATCTTCCATTGTTCTTTTGATGATTCAAATCAAGTTCTTGTTAGTAGACTCAACTAGTCTATTACCCTATGGATAGTAATTAGATAAATATGTTAAATAAATACCATGTTAAAGAGCCCATTCACATACCTTTGTAATATTTAATGCTAAATCATTATCTGATATGATAGTAGAAGGTGCTCCAAAATAAGTGGTTAGGCTCTCATAGAATTCAAGCACAAAGTTCTCATTTACCTCTTTCAAAGGCACTACTTCCACCCACCTAGTGAAATAGTTTATAGCTATTAAAACCCACTTATGACCAATAATAGATGGAGGATGAATCATGCCAATGAAGTCCAAACCCCATTGCATGAAAGGTTACTCAATCTAAATTGGATTTAGTGGTATAGCAACTAAACTCTATTTCCTACAAACATTACACACTTTGTACAATTCCTAACCCATACATGTGCATCTCTAAATAAATTAGGCCAAAAATAACCAACTCTAATGATTTTTTCAATTGTAGTCTTGGCTAAAAAATGACCTCCAGAAGGACTATCATGAAATTTCTCAAAAAGCTTCTCAAATTGACTAGTTTCAACACACCTTAAAATTATACCTCCAATGTCAATTTTGAAAAACACTCCATCAATCAAAATTTATGTTACTAATTTTAGCTTGAAGTGTCTTCTTTTTTATGCATTCAAACCTCTTGGACACTCTCCAGTTTGAAGAAATCTAGCAATGTTCTATGTCTAGCTTATAGGAGGTATATTTTTAGCTTCATAATGAGTGTCTTGAATTGTCAAAATTATTTCTTTTTCTTCGTTTACATCTTATAAAAAATGTTCACATAAGCCTTTACCTTAGACTGGCTTTGTAACTTTGAATTCAATGTCATATTCCATACATTTAGTAACCCATCTAGCTCTTTTTTCGCTCAAGCCTCTATTGAGAATGAAGTCCTTCACACTTGGATGAGCAACCATTAGTATAATCTTGTTATTTAAAACCATGTGTATAAATTTTTTAGACCTCTTATAACTGTAAGAACATGATGTTGTACAAATGAATATATCCCCTCATAACCTTATAAATATTGACTATATAAAGTAATGGGTTGTTCCAAACCTTCATCATTCTACTACATAAGCATGGCTGAAATAGTATTAGAAGTAGAGAAAGCATACAAGAAGAAATCCTTACTGAAATCTAGATTGAGTACAGTAGGGTCTTGGCTGATCGCTTCCTTGATAGCTTCAAAACTTATTTTACCTTATTTATTCTAAGTGAACTCTTGATGTTTCTTTAAAATTTGAAGAAGTGGCTTACTAGCTTTGAAAAACCAAGAATGAATCTTCTAATAAAGTTGATCTTACCCAAGACGCTGTACAATATTTTCTTGTGTTTAAGAAATGATAGAGGAAGGATTGCATATATTATTTATGGATCAATGGATTAAATCTCTATCTTCACCAATATTTTAGTTTGATCACCTTATATTTGATGGAACTTTGATAACTCTAGAATTGGAGCAATAGTTAGAGTAGGAGGATGAATCTCTGGAAAATGAGGCATTGGGGGCCTTGGAGATAACTTGCCTACTTGTTTAAGGCAATTTTCAGCCTTTATTATTACTTAAAAATCTTTAGGTAAAGTATTACCTCCCATGGATTGGATAATTATATCCACATCTGAATTAAGATCCTTTATGTTTTATAAAAAAACATAGTTGGGTGTAGGCTTGATCACTGCTAAAATTTTGTCCCAAGTCTTCTAGAATCTGTAATTGAAATCCACCATGAACTCATGGTTGAATCTCTTAATTTTTGTAAGTTTTTCCACAAGTGAAAGATGATCCATTCTATCTTCAAAAAAAATTCATAGAAGTTCTCTAAATTCATCCCAATTGTTGATTGATGTAGGAGTTAAACCTTTGTACCACTAAAGTGCCTTCCCTTTGAAAGAAGTTACCAACAAGCTCATTGCTACATTTTACTATGTCACATGATGCATTGAAAAAAGATTAGAAATATATACAATATTTTATATAAGATTTTTTGGATTTTATCCTATAATATAAGGAAGAGCCTTCATAGTTAAAATTAGAATATCATCCCATTGATTGAGATTTAGAGGACTTCCACCATTGAATGTAACAAAAACCTATCTTCTAGGAATAACTATATGAGGAATATGATTCAAACAAATATTTGGTTGAACAATATTGGCTTGAACAAGAGGATTTTGTGCAATAATAGGGGAAATATAAGGTGTAGGATTTGGATTTGGTTGAGAAGTTTTCTTCTTCTTTGGTTGATAATATAATTTAGAGAAATCTATTTCTTTCCCTTTTGTATATGATCTTGTGAAAACTCTTGGTGGCATGAAAAATATGTAGATATAAAAACTAAAATATATAAATTAATATAATACTCAAATACATAGATAATAATTCAAAAATGCGAATAAGTAGTCCCATCGGCCATGCTAGAAATTGTTATCACTCTGGAGAGCACCCTGTTTGAGGATGTGTAGACACACCCTAACTCTAGTTGATATAATGGGAACTTCTCAGAGTGTGGGTGAATCTATGATGAGAAAAATATCTAGAGAGGTTTGGTTCCTTTAAGATTTATCAATTAAATCTTAACTATTATGATTCATTTTTTTGTGATTTTGGGGTGAAAAAAGGAAGAAAGAACTTTAAAAAAATTCTAATTAAAAGGAGGTGATACACCTAAATTATCCAAATCCTTTGAAGTTACTAAAATCAATGCACACATATAATTAATGTAATTTATATTTCTATCCTTAAGTAAAAATGTTTTATATGAAGGGTTGAAAACCTCTTCAAATGATTTGCAAAAGGGTGAGATAGAGAGAGATAGTTAAGGAAGGGACCTATAAAGAAGAGATAAATCTCACTTATACATTAATGCACAATCAAACACACATTATTATTCTGTTAAAACTCAAATTTAGAATAAAAAATCCTTTATTGATAAATGGTCCAGCTTACAATTTCTCTCTTAGGTTCCAGGAATTCTTCTTAAAAATGGCTTGATTAAGCCAATAAATATGCCTCAAACCTAAAATATGCCTAAGTAGATTTCCCAGGAGATAAGGATTAGTCTTGGTTGACTAACTCAATATCTAAATCCCTTTACAATATCTAAAATAATCATTAAAATCTTCTCCCTTTACAAAAATTTCATGCCTCTCCAAACTTGGCGAGGAATATGGTGGGCCCATTTGAAAGGTCATTAACATTAAATTCTCAAAATTCACCAAACATGCATGAACTTCAAGGTTGTTATGGAAGAGATGAGGTGGGCCCAAGTTGAAAAGTCAAAATAGCCTCATATGTAATTCTATGCCACACTCTTTAAATTAATATGCCTTTTGATTAAACTTGAATTGGAAGGAGATGACTAGGAGAAAAGTATTACTTGGAACTAGTCAGTCAACATACAGGACCGAAAATCCTCAAATATCCCTTATTTTACATGAAAATGATTTTGAAGGATTAAAAAAACATAATCATCTTCTCCAAGTGGCATTAAAGTGATGTGTAACTCAAAAATAGAACTCATTGAAAAGCCTTTCAATGCCAAACTCAAACTTAGCCTTTTGAACAATTAGGCCAATTAGACTAGTTAAGCTAAATAGGCATATTTTTTGCTCTTGAACACCATGACACCTAAAAAATAAGCCATGAAACCTGAAAAACAACAAATTACACCTGAAAAACAATTATTCATCACCAAAAATATGATTTTGATGAGAAAAACTTCACCAATTAGTCAATAAGCTTAACTATGCCAATTTTGTACAAATTTATAGCAAATTGGCCATTTTGCTTGAGCTGATAGGAGCACTTAAAAGATTATTTCTAACCAAATAAATATTTTAAGATGAATATAAATTTATAATCTTTGATCTCTAATGATTATATTCTATTAAATTGTCTTGTACTTTAATTTAAACATCTTTTTCCACCAAAAACATGATTTATTCCATCATCTATACATATCTATGCATTAAATTTAAATTTATCAAATCCTCTTAGAGTGTAATTGATGTTTTAAAATGGTGTAGGTTTATCCATGGTTATTTTATTTTAATAAAATCCACTTTTCTCAAAATTGGTTTTTAAGGTGCTCAAGAAGGTTCTGAAGCTGATACTTCAAATTGATGAATCATGAGGTAAAAACCTCTAAATCTCAAAAAATTAAATTTATGTGCATCATGTTTACCCCTATAATATACTTGAAAATAATATACTCCCATGTGAAAGATATAAAAATTTACCATGTGAATGAAGTTTGCCTGCTAGAAATTGACTGCATTTTGGGTTGCTTATGCTCTTAGCAATTGTTCATAAATCACATCCCATCAACTGATATAAATTTTTCATGGATTATAATTTCATAGGGTTACTAAAAAAATAATAATATTGTTTATCCCAACTCCACACATGGTGAAAAAAATGAGCATCTGAACAGGTGGCCTGGAAGGGTGCCTAGAACTGTAAAAAGTTAAAATAATCAATAAAATGAAAATATCTCCTTCAAAAATTCACAAAGTCTGAAAAAATAATTTTATTACTTTTACCAAGCTATCAAAATACTTTTAAATTCAATTTTCCATGAAATGTCCAAAAATACCTTTTTGGCCTAAGTGTCTATTTACCTTTAAAATATTATGTGAGCATGGTTTGCATAAAATTCAATTTTTTTAAAATATTTTAAGGTCTTATTATGATTTAAAAACATCATCCCATACTTATAAATCTTTCACTTGTCACTAGAAGCTTCTGAGGCACTCTGGGATGAAGCTTGCTTGAATGGTGACCTCAAACAAACAAGTTAAGGTCAGAGACAAAACAAAAAATATGTTAACTTATCAAATGGATATTAAATTTATTATCATGGTTCCTAAACTCATTATGACCATGTTTACAAATTTTTATGTCTTAACTCCACTTGTAGCTCCTGAAAACTTTAATTTTCTCCAAATTTTGACCTTCATGCATAGACTGTCTGCATTTTTAACTAAATTTTGATGTTTTTAAGGTAAAATTCATGTATTTAGAGGCTATAAATGTCAAAATTATCTTCATTAAGCTCGATTGTCTCTTCAAGATTTTGGAAATAGCCTCTATCCCTATTTTCAAGCATGATAAGACCACCAAATAAGGCATTTAGGCATAGTAATGGCTATTTTTTGCTATTATAGGTGAAAATTTATCAGTTTTTAATAATATTTTAGGTCAAAAAAACTTAAAATCATGTTTTAAAATTATTTCAAGCAAATAGGAACCCCAAATCATCTTCTTCAAAGCAAAAATGACTCAAACCTGAGCATCTATAGACCTCCAACTGAGCATAATCCATACAAGTCTGTATGGTTTCTCAACTTATAACTATAGGTAAAACTTGTCTCTTACCCCATTCAAGGTTATATTTTCCTTAGATAACCATGTCTTGCATAGAATTCTTATGAAAGCTCAAACCCATGACTTACAAACTTTACTCTCTTTCATAACTCTTGACTGTGGCTTACATTGTGGAATTAGCTATAGATGATGGTCTTTGAGTTGTATTTGATGTTAATTTGAATTATTATATTTTCCATGCTTATGGTATATGTCTTTTAGTGTTTTTAATATTATGACATCATCACTTTAAACTCTCCTTGAGACTTTCCTAGCCATAGTGTTCCTTTGTTGCCTATACCAACATGAAGGTATCTTGCCCTTGAATGGTTGTAGGGTTTCACTAAGAGGTGACTATGTTTATGTACTTTTTATGACCATTATCATTCATGATGTTGGAACTAACTCCCTACCTATTGAAACAACCTCTCAAATATACAACCTTCTTTGACAATGAGTATGACCTTAATATAAGCTTAACAAAAAAACTCATGTTCTTAACATAGCTATAGCATGGTGTTCAAGGATGAAACTACTTGTATACTTGTTTGTAATGTCCAATTCATGACATTTTAGTCTTAATTCATTATATATAATTATTACAACCTTTTACAACTTCATGAAACCTTTGATATACCATATACCTCACAAAACTCTTCAAGAGTGTGGTGACTATGTTTCTTAATACTAACTGTAGGCACATACGTTTGGTGGCCCTAACTTGTATTAGGTATTGAAACCCTCTCTGTTATATCTCTTTTCATCTCATAATTTTTTTCAATAACCTCAAATATCCCTCTTAGTATAACTCATTCTTTAAAATATAAATCCCTCCTCTCCATCTTGGACCTTGTCTTAAAAATATAACTATATTTTTTTTACACTAGCACTGCAGGTTTCCTTTTGGTGTGGTTGTAGGTGAATATAATGGTCCTTTAGGCTATATAAAAAAATTATAGGGTAAAACTATATGATTATTATATCACTCATCTATTTTATCCTATATTAGGCATAGCTCAATGCCCATGCATCCTATATATCATAATGCACCTACTAATCCCTATCATTTTTGAGACTGTATGGTTGTAGGTAGTCATTTTAATACTATGACAACTAAGATTTCCTTTAATGATTTGATATTATAGGCCAAAACTATCAATCATCTCTTTTATAAAATAAACTACCTCATTATATATCACTACCTCTTGGAAACAAAACTTCTCCCTTATTCTAAAGTTGACTATGTTTTGACTTCCACTAGCCCCTGTACAGACTAGGGCTATAGGTGCTCATATATAAAAAGAGGAATCATCTTATTACACATTTATTTCTTGAGAGAGTCATAAATTACAACACCATGATAATTCCCTAGGGTTTTTATTATGATGCTTAATTAAGATATGTCAATGATGAAGCTCCCTTCATTGCAAACACATACACTTGTAGGCCTGTAGGTGGATACCAAACTATGTAGGTTACTTAGAACCTTATTGAAAGGAAAACCATACCCTCAGTAGTATTTAAAGGTCCCAATACTTAAAATGAGAATTATTTTAATATATCAACCTTTTAATATCAAATTTCTATATCTAAAACCTGTCTAAGGTCTCTTTGAAGATCAAAACAACTACCAACTGTAGGTTATAGGCCTGTAGGGGTAATTAAGGATGTAGATTATCTTTTCCTCTTTTATATATCCTTTAATTAAAATCTTGTTTATATTTCACTCTTTTAATTTACCCTATCCTATCCTTAAATAACATAATCATTCAAAACTCATGAGATAACCCTCCTTCCAAAAACCCTTGCTTGTGACTTGATGACTTGCATGTCCTTTGTACGGACTAAGAACAAGGTCCCTTTGAATGTTTGAATAACTTTGAAAAAACAAAAAGTGTCAATGATAATTAAAATTCTAAAACCTTAACCATTTCACTTTAAATTCTTAAACCTTAGAAACCTCCCTTATGCTTGTGACCTCTTATTGGTTGTAGCCCACTATTTGAGGGTGGTTGTAGGTAGTCATTTCAAAAGGTTATTATTGATCTCAGTATGCATCTTCCCTTGTTAATTCATAAAGTTCTCTACCTCAAATCAAACTAATTTTATACCAAACAAAGTTTTCCTCCCTAATACGATCAAGATCATCCATATTATCATTAGGCATCCTTAAAAGATATAGACTTGTAGGATACCAAAATGGCACTGTAGGTTTCAACTAATATCACTCAACCTTCCTTATTACTTTTAAAATGGTCATTATAATAGATCATGATGGATAAAAATCCACTTATCTCATTATCTTATGTTCTTCTTATACCTTCATGATAATGATAGACTATTGTAGGTCATCATTATACTGTGCTTGATGCTTGACTACATCCATATCCACTTGTTTATGCTTGATAACCCCAAACATCCCTTGCCTATGAATTTTAATAAATTATGACTTCTCAGTCATAAAATACTTCAAGAAGATTCTCTCATTTTGAATTCTCATTATACATTTCTGACATCACCTTATTTGTATGACACTGTTAAATATGCTCTTCTAATTGTGGTTAATGCTTGATGATCATATATGTCCTTTCACCTTGTTTATTATGGATATAGGTTCTTGACTCTCTTTGAAATGATTCTTAGAATGGGAGGGGTATGAGGTGTAAGTGAAATGGAAATATGATGAAAATAAGATGGAGTGGGGAAAACACAAAATAGTGATAAATGGAAAAGAGCTAGTAGCGATTTGGAGGTGAGTGAGATGGAAGTGGAAAAGGAGGTGAAGAAGCATACCAATACCATGGTAAGGATTCAAAAGAAAACATGGGCACTGAAACATCACAAAATATGAGTTTGGAGGCCATTATAGGAATGAATGAGACTGAATTTGAGTCATGGTTTTCTCAAAAAACCTCAAAATATGCAAGAATTCCTTAACCAATGCTAAACAAGCCCCTTAGATACACCCTTAGATCATAGAGATGGATAATAAAATGGTTTATTAGAGAAACTATTAAAAAATGAAAACCATGATAGAAAACCCTTAAAAAATGAATTTATTGAAAACTTAGAGCTGACATCTCCTTCCATGACCATACAACCTCTCCTTGCAAGTTTATTAATTTTAGATTTAGACTGGCTGACTTTGTGGGATTTGTTTGACCTTAAAATGGATAAATAAAACCTATATAATTCCAAGGATAACTATATTATGTCCTAAAAAATCTGGAACAACGTGAATTTTTCTACAACTCTACCTAGGTGAAAAGAAATTGAAGAAAAATAACTACCTTTCTGGTTGTTAGGTAACATAATTTAACCTGACATTCACTAGATGGTTCTTGATCTTGGAGAATATAATTGAGAAACTAATTGAACCATTATTAAACCCTCTGAGTCTAGTTTCTTCACGTCAAATTTGAGAGTTGTACCCTCCTCCAGAAAGTCGTACCATCAGAAACCTACATGCATGTCACTCTGTACCAATAGACAATAAATCAAAATAAAGTTCATTCGGAGCCTATATGGCCATAAATAGCCATGAAAATCCTATAGAAGCTATTATATGCCCTAGAAAAAACTTCCCATTCCCTGGATTATATGGATTCTGTACACTCGCTTGTAAATATGTGAAAATAAGCTATTTTTGCCCTTTTAAAGCTAAAACATCACTTCCCACCACTTGGAATGGAACATTGGAGAATTGTTTCATGTCTATCATACAAATTATCATAATTTTAACCCTTTTAATTAGTAATTTGGCATGTGGGAGGGAAAAAAAGGGGTTTTTTGAGCTTAAAAACGTATCAATTGACCTTTTCATAACTTGTACTTTAGACTTAGGATAAATTGACCTTTTTGAACATGAATAAATATCTTTGGGAAAGATTTGATAACTATTGATATCATTTTTTACACTTTTTAACCCCATATTGGTGATTTTTGACCAAAATTTTCATTTTAGGCCAAACTTCACTAGTTTGACTAGCTACAAAGGGAAATTGACCATTTTAGGGAAAGTTTCAAATAATAGGGGTAGTAATTTGGCCTTAATAGGCCAAATTATTAAAAATTTCTAAATTTGTCTTCTTAACCCTTTTCATGCAAATTTTATAAATGAAAGAGTGCTTCAAAGATTGTATCAAGGGAACTAGACCTTTCAGATATTCATCTCACTAATTGATTACCCACAACAAGTGAGATGTTTCCTTTATGCTAGTTGGATGAGGAAAGTTGATACAACTCATTAAGGGGTGCAAATCCAAGTAACATTACTTTTTGGCATGCCTAGTGGGACTCTAGGTCCTAGAAGATTGTCTAATATTGGTGTTAGTCTTGGCATATTTGTAGTTACAAGAACATCTACATTTAGTACCTAGTGACTCCACTAAGTTTATAACTCATTGCTTGCTGATTAGTCCTTAATTTCCATGCCAAAGGTGACCACTAGGTCTATTGCTAAAGGTATACCTTTTGAATTTGTGCAATTTCCTTTTTATTCTATCAAAATATTTAGATTTGTGAATACTCATCCTTATTCAAGGGAGTTAGTGTTTAAAAAGTACAGGTTTCTATTTAGTTCAACCTTTAATAGACATAGTCTACATTCCAATATGGCTAGAAACCTTCCTTTTGTAGCCTTCACCAGATCATCTCTTTTGAATCTTGCCCAATATGAGCAAATTCCTATAGTAGCCCTTGAGAGTGTTCCATATTTAAGTGGAGAAGTTCCTACCACTCCCATTGAACACATTAGAAACATGAAAAACTTATGAAACATCTATAATATCACTCAAGAGAATGTAGCCATTAGGCTATTAACATTGTCTATCAAAGGAAAAGCTTTAGATTGTTATGGAACTCTACCTCATGCTTCCATTTCTTCATGGGTTGAACTATGAAATCTATTATCTAAGAGTTTTGAAGAGAAGATTGATTATTTATCACTAGTTGAGAAATTGACTACTATCAAGAGGGATCCACAAGAGTTCATGTAATATTTTAACTTTAGATTTCAAAATACATGGGATAGGATCCCAACCCTTATGAGACCTACTCTAAATTATGCCTTATTGTATTACCTAAAATCATTGAATATTGATATAGACATGATGATCTAATGCATGGGTGGGAATACACTACCTGATTCTTATGAGATAACTATCAATGCTAAGAATTGTCTTGTTTAAGTAGGGAAGATTGTTCCTAAACCACCAATACCATTATTTATTGATTTTCAACCTCCTAGTCAAATTACATTACCTACATTGGCACCTGTGCCTAATATCCAAGATATGTCTACCCTTTCCCCTACCAATGAGATTAATGAAGTATATATTTTGCTTCAAAGTGTTACTAATGAATTGGTTTCTCTCAAAAGATAACAATCACAAAACTATACGCCTTATCAGCCTTAAAATCAGTTTGGACAAACAAGTAGGCTTCCTTTTCAAGGTAATGCTCAAGGATAAGGTCAAACAACTCAAGCTAGACCTTACCAAAGTTTCAATTCTAATGCCCCATCATATTCTATAGATCTTGTTCCCACTCAAAAAAACTTTATTAAATAACAATCATGTTATCCTTCATATGACCAAGATCAAGGCCAAGTTACATATGCTAATGCAATGCCTAATCAAGCCATGACAATGCAAGGTAGTCAAGCACCTCAATTTCCCACTTTTGAGGTGCCAATGTAAAATGGAATGGAAAATGGACAAATACAATCTGATTCTACTCTTATGAATCATTTGGAGGGAGAATTTTGTGCCATGAATCATTTAGGAAACTCAAGTAATGTGAATATTAGTGTATCTTCTAACACTAGATCTAAGAATAGGGTTGTAGAAGAGACACAAAGGAATAATAAAGGACCTATTTTGACTCCTATATCATCTCCAATGGCGGGTGGGTCTAACTCAGCCCCTAAGATGTAATAAAATTAGAAGTTTCAAAATGTAAGGCCAACTCCTACACATCCATCTTCACATGCTACACCATAAGGTTCTAGTGCTTCCAAAGAGCCATTCAAGATGAGCAATCCTTTTTATAAATTTTTTGGATCAAATTAATAATTTACACATGAATATTTAATTTTGGGATTCATTGACAATATCAAGACAAAATGATATGCTCCAAAAATAATTGCTTGGACTAGGTAAACAAGTTAGATCAACTAGGACTGAAAATGTTGTTTTGGTGAATGAAACTCAACCCATTGATGGACAAGTGAATAAAAATGATAATAATCATCCTTTTTATTTATCATTGATAATTTTTTATTTTTTAGTTCATAATTTCATCATAGATATTGGGGTTAGTACTTCAGTTATGGCCAAGTCAATAATAGATAAGCTAGGCGTCAAGTATGAACTAATGGCTAAAGGAGTTCTATAATTGAATGGGTCACCAAAAAAGACCTTAAGAGTGGTCAAGGATTTTAATTTTATTTTACATTATTTTCCTACTTTTTCCATCCCTCACGATGTGTTTTTTTCATATTTATGGTAGTAATTTAATCTTTGTTTATCAAGAGAGTTTGCAGCCAAGATAGGTGGATACTTGGCAGTAAATTGGTCATATATGGTTTCTAGGACAAAGTATGGTACCAAGGTAAAGATAAAATTATAACCTATTCATCACAATAATTTAGAGACCTACATGCCTAAATTTACAAATGTCAATTATGTTATTCTTGATGAGTAAGAACTTCACATGGATCAATCTCCAACTTCTTCTCTTGAAGGAGTTTTAGATTTATATCTAGATGAATGGGGAGATGATTACTATGAACATGATCCTTACAAATTCATAGGGGAATATGGTATTAGAGTTTATTTCATTCATGAATAAGAATCTTTCATTCCAAATTTAATGAATCCAAATGAAATTATAGATTGTTTATGGTAGTTATTCTTTGATGGATCAAGAAACAAGGTTAAATCAGGTGGTGGAGTAATGTTAGTTTCTTTATCCAAGGAAATGTATTAATCTACTTTCATATTCACTTTAGTTGTACTTTTAATGTGGCAAAATATGAGCCCCTCATTCATGTCCTTAAGTGGGATAGAAAGAGAGGTGTGAAAGAGTTACAAGTTTATGGTGATAGTGAGTTGGTTTTGATTCAAGTGCGAGGTCAAAATATGACTATGAAATCTTTCCTTAAGTCATATAATCATAGAGTGTGGGATATTTTGGAATATTTACATGCCTTCAACATTCAATCTATACTAATAGAATATAACAAACATGCTAATAGGTTGGCAATAATTAATGCTTGATTTAATGTTTCAAAGGGGATAAGAGAGGATGAGAACTAGGCTTGTCTCAAAGTGATTGTAAGGCCCTCTATACCTAATAATGTCACTAATTGGAAGTGTTTTATAATGACCAACAAATATCTATTTTTCTACAAGAGGAGTCTATGTTTTCCTCAAAGAATCAGTCCAAATTATAACAACAATATGGAGGGTAGATTGTACAATTAAAGTCAAACAAGCTCCCTAAGGTCTTAGTCACACTTGAGAGTATCTTCAATGATGATGATCAGTTGGAGAAGGAAAAGGTAAGCATGTTTACCAAGTAATAAAACTATGAGAGACTAAAAATATTCAAAGATAAGTTTCTTGCTCTTGGGAAGGTATGTACTAGTGAAGAGAGACATGTTTTCATTGAGTTATGTAAGGAATTTTATGATGTATTTACATGGGAATATAGTGATTTAAAATGATTTGATCCAAACTTAGCTCAACATACCATAGAGCTAGATGAAAATTATAAGCCTATAAAGAAAAAACAAAGGTTAATCAATCCTAAGATTGAACCTCTCATGAGAAAGGAGCTTACAAAGTTGAATGAGTCTAAGATCATTTTTCCTATTAAGCATTCATCTTGGTTGGAAAACTTAGTCATGATAAGGAAGAAGAATGGGGAAATCAGGTTATGTTTCAACTTTAGATATTTAAATAGAGTTTCCTTAAAAGACCATTGTCCTCTTCCTTCCATCGATAAAATTTTTCAAGTTTTGATAGGTAGTTAAAGACCCAAATAAGTGTGTGTTTTCTATCCATGAAGGTGAAATTTTGGGATACATTGTCTCAAATAAAGGTCTATCCATAGATCCTCAAAAGGTGAGTACAATATTATCATTGACTTTTCCCAAAAATAAGAAAAGTTTGAATTTTTTTTTGGAAAAATAAATTTCATAAGGAGGTTTATTACTAATTTTACTAATTTAGTCAAGCCTCTAACCTATATGCTAAGGAAAGATGAAGTTTTTACTTGGACAAGAAGAAGGAAACAGAGTTTTGAAGAGATCAAGCAAGCCATTGCTCAAGCTCCAACTCTTACAAGTCCTGATTTATCAAAGGATTTCAACTTGTATACCTTTGGAAATGAAGAAGTAATATCTATCATGCTCACTCAATCAAATGAAGAAAACTTGGAGTAACCTATTGCCTTATTTAGTCAAAGATTGGAAGGCTATGAGGTAAGATACATTTATGTGGAGAAACATGTAATTTCAATTGTTATAAGTCTAAAGAAGTTTAGGCACATGTTATCTAACAATAAGATTCATATATTGGTACCTCATCCTAGTGTAAAATACTTCCTTTTAAGTAGACATTTGAATGAAAAAAGGGTTGGTTGGATTACAAAATCAATGGAGTATGATGTAGAAATCAAGATAACCAAACTAGTGAAAGGGAAGGGATTACGTGAGTACCTTGATTTAGATTTAAAATAACAAAAAATAATTATTTTAGCCCTTCATGATGATCCTATGACAGCTACATCTTCATCAATGAGGAGTCAGACACAAGAAATGATCCATTTTCTTCAAATCAGTGAGTATCCACAAGGCCTAAATAGAGCCAAAAGAAGGTAATTCAGATTACAATCTATTACCTATGTACTTATTGATGGAGGGTTATTTAGGAAAGATTTCTTAGGTGTACTATTGAGATGTGTTGAATTAGATTAGATTGAGAAGATATTGTTTGAGTTGTATGAGGGATCAACTGGTGGTTACTTTACTCTAAGAACCACAACTACTAAGATTATGAGAGCTAGATATTTTTGGCCTAGTTTGTTTAAGGATACTCATGCTTGGGTAATGAAATGTCATAAATGTGACCTATTTGATGGAAAATAAAATCTTTAAGCCCTACCTCTTCATCTAATATAAGTAGATGAACCTTTTGTGCAATGGGGGGTCTAGATTTTATAGGCTCGATCAACCCAAATTCTAGTGCTAGTCACAAATGGGTGTTAACTGCCATAAATTTATTTACAAGATAGGTGGAGGATATATCTCTCAAGGAAGCAAATTAAATTTCACTTTTGGACTTCTATGAAGGCATAGTGATAAGATTTGGGGCTCCTTCTATAATAATCTTAGATAATGTATTGGCCTTCTTTGAAATGAAGACAAGTGAGTGGGATTTAAAACATCATATTTATCTTAGTAATTCCTCAAACTATTATGCACAAGGGAATGGACTAGCTGAGTCCACTAATAAGAATCTAATTAGGATCATTAAGATGACAATAGAGGAAAACTAAAGAACTTGGCATTCTAAATTGAAGACAACTCTTTGGGTTGATAAAATCACCCCTAAGAGAGCCATTGGAAACTCACCATACACACTTTTTTATGGGAGAGAATCTATATTTCCTATCTCACTTGAGTTTAGAGCCTTGGATCTCACTTACCAGCTAGAGTTGATGGAAAATGAAAGCATGGAGATCAGATTATATGAGTTGATGAAGCTTGAAAAAACAAAGGATCAAGATATGCAAACTATAAGAGCTCATCAAGATCAAACAAAGAGATATTTTGATAATAAATCCATGATAATAATATTACAAGATGGGGACATTTTTCTAAAGTTGGATGAAGTTAGGGCAAAGCCTAGAAAACACACAAAGTTTGATGCTTTTTGGAGTGGCCCTTATGTCATCACTCAATGCAAGTAACATAATGCTTTCCAACTCTCAAAGTTGGATAGAAAGGAGATTAATATCTAATTTAATGGTATCTATCTTAAATATTGCTACTAAGGTTCTCCTCTCCCCTTGTACATAGTTTTAGATTATGGCAAAAGCAGGTTTTGAAGGGGCCCCAAAACCCTTTACAAATCAAAGAAAAGAATAAAGCAATAAAAACCGCCCTCCCACTGAACAACAGTGAAAAAACTAGGTTTTTCATGGACTTGAAACCACCTAAACCAGGTTTTATAGGGACTTAAAACCAATAGAATAAATTATTAAAACACCCCAAGTTTAAAATGGCCCAGAGACCAAAATAAAACCAAGCAAAATAGCCTTAAAACTAGGCATAACAGCCTAAAAACTAGGCAAACCAGCCTGAAAACCAGTGACCCTAAAAGTTTAGGCTAAGATCAGAACAATAGCTGAAAGATAACACATTATACAGCTCTCTCCCAGGGGTTTCCCCCAACAAACCAAGGCATCCATCATGCAAATAAGATCTCATCATTACAGCACTATGGATCCCAAAACCAGCACTGCCCATGACTGATAGCACCACCAACAAGACCCCCAAATCTGGTGCTGCCACCATTCATACCAACCACCTAAATGTCTACAAGATCACCCCCTCTACTCAGAGGAAACACCATCATGGCATCCAAAATATCACTAAAGAAAACACCGATCCGCTCATAACAGGGTATTGGTCTGTGCAATAGCCACGAACCAGAAAACAAAGGTAAAAAAATAGATCCGCACCATAAAAGATGAGCTCTACAAATCCACACAACCACACACATAGCAAGTTATAAAAAGAGTAAAACTACCGTGTCAATACCAAAACAACTCAGGCTGGAAACCAGTCCGCAGTCCATCCGCTATACGAAATGCCAAAGCAAAAATAAAGTTCCACATAGTAATAGATCTTACAATATAGTCATCTGTGCTCAGGCACAAAGGGTTTGGGGGCCGCACAGCTGCCAGTAGGGTTTAGGGTTTTAGCACGGCCATGGCCATGGCCGTGCTCCCTCTTCCTACTCCCCTGTTGATTAATTCCCCTTTCCCCTTGTACATAGTTATTGTGTTCCTTGTTTTCCCTAAGTGCTTATACACATATGTGAGTCTTATTGGTATCTTGCTTTATTTTGTGTCTGCTTGGTGTGTTATGGTTGTTTATTTGTATTTTAGGTAATTATTTTCTAGTTATATTCAATAATTAATTTACTCCCTTATCCCAATAGACTGATAAGGCTACTGGTCTAGTTAGCATATCAGGCATACTACCCCTATGAGTCACCAATTTATTATCCAAATTTAACCTTGTAGGTCAAATTCAAACCCCTATAGATAAATTTTTTATTTTTTAGTGTTTTATGGGTTTAATATATATGTATTAAGGTTTATTATAGGTTATTTAGTGTGATTTCATGTTATATTAGCCGTTATCTTTAGTCCTTTTAGTCCTTAGAACATTTTGAGGGTCATAAAAGAGCATGAAATGAGTTTTATATCCTCATTGGGAAGTGTGAAGGCATAATAAGGGTTATTAAATGTCCCATGTGTCCTAATAAGTATTTATTAACTATTACTAACTAAAAATTGATAGGTTATTTAGAAGAAATAGTAATTTCTTTTAAAAAGGGCAGAGTTTGGCACTTGTACATCACACAAGGGAGTGTGACACATGGGATAATGTTATATAATGTCTATTAAACTTAATAAAGATAAATTACATATTTTAAATTATATTTAGATTACAATTTTGATATATAATCATTCTTCTCCTTTTCACCCTTCTAGACACATAAAACTAGTCTTTAGGTTTGTACTTGGTACGACCAGTAGGAGAGGTTTCAGACAAATAGATATTAGGGGTGCCTTATACACTCATTAAAATTAAATTTTATGTTTTTATGTAGATTAATGGTGGTATGATATTTATTAACCATTCCTAATAATTTGAGTATGTTTTTTTGCTTGTTAATATATGTACCCTTTAGGTTTTGCCTTGGTTTGAGCAGTTTCATAAATCTAGTTGCTAAGATAGTTTCTAGATGACTAGGACTAAAACCAATGCATGGAGAGGTATGTTTTAAATCCTTACCTATAATTATAATCATTATACATATCCCTAATTATTTTTGGGATGTTCAAATATATTTAGATGATGAAGGTATTTTTCTAAGCCAACATAAGGAATTTCATGCCACTTTTCATGAGTTTCATGACTTGAATGAACACTTTTACTTCTTGAAATTGCATGTTCCATTTAACATCTACTTATAATTTATATTTAACCTATTTTCTCATCTTGACAAGTGTCCAAGAGAACTTTTGCCTTCCCTTACCTCACCCCTCTCCCAAATGCTATAAGTAATGATTTTTTTGGCTCTTTGAGTAGCCTCTGTTGGTTAATGGTGAAACCTTATCCAATTTTGTATTTGAATGTCTCTTGAATCAATAAATAAGTTAATTTTTCTACTTACATGCTGAATAATTGAGTTTGGTTCCAAATCTTATTGATCTTGTATAGTAAAAGATGGTCTTTTCTAGCATGTTGTCTTTAATTATCCATCAAGTATGTAGAAGAGACATTGTTATAGGTCATTGTTAGTGTTATTTCTTAGTGTATGCGAATTTTATAATTGGTTCATGATTATTTTCTTAAAAATATAATTCATTATCCCTCTTAGACATCAAATATACCTCTTGAACCTAGCATATGAAACATTGATGTAACAATCTGTCTTGAGTTATGAGTTATGTGTGAAAGAAGCTTTGATTTTATCTAAGTAGTATAAGTTCAATCAATAAGAGTAAATTAAATATTGATTAATCACCTTTTATCTTTCTAAGTTTGTCTTCTTAACCCTTTTAATGAAAATTTGATAAGTAAGAGAGTGATTCAAAGAGTGCATCAAGGGAACTATCCCTTCTAGAGATTCATCTCACCAATTGATTACCCAAAACAAGTGAGCTATTTCCATTGTGCCAGTTAGATGAGGAGAGATGAGACATCTCCTCAAGGGGTGAAAATCCAAGTGAAAATAGGTAGATTCCAAATAATAATTAGTCTTCTTATTGATCCTTTTGTATTACTTCTAAACATTTCCTTATTTAAACTACTAGAAAGACCCTTAATCTAAGCTAAGAAAATCTCAATATTAGTTTCCTAAATCATGAAGATATCTAGGTTACTAATTAATAACATGATTCACTACTACTTTTTCTTTTGCACATTAAGGACCCTTATATTCTAGGATATAGCATCCATTAAGTACATTTGATTTATTTTATGCTCATCAAGAGAGTATCTACCTATTTTTGGGTACCTTATACCACATCTTCCATAGTTATTATATAAGCATAAAATATAGAATGTGGGCTAGATAATAAATCACATATAAATTAATGTTAATATAAACTAAACAAAACTTAAAATATAGAGCAAAAAAAAAAAAGAGTAAATTAAGTAAAATACTTACAATATGAAATGCATTTTCATCACCTTCTCCATTGTGTGATCAAGGGTGGATTCTCTCTTGGGTGCTAATATGGATGTTCAAATTATTTTCAAATAAAAGAGAATTGGGTAGCATTTTGGGATGTAATATGATTTTGATGGCTTTGATTCCCTTTGATTTTATTTGAACATTTAATAACACTTAGCTTGAAGGTTGATGATTGAAGTGATAGATTGCCTATCAATTTATAGGCTTATAAGAGGTTAATTAGATGGTTAAGGATTATTTAAATTTTTTAAATTATTGAAATAATTAATGGTGAGGAATTAATATGCATACGTGAGGATGATGACCAATTCCATGGGTTGATAATAAAGGGGAGTTGGTTGAGTGAGTCAAGAAGAACATGTCAGGTTAGTCAGTTGAGTCATCTTGTAGGTTGAAATGTTCTAAGATTACTCATAAGGTAGTTGAGGAATTGGTTGGATGAATCAAAACACCATTAAGACAAATATGGTGGATATTTGGGTGAGGTGTAAAATCTATATTTTTAACTAATTTTTGGAGAAAAATAAGTTTGCATGAATATAATTAATTAATTAAGAATTAATCAATTATTTGAAGTTTGAAGGGAAGCGATGTTAATTTCAATTCAAAATTTGGAAGTGTAAGGGTTAGCATATCAAAGTTAATTTTACACCAAATAATGAAATTTAGGTATCTACATTTTCCCCTCTTTGAAATAGTGTTGTGAAGCAATACTATTATCAAAGTTTCCTAGAAGATTCTAGAACATGCTAATTACAAGGATAACTTGTGTAAATATAGAAACAAGGCATAGATTTCATAATTATATATTTCTATTTGAAAACATAGACGTAATTATTAAAGGAATAATCATAGGAACAACAAATACAGAGTAATCTAGCATATACTAATTAAGAAATAGATTTTAAAGAGAAAAAGTAATCACTGTGCATATTAAAATGATAAAAGATAATTCAAAGAATAATATTAAGACTATTATATTAACCTCTATCACATTAGAACCATATTTAATTACATCTAAGCACTATATATATATATATATATATATATATATATATATATATATATATATATATATATATATATATATATATATATATATATATATATATATATATATATATCATTCTATAGAATTTTATATTTACATTATATCCTTTTAATATACTCAAAATTAAAGACTCTTCACGTTCTTCTACCATTTGTTAAGCTTACAAGGTCAAATAGATCCAAATGACTATACAAAAGAAAAAATAATATATTTTGAACACATGTCCATCCAATTATACTTCATAGTTTTGATGACCTTGATCCATACCCAACATATTCCTAGACTTAACTTATTGTATCATCTTGAGACAAAGTACATCCTAAAATCTTCTATGAAGTGGAAAGGATGAGTCCTAAACACTAGTTGCATTAATTGCTTTAGGTGACATTTACCAATTTTCACCAATTATGCACTACTTAACTTTCCTTTCAATTTTTTAATTAACATACTAACCTACCTCCCTTTTGAGTTTTCAATAGATAAGCATAATTAGGTGGTCACTATTTATAGGTTTTCAACTAGTCTAGCCCCACTTCTAATGTTTAAAACTATCTTATATTCTTTGTACAAAACTAATACAAAATAAAAAAAGTGAAATGCACAATACATATTGAGAAGGTGGTGGTGTGATTTGGAGTGGATAAGGTATAGGTTGTTATGTTATTATTTTTTCCTGAGTTATGGTTAAATTTACTATGTATACAAGTTGTGATATAAGAGGTTGTTTTTATTGGATGTCTGCTTGAGTCTATGCAACTACCTTCTTCTACTAAAGTATTAGTTGAAGTTGTTATGGTGGAATGAATTGAGGTACCTCCACCAGTTGAGCAATATAAATGTCAATCTATGAAATATATTGCTTCAACATCTTCTAATTTGTGAGGGCCTCATGTACTAAGGAAATAAAGATGCACAGTGGAGTCTAGATCAACATCAAATTTTGCACATCATCATATTCCATAATGGAGATGAGTGATTTTGTGTTTGACATTTTGAGTTGAATGTCCAACACTAGATCATCCAATTAGTCTATATCCCTTTGATCTTGAATTCTTATAAATGTGTTATGCATTATCTCATTATGCCATATTTGGAGATTTTACATAGTGTTATCCTTGGCATCCATCATTTGCTTGAGCAATGCTCATTGTGCCTAGAGTAATTATTTGATCATCCAATACCACTTTGGATTTATCAATTGATGTTAACTCAAGTTTTGTAATAGCCAAAAATTGATTGAGATGTTCCTTCCAATTAGTTATTCTTTGGTCTATTTGTTTAGAATGCTATGTAATGGTCTCCACAACCTAATCATATTCTTCCAATAGCTTACAAATTACCTTTATTTCCATCTTTAAGGTCTTCCCATATGTGTGTAGTATTTTTAGTCATTTCATGGCCATCCAATCTTTAGTAAGTTATGTCAACAAGGTGGTGATTTGTTTATCTAGATATATTACCTAATCACCTATAACTTGTGTAACTAATTGGGACAAGAATAATCTATCAGTTGACATGTGTTTGATATTTTATTATTGAGGTCTGCATTGTCATCTTATAGCCTCAATAATTCAAGTTCCAAGTCTGGTGCCTTTTGTGTAATTAACTCATGGAACACAGTTTCACTTTCAATTTTATTTGATAATGGTAATTGGGAGACATCCAAAAAAAATTCCAAAGTAGTAGTGGCAAGTGCCATGGATGTGGTAGGAGTTACAGATGGATCTAGTTTAAATTATTCTAATGAAAGAGCAAAAGTGGTTTATTAAGTTGATGTTGTGGTAACATCCCACAACTAGTAGCTAGAAATCTAAGGTTTTGCTTATGAGGGATATTTTTGAATAGTTGATTATGTTGTTAGCTTATTTTATGCTATAGAATCTATTTCATTATTGGTTTCAACCTTAGCCTTAAATTTAGCATTTGCCTCAGCTTGAGCTTTAGTTTGTGCCTTATCTTGATTCTTAGCTTTAGTTTTAGCTTTGGCCTTCAAATCCACCTCAACCTTAACTTTGGCCTTAGCCTTAACCTTGGATTTTTCTTGAGCTTCTTACTCCTTGGTTGCTTGCTTCACGTGTGCCTCCTTGGCCTTTTGTTTTTCTTCTTCTTCTTATTTTTTTACCTCTACTTATTTAACTTGTTGTTTATGAGTCTCTACTTCCTCAACTTGTTTCTTGGCAGCCTCAACTTGTTCAACATGATTTTTCATAACCTCTACTTCTATGGTCTACTTACGTGTAGCCTCTACATATTTATCCTATTGTTTTCATTATTTATCTTGAAAAACTTGGTATTATTGTTGTTGTGCCTCTTATGTAACTAATTTTTGTTTAGCTTCTTCTTTATTTTTATTTTTATCCTCATTTATTCTTTTCTTTTCATCCTTATTCTACTTCTCTTCTAGGTCTTCTTATTATTGCATAGCTTCTTCATGTAGCCTGTCCTGAGGTAAACTTGTTGTGTTCATATCCTCCATTTCATCTAGGGCATCAATCCTAGTGACTATTTGAGTTTCCTCCAAGGAGGATGATTCTATCACATTACCTCATGGCACAACAGTCTTATTCCTTAATAATGGTGGAGGAGTTAGGGACTCCTTGACTCTCTTTGCATCTTTGGTCTATGGTTACTATTATGAAGCTTGTGTTTTTTATGCACCATTCCCTTCTACTACTTCATCAAAAGATACCATCCTTTCACCAACATGTTATGCTAGCCTTTTTGAAAAATGAGTCCTTAGATTATGGTTTAGAGATTAAAATGGACTTTATTTTGTTAGTTTCTCTTGTTCTTATGTAGTTAAAGATCCCTCAACTAGATCTATGTGAAATATCTTAGCTACCAATTTTTCCCATGTAGCTTCCTATCCTATAGTATCAATAATGATGGAAGGGAGTTTACCTAATGTCAACCTAGAGATTTGGTATTACCTAATTTCATAATTGGCAAGTGTGCACTAATTTCAGAAATAAAATTTATTTTTCCTCCTCCTTATCATATACTTCAGTGATAATGTCCTCAAGCATGGTCTTTAATATTTCTCATTCCTTTACTCCTATTTTTAGTAGCTCATACTAAGCCATTATGCTTGGAACATGTAAATTATCTAACTAGGACTTTATCTATCATTCTCACTTCTTAGGTGGAAGAGGTGAGGTCATTTGTATAGGTACCTTAATTTTTATTTTATTATGCTAGGATAGGGATACTAGAGCTTGTGGTGGTACATGTGTTTATGCCTATTGTTACACTTATGGCTACTTTGATGCCCATCATTGCCCTTATAGAGGAATAGATCAAAGAGGTTTAACCATCCTCAAATATAAAGATTTTTGTCTCCATACTTTAGCCTAGGCTTCTACCATTGTATTGGATAGCATCATTAGGGTCATATTTGGAGTGGCCAACTTATGAAATTTAATTTGAATACCATTATATAGCTTTATAACTAGTGCATGTTGTCTTAAATATTGAATGACATCTTGTGGGATTCTTGGGTGCATTTATATTAGGGATAAGACCTCCATCCACAATGTATTAAACCACCCTAATTACTCATATTACTACCCTATTTTTTTCCATGTGATGTTTCCAAAGGTAGTGGTAGGCCAAAAAATTGGAGTAACATTGACTAGTCTTAGTGGATATTTCCACTATGTAAAGCATAATAGTAAAGCCAAAAATTGATATTTAATTATTTGTGAACCACCTAAAAGTAACTTCTCAATATTTGTGGTGAGATATGATGCTAAAAACTTAGGCCAATTTAATTTATTGTATAGACATATCATGTGATACATAATATCAAGTACCCTATTTATTACCTACTTAACGTGCTTAGTAGTCTACCAAAATATTTTTGTGATGCATTTCACCAAAATGCACTCTAAAGCATCCTCTATTACATCAATTAGTATTCCTCTTCCTATTCTTATGGTATAATTCTCATTAATATCTAAATGGATTAGTGGTGTTGTAGATTTATATTAGATAAGGGATTTTTGATGATTGGCGAGGCATGTGGTTCTTGCCATAACTAGAACATTGATCTAGATTATTATATTTTAGGATAAATTGATATCCCCTATATTATAATGAATCAAAAGAGTGAGCATGACCTCATATAACTACATGAATGTAAGGATATTTATCAAATTTTATGTATTTAAGGCTCACAGTGGATGGGGGAGTACTAGGGCTATAGTTTATGTGGATTCTTGTGGTCCTAGATAAAATATAGTCGATTCTACTTGGTCAATAAAATTGAAAGGATATAGGTCATTGTATTTAATCTATTATAAACCCAATCCATTCACCATTTCTTATTTGTATGAATGTCAAATGTATTAACAATTGGGAATGATCCATGGTTGTTGTTGTAGCTTGGGTTGAACACTTGATGTGATGATTCAGACTCTGGTATGTAATCTATGTGAGATAAGGTGTTTCAAAGGTAGATCACAAAATTTTCTTGTTAAAAAAAGTGTGTAATGTCTTATTTTTATTAAGTTCCATATTTTTATAGCCTTTGGTACCCAATTCCATGTAGCTGGCTATTTTAAATGCAATTAAATAAGTATGCTTGAATTTTGATTAAATCATTAATATGACTTGATACTTGCTTTGTGTGATTGTGACCCTTTATAAATTAATAATATTGATGTATCCCTTAGTGTTTAATTGATGTGAAATTAAATACTTCCATGTCCTTTATTTATTTTATGACTATATCTATCCATCTACCACTCAATCTACCTCAAGAAAGATGTAATATCTTGAAATGCATGTATTTAATGGTCTTGAATGACAATTACTTGTCCTTTAATCATACCTATATTGTCATCACTTCCTTTCCAAACTTATTTTATTTAATTTGATATTTGTTTCCATCTATCCATCCTTAGTTTACTCTAGAAACCAATTACACATTGTGATTATAATTGATTCTTGTTGGTTGTAATGTGTTGTGATGCCAATATCACACTATAAAAAAAATACTACACTAATAAAATAAAACACACAAAAAAAAACATTAAAGAGAATCTTAAATACATGGTACCACTCAACACCCACTCATATATTAGTCTAATGATAGAGATTAAAGGTGGTAAGGATTAATCCTACAACCATTTACACATCTTGGCAGTATGGTTGCCTACAAATATTTTAACATAATAGTATCCTATTGTGAAACTTCATGTATAACATAAGTTTCTTCCATCTAATGTGTAGTTTTATTTGGAATGCTTTAAATCTAATATCATATAGCAATACCACTTACTCTAGATAAAATTATTTAGATCACAAGTTGTGATCATGCCATGCCTTTTGACTTAAATTGTGTATCTATTTTATCCATAATTCCCTATGTTGAATTTTCTCAATCTTACTCAAGTCCAAAAATATTTGTTTTAGAGAGTCATGATCACATAGCCTCATGATCATTGTAATGCACAAGCTTAGAATTATGTATTACATAAACATAACTACTTCAAGACCATAAATAAGATGAAAGGGAGTGAAACCAATTGTGCATTTGTAATTTATTTTGTATGCATAAATAACTACAAGAATGTGATCCTCCTATTCATCCCTTTTCACAATACAAATATTTGTAATAATTTTATCTAACACCTTATTTGATTCTTTATCCTATCCATTTTTTATAGGATGATATTATGTGATTTTATAATGCAAAATCATAAACTCTTTAGTGAGAGTCTTGATATTATTATTGATGAAATGTGTTCTTCTATCATTAACAAGTTTAATAGGGCATTTAAACCTTGTGATGACATTTTAATATAATAAATTAGTATCATCCTTCACATTATAACTTGGGTTCATAGCTACTTCCACCCATTTAGTGAAGTAATTGTTTCTAATAATAATATAATATGCATGACTTCACTTATTGGGATGAGATATAGGCCCAATAAAGTCAATTCCCCATTGTTAAAATGGTTTCTCTATGAGCATTTGGACCAATGACATCTCATCATGTAGATTTGGTTTACCCATTTGTTAGCATATATTATAATGTTTAGCTACTCTATGTGCATCTTGAAATAATGTAGGCCACCAAAGAGTACTTTGTAAGATTTTCCTTATAGTGGCTTTACCTACAAAGTGACCTCCTACAATTCCTTGATGAGATTCTTGAAGAAGTTCTGGTTATTCATGTTCTAATGTAACTATGTATAGAACATCGTCTTTACCCAAATTTTACAAAAATTAATTGATGAGACTATATGGTATAATCTAGGTGACCATTTATAATATGTCCCTTTCCAAATAGTGCATATGGAAAGTTTTATGCTTCAATAAGTTAGAAATATCCTCCATATCTTCAGGAATTGAAACAATCCTAAATAATTCACATGTGTGGATTCATCTTCTAAATCTTATGGTTCTTCCAAATTTTGTAGCCTACTCCGATGATCTAGCCCAACATTTTTTTATCTTGGATTAACATTGATGCAAAATTGAAATTAATAAAATAGCATAAGCCACTTAGATATGCATCCTCCCAACATTGGCTTTTTAACTAGGTATCATATATCTCGGTGATCCGTAAACAAATTAAATGGTTTAGAAAATAAGTAATGCCAAAACTTTTGCAGTGTAAACCCCATAACTAATGCTTCTCTCTTAGTATTTATATAGTTATATTATATAGATGATAGTTTCTTACTAAAAAAATGTATGTGATGGTCCAACCCACCTATTGACATTTTTGGCCTCACAAGGCCAAATATCAACCCCTAATGATAAACACTTTTGGGTGACAACTATCCTAGCTAGCTCACAGTGATATCCTACATGATCATGTCCTTTTGGTCCTATTTGAGACGTGGTAATATGGATGAGAATTTTCACCATTGTGTCATAGTTTCATGTTTGAATAATTTGTGTCATAAATGTCTTAAGTCTTTTGGTAAGGTCACAATGATCATAGTGATCTTAGAGTGAGAGAGATAATTGTAAAAAAGTCTTGAACAGTCTAAATGAGTGTTTTAGCTTTGTTTGAGGAATTTAAGGATATTTTGGTCTAGTGAAGGTGTTTTACATTATTTTAGATCATAATGTGAAGGATTATTCATGAGCTCAATATCACTATCCTTATTTTATTCAATTGAGCCTTTTCAGACCTTCATCACCCCTCCTTAAGCACCATATACCCCTCAAACCACTTCATGTGAGTTTATTTGCTTTAAAGGCCTTAGGAAAGGAAGTGTTTGATCAAATTTCATTAAAAAGGGTTTTTAAATGGTATTATTCACATCATATATCCATGACCTATATGTTTTTTAAGCCTTAAAATCCATTGTGAGACCCATCTACACCTTTCCACTAACCAAATGGGCCCTACATGCCAAATTGTGACTTTTCCACTTCCCCATATGTATTTCATGTTTGAAAAGGTTTGTTAACTCATGATCCCTATCATTTATACCTAAAATGGTAGTTCTCATCTTCAAACATGGATAAAATGATGGAAAGATAGAGATTTTCATAGGTTTTTTGCACTTATATAGAACTATATGGACTCAGCCATATAGAGGGAGTCAGAGGATTGTAGAGTGTCTCATATCTAATGTCTCAAACAAGTTTCATGGTGAAAAGATGTCAAATAGACTCAAAACCAGTCATCTCACTCCATCTACCTCCTTTGTTGACCCAAACAACTTTTTAGGTTTATGTTTAGATCATATAGAGGAGAGAGAATAGGGGCTCAATCTCTTAACCAATGGAATTACACTTAATTATATTCCATCTATGGGCATTTATTCTTGGATTTACCCCTTGAAATTTATGAATATTCCTTAATAACTTAAGAAATCTATACACCATCTTTATCTACATAGGCCAAGTATATTAGAATAACTTTTAGGGATCCTTAGCTAGTTTGGTCAATCTAATGATTAATCCTATTTTCTTAGGTCTGAAAGGAGCCTCCCATGGAATTTTCAATGTTTTTCTCACATGTGTGAGCTTTAGGAACCATGAAACATCCAAACTTGCATAGCCTATAGTTTGTAAGCAGATTTGGATAATGACATAGTGTTGAAGGATTTCTGTAAGAGTTGATAATGTTGAAAGGTTTGTTGAGTTATTCAAACTTCCCCATGCCTATTTACTCAAGTTAAGGTCTAATATCCTCCTATAATCTCATGTCCAAGTGTCTTCAAGGAAGAGTTCAAATGCATTTGAGATTCACTATGTAATGAGCATTGTATACTATTCATTAGTACATTCAAAATCTTGTAAACATAGTTAGTAATTTGAAATGAAATATTAGATTCAAGATATATCATCAACATACTCCTTTCAATAGAAATCTCAACCCCAAGGTAGCCTTAAAAGGCCTAAAATTACCCATATTTCATTCAAATTTCCATACAGCCAATCTTAGAAAATGTTAAGGTTCTTATCAAAGGTTAAGGTTCCTCTAAGATTCCTAAGTTTCATTTTATGACTGTATATGCCCTTTCTCTACCTTCAAAATGCTATGTTTTAAAAGGTATATGTTTCAAGGTATTTAAGTTTCATGTTGGCTATATTAGGATGGTTTCCATCTTTCAATTGATGATGCTTCCATACCCTTGCCATTCCATGTTGATTTCACTACCCTTTCACTATGTTTCACCATATTTCATGCTTGAACCCCCTGATCACCCCATAGTCACCCTCCTCCATCCATCCATCTTTCATTCCAAGGTCAGACCATGAGAGATAAGCATATAAGACCCTTTGTAACCCTTAATAAACATGAGATCATAGAAATATGGATCTATATATTTGATCCCTCTTACTAAGAAAGTTAGTAAACACCCACAACTAGTCATTTAGCCTACTATAGTAGATTTCCCAAGAGCATTATGTGTGAATCATTCATGGGTATAAGGTGGTATGATATAGAGGATTTACCCCCTAGGGAGATAGATGAAGGTGAGAAAAGGTCATGAGATGTTTTAAATGGATCTAACCACTCTCCTCTCACATAAGCCTCATCTCTTAAACCCCTATAATAGTCATTACAAGAAGATAAATGCATATAACATTGTTTGTACATATTGACATCTTCATCTTGCCTAGGATAAGAGATAGTGTTCATGAAATTAGGGGAAAGGTAAAAAATAAAACAAAGAAGGAAAACATAAATTTTCATCGCTTCCTAAAAAATCAAAATAACATCAAACATAGGATTTGAGGACACATAGGCCTAATCTCATAAACCCTGAGCCTAAAGAGAATAAGATATACAAGGAGAGTGAGAGCCCTAAGACCTTGATAAAAATATTGAGGTGAATGGATCTTTAATTTAATGTAAATTAAGGAGTATCAAATTTGAAAATACCAATATGATTTAACCCTCATGTTGAGAATAACACCTATAGGTTTATGGAAAAACCTTTCTAGCCTTAAGATTAAAGGGAAAAAACAAGAGCATTATTCAAAGGATCTTAGATCCAAACAAGACTTTGAGCCTATTTGAGATTAATTAAATTCCATGATAAAATGAGTAAAATGATAGTTTTGTGGGGTGAAGCTTAGACATAAGAGGATAGAGTCAACTAGGCACATAGTCATGGAACATAGTCAAAAGTATATAGACACTTTTGGTAAAGTAGTAGTCTTGGAGCCTCTAAAAGGGTGATAATAATTCAAAAATTAGCATATAATTACATTTAAATTATTTAAATTCATTTATTCCATCCTAAAGATCATATAATCAATAAAGATAATCATTATTTTGTCTTAGAGCTCCTGAAGTCACTTAGATAACCTATGATGAGACCAAACCAACATTTACAAGGTTTAAGGAGAAAATAGGGAGCTTGAGCTTCATGGATAATTTTTAAGACAATAAATGGTAATAATAGTGTATAAAAACACTCTTTATTAGTAATAAAACTCAAACTCTCAAGACAAATGCCTTTGAGGGCTAGATGAGAAGAGTGATCTACAATAGGCATGCGCAGTAGTGTTGGTAACACCCCTATATTTTGAATGTATTTGGAGACATCAAGAACATAAAGGAATGATAAATAAAGTGAAATATAGGATTTAAATGTGTTAGATACATTATGAAAGTACAATATCACTAAAATCCAGACCTTAAGGTTTCAAAACCCTAATTATGCCTAAATAATAAGATGACTATGTGTGGTATGTAAAGGTTGGATTGAATGGAGACTTGGCATTGAGGATGTTATTAAATATATGAGAATTAATGGATTTTTAAGCCTCAATAATCATCACACTAAAAATATAAAGATATTTTAGAGCACTGCCTTCACCCAAACACAAAGATTGGAAAAGAACCTACATGCAACCACTTGTAGTAGTGAAGACAGAGTGACATCTTGATTGATTAGGGTAGTTGTTTAAGATGATAAAAGGTGATAAATATTTATTAATTATAATATTTAGTCTCTTATAGGCATATATAGACCATTTAGACCCTTAAAGATCAAGTAAGGCTTGTCAAGCCTAAATCTATTCTTAAAACTAAAAAGGCTTATACCACCATGTAGGCACTCTCAGATAAACCCTAAACAAATGATAAAATGCTAATATTTATAAGGATAATTTAGGTCTAAAAAAGTGTTTTAAATAAAATATAAACAAGATAAAGTTCATTTTTTAGTCATAAGGGCTAGTTCAAATCACATAGTACTAGGTAGTCCTTCAAGGCCCATATTTGGATTCTCATATCTCCCACCATAGAAGGGTTCAGGTCAAATTGTCTTGGTGGGGAATTATGACCATAAAACAATTAAAATCCATGGAATATTTAGTGGTAATTAAGGGCATACCTTTATGAACAAAGGTTAAAAATGTTAACCTATTCAAACTGCCTATAGAAAGAGATAAGCCAATTTATCTATGTACTTATCTTGATTCACTCCTTACATGGGAATCTAAGATCATAAAATAAGTTAAAGGGGTTCATGTATATAAAATATATGGCATGATATTTTTCTTTAGGGTTCCATACTCTATCAATCATTACTAAGAGTATTGGACACCCAAGACCTCTTTAAAACCCTACGTAGACCCAGTTTTGGAAATCTTGATGTTTTGGTATCCTAACACCATAGAATGGATTGAAAAACACCTTTAATGTCAATTAAACTTAGAGAGGACTCCACCCATGGTATTTATTTGTACATAGACAATACATAAGTGTCATAAATCTATACTTTCCCAAGGAAAAGAACATAAATAAAGGTGTAGGATAGTTTAGCATGATTCCAATACTTAGAGAGGATGGTTTGGGACCTTATTAATCTACTCAAGTCATAAAATTTTAAATAATTCACCTATAAAGGTCTCTACAACTTATTTCCAAAGATCTAGTCTGTAGAGTTGGATGACAGAGTGGCCTAATCAACTACTATGACAAAATTATAAGTGCTCTTTGATCAAAAGGGCTCATATTATGGTATAAGGTATTATTTTAGGTATGATTATCATGTGTTCACAAGTTTATAAGGTTTCAAAAAGACTTTCATGGCTACCAAATGAAAATAGTTAGGCTATTAGGCCTAAAGTGCCTAGTAGACCTACTTGGTCACTTAAAAGAATGGAAATGGCATTGAAGGGATAATGAAATGAGTTAGGGCTAAAATGTTAAACTTGGTAGTTTAAACTTTAATGGAAATAAATTCAAATTTCATGACTATAATGTAGATATAAGGCAATTTCTTGACTTTGTCAACTTTCTTTAAAGGAGTATGATTGTTTCATGCTTCACAATGACTTAATTGCACCTTATTCATGTTGTAACTATCAGGGAAAGGAGTTAATTGAATATTTTCACTTGGATTTCCACCCCTTGATTATTTTCCTAGATATCATCATCAAAGTGTAACAATGGAAACATCTCACTTGCTATGGGTAAATAATTTTGGTGAGATGAATCTCTAGAAGGGCTAGTTCCCTTGATGCACTCTTTAAAGTACTTTATTACCTATCAACTTTGGATGAAAATGGTTAAGAAAAAAATTAATAAAAACTAAAGGGTGATGCACCGATGTTTAATTTCTTCATATTGAATTAACTTATAATACTCAGAGAAAAAAAAATCTTTCCTTACATAAAAATCACAACACAAGATAGATTATTACATCAATATTTCATAAGCTAGGTTTAAAAAGGTATTTTTATACTTAGGAGGGTAATTAATGATTAGTTTAGAGAATGAATTAATGAAACACTTATAATACACTTATACACTTGAATGATAACACTAACAAAGACATGTAATAATTACTCTTCTGCACACTTAGTGAACAATCAAAGATAACATACTAGAAAAGATTATCTTCTACTAGACAAGACCAATAATATTACAACAACACTTAATTATAAAACACGTAATTAGTAAAATTAACTTGTTTTATTTCTTCAAGAGACATTAAAGTACAAAATTTTATAGGGTTTCACCATCAACCAATGGAGGCTCCTCAAAAGAGCCAAAAAGGTCAATATGTATATCATTTAGGAGAGGGGTGAGATAATAGAAGTAAAAAGGTCACTTAGACACATATAAAGATGATAAAAGAAGTTAAATTTGAATTATAAATAGATTTGAAATTAAACATGAAATTTCAAGAGGTTCACATTTCCATACAAGTCATGAAACTTACGAAAAGTGGCATGAAAATCCTCATTCTAGTTTAAAAAATTGCCTTCATGATTTACACCTATTTAAACATTCCATAATTTAATATGGATAGTTCTGATGATTGGGATGAGACTAAAATATTTTAAACATGCTTCTCCATGTATTGGTTGTAGTCCTACTCATCTAGAAACTCTTAAAAGGAAGCCATCACTACCTACAGTCTAAAAAAATCCTATTTTCTATCACCCCTCACACTTGGCCTCAAAATTAGAATTAATTTTACATAAAAATACATGGGAGGGAGTGTATTACTCTTTTAAATACCCTCAATTAAGGACACCCACCTGAAGTTTTCACACTTCTCACCCTTACCTTCATTATGCCAATTTTGACTGGCTAAGATGAGATCTCTATTTTGGACACTTATGAGTTTTTTATTATAATTAAATTATAATATGGAGTTATAAAAATTCTATATCTTACTCTCAAACTTTATTTCATCTTTTGAAACCCCATGTACCATACACAATACACAAAATAGTAATAAAAACCCTATTTTGTACCCCATCCATATAATTTAATATAACTAATCTTTATTTTAAGTATCCTTAATGAGTCATTTACAAGGTATAATATATTTCATGATCAAACTATGTCATCTAGATAGCTCTCCAAACTTATTTTCTCCATCAGGTCTTGACTGAGGGTTTTGTAAGGTTTTAAGAAATTTTTAGTCTTAAGCTTTGTTCATAAATATCTAATGTTTTAATTTAAAAATAAATAAAATATGATTTTAAGGATCCCTAATAACCCCTCCAAATGTCTTTGGTTCCCATGTAAATCCTTAGAAAAGATATGAGCATTTGGAATCACCCCATTGCGCTTGTTTCTACCTTTGTTGCATGCTTGGACTCTCTTTGAGCTATAAGTAGCTTTAATATAGGTTTATTTTAATATTAAAATATCATAAATGTATATTTACATCTTCTTAAAATATTACAATCAACTTAATATCCCACCAAGAGTTATAACTAAAGATAGACCCCTAATTGGCTCTAGGTCCCTTTAAAGCCTAATGGGCTTATCATGCACCTTGATAGTTTGGGATATTTGGACTCATATTTCATGGTTTTTGTGATTTATTATTAATTTTAAAATATAATTAAAACTTAAAAAATCATTACATAACCTCCCAATCACTCCTTTTCACCTTTTCCTTTCATTCACCAACTAGGCCTAAAGGAAGCTTGTATAGTTGGACTATGTGCAAGGGTATTTTGGTCAATCTGAGAGTCCTATGCCTAACCTAGTGCTTCCTATAACGTATTTTAATTTCATAAACCTAAAAACATGTTTATATAGGTTTTTCAAACCTTCCATCAAGTTCATTTTCACATTTTGACCTCATTAGCTTATTTTGTCAAAACCTGATTTTTCTTGACTAGCTGACCTTTGAGATAAAAAAGTGATGTGTATCACTCTTCCCCAAGGAAAATTTAATATTTTTTGAGTTTTATAATGTATTAATTATAATTTTACCTATTTTTTATCTTTATTCCTCCAATTAGTCACCTAAACATCTCAAAATGCCTAAAAAGGCCTCTAAAAAGCATTTTCCTCAAATCCACCTAAGAGTGACCTCTTCATGATAAACCAATTATTATAATATTTTAAAATATTTTACTCACCTATAAAATATTATTATTAATCTTTTAATTCCCATAAAAAACTTCTCTTCTTTAGATTACTCATATCTACCTATTAAGCAACATAGGTTTCCTAGCACATTGTATGGACTACAACCAATGGGCTAGTAGGAAGGGTAGATGTTAATATTGAAGGGGGTCATATATCTTGTGAAGAAACTTTAAAAATAAATTATTAACCATTAAAATTTATTTTTAAACCATCACTCTATTCTCAGGCAAGCTCATCTCTTTACCTTCAATCATGCGCAAGATTGCACAAAGGCTGTTGTAGGTGTACACAAGGTTTTAAGAGGTCAGTAGGATTTTTTTTACATTTTTTTTAGAATATGAAGTTTATAATGGATATGTATAAAGTATTAATATGTTTAATTCATCATTCCAACCTCCCATTATCCCTCTACATGCACTTTTGGTTCATAACTGAGTCTTCCTTTTCATGATTGAGAAACCTACCTCTTAAACCCTACCTGTAGGTTACTTTTACTTATTGAGACTTGGTAATGATGTGAAGAGACTTGAATTGAACCAAATTATGTCAAAAATTACATTTTTTAACTTTAACTCAACTTTTAAAGTCTTAAAACACCACTAATCACTTTGACTGAGTCACTAACTACTTATTGACTATGAACTGTGCCATTAGACTGCTATAGGTGAAAATTTGCTTATTGGATCTTAGCCATGATGTTTGAAGACTTACCTTAAAGAATGGTAGTAAACTAAAACCTTTTAATTCTTTTATTTACCTTAAAAACACTAAGATACCAAGATTACAACCATGTTTCCATACTCAGCTATAGTTTCTTTTTTCCTATAGGACATTTGTAGGTGTCCATAAGGGTTAAAAAAAACATATACCAACATCATGATGATGATACCTATGCATATTTATAAATAAATAAATTATTAGGATCATTATATCCATAAGGTAGTGCACTTATTTCAAGTTTAGATATCAAAATCCATTTACAACTACAAACCTATAGATGTTAATGTGATATTTCAGTGTTTTTGAGGGTATATTTTAGGCCTACAACTTCTATCCTCTACTCACCTTCTAACCTCCATCCTTGGAAAAATTCCTCTCCATGATATATTATATAAAAATAACCTATTTGGATGATTTATGACTATTTACAAACATGTCATAGGTTTCCTACAAAAACCCTTGGGATCTATGTTCTTACATTTAAGGGATTTGATCTTAGAATTTAGTCTTTGTTTCTTTCAAGGCAATTTACATATTCATTTTCCCCATTGACAACTCAAAAAATTCTGAAATGATTAACCATCATGTTATAAACCAAAATATGTTCTTATCACATCTCAATCTTCCATACAAATTCTTTTATTATTCTTGAAGTACCACCTATAGGTGGACATTAGCATACACATGCAATAACATGAAATATTGGGAATTGTGAGAGATGGATAGGTTATGATCATTCCCATGTTTCCAAAAAAAATCCCAATGAACCCTTAGAAATATTATAATATTGAAAACCATATCAAACTTCCCTCCTCTCAGCATGATGTCAGCAAGCTTCTATAGGTGAAGATTGTATGCAGGCATACAACAAGATTGGTGTGATAGGTAGTGATATCATGAATTTGACACTATAAAATTATCCATGCTATTTAAAATGGATAAAATTATAAATTATGATGTAAAAATATTGAGGCATATTTACACCTTGTTTCAACATTGGAAAGCTTATGTGAGAGAACCTATAAGTGCACACTCCAATGGTAGACTATGTTTACATTGTATTTGACTATCATAATTTTATTTTTCACTCTTTAGAGGATCTAAAATATTTGTACTTGATTATAAACAAATATAAACTTATTGAAACCTCTAGGATAGTTTAATGAACATAATAAGCATTTTATATACACATGATCAACATGGATGCAAGTGGGATTGAGCAAAGGACTAGCTATGAGGTGTTCATGACTGCATATTTGGTCAAAACATGGTGTTATGATACTAAACATGGAGAGAGAGGATAATATGGCATTGAGACTTATGGGACACCATGTTCCAACTACAATGATACTACACATGGTGACACATTCCTTTCAATCATGGACTAACTTGCCCATCAAAATACCATGAAACATGAAAATAAGAATGGAGACCATCTAAAAAGTTAGAAAAAATCCTCTAGAGTTAATATAATCAACTAGTTCATATGGATTTGACCAAAATGGAGAAGGGTGCATGAAATAAGCAGTAAAAAAGTAAAATCAACTTCTAAAGGATGATTCATAAAGCACATTTGATAAATCCTTTTAATATTTATATATAAATGAAGGTATATGAGTTTACTATCACCTCCCAAAATCATTTTCTTTGAAACCTCCCAAGTTGTCCATAAAAAGCACATACCTAAAGGTCACTTCTATATGTCTATAAAGGTAAAAAATAAGTAGAATGGTTTTGTATTTAAAATGGAACTTCCAAATCATGTAAATCATTGAGATACGTGTGAGGAAGATGAAGAGGACTTCCATGATATTCTCCCATATGGAACACTTCCCCATGGGCCATACAAGTGCCAAATGCTCCCTTTTCATTTGGTTTATTGAATTTTAGTTAAAAAACTAAAATATTATAATATAAATAACATCCCTAATATTTAAACTAACCTATTATATTCTCAAAAGGAAAATAAGACACCTATGCACCTTAGGAACCATGTAACTTGCATTTATGACCCCTAAAAACCCACTAAGTGACCCAAAATGATAAATAAACCTATAAAACCATGACAAAGGATAAAAATATAAAATATAAAATCAAATTAACCATAATATATCCTATGAAAAAGAATTGGACCCCTAAACATCTAAAAACTAAGTTTTTTTACCTATAAGGGTCCAAATTTGACCTAAAAGTCAAATTTGGTCAACATTAACTAAACAAGGGCATGACATGCCTTGATAGAGTGTTGAATAGGCCAACCATACCCTCCACCACCTCATTTCAATTTTAATAACTCATTCAAGGAGTTATTTAAAGTACCAATGCATGGAAGGAGCTAAAAGGGTTTCTTGTAACTGATGAAACTGATGTAGGAGTTGATTGTGGTAATTTATGACCCCTTATCCACTTTTCCATGCTACTTTTATCCTCCTCTCTTTTTATTTGATATATATTAAGGAATTTAATCCTTGTATTATATCCCTTAGGTTGGTATGAGGAAACTCTACTAGTGTTTATACTTGTGCACCTACTTGGATTGATCAGTAAACTTGCACAATTCTTTCATGATGGCATCTAGTGTATTCATACTTTTTTGATATGAAAATGTGATGGTTTTACTTCCCTTGCATGTAATTTTTCACCTAGATATAAATAATATGTTTTATGTAGGTTATTTGGGGTGTAAAATTTTGGGTGATAGGGTTTTGAAGTGTGACATGACTAGTAAGAGTTTAGTAGGCCTGCTTGTCATAGCCATTCCATTCTATTCACCTAGTATAACATCCACATGAAACATTTGTGCATAGGAACTCATGAGGATGATTGTTTAGTTGTTATTCCATTAGTGTGTTAAGATTTCAAGTTGAGTGAGTGGATGAAAGATCATTTTAGGTTCATCACCACCCTTTAGTGTAGGTATCCTTCATGTAACCTCTTTACCCTTTTTATCCCAACAAATTTAGGTCTTAAAAGAGAAGTCAATTTGAAAAATTAGGGAATATAGCCTTGTAAAACTAGAGGTTTGACCTAGGCAAAAAGTAACCTATAACCTATAGGTCAATCCCATGTTAGTCTAGGTTTGGGGAGGGTTTGAATAGTCTTCCTCAAAAAGGGTGAAACCTAGGTAGCTAACAGTTTTGGCACACCTAATGGGATGAGATTTAAAGTGCCTTGAAGCATTATTTGATGACCTTGGAGGACACTTAAAAGCTAAGGACATTCACTTACAACCTTGTTTTTCATATTGATTAGCTTTAAACATCTTTAGAAAGGATTTACAATTAGTTTCAAGCTCAGAGATATCATAACATCACTATTGAAAAGGTAAAGAGGTTATTGCTTATATTCATTTTGTGATACATATGTCATATGAGCAGCTATGGTAGCTTATGAGGATGGTTTTTATCCTTCACCTCCATATCAGCCCTACCATAGCCCATATGAGCATTATAATAACCCTTATCAACCTTATAATGGTCCTCCCTACTATCAAGACTATCAACCTTATTATGAACCTCTTCCACCTCCATGAAAACCTTCTTATCCTCATGAAAAATCATGCTACCAACCTATTATTCCTTACACTCATCCTGCACCCAATAATGATCATCTACACTTAGAGATTGAAAAGCTAAGGGAGGAAAGAGACATGTTGTAGGAATGTCTAAGTCAAAAGAAGGAGATTGGATACCAAAACCTTATTCATCATCCTAATCCAAAGAAATTTACTCATGTTCAAGATTCCCCCAAGATCATATGCCTTCTCAAGATCATGTAGTAATCCCACCTTGGAATCCTTCATGGGCCAAAGACCCAAGCTATGTCATGCCTACCCTTGAAGGAGAGAGTAAGAAAGAAGGAGAAGGTATGAAGTCTAATACAAGATGTCACTCAAGTCCTTCAAGTCTTCATCAATTATCCATGTTGTAGTTACTTATGGATATCTAAAAATATCATAATATAATAAGGTAATTGAAGATTTCAAGAACAAAAGTGTGGTTTCTAATCATGACACTCCTAAGGTCCTCGACTGGAATAATACCTTGGAAGCCATTAATAAATCTAATGAAGTATATCTCCCACCCACCCCATTCTCTTTTGAAGATAAATAAAGTGTATTAGGGTCATAGCTTGAATTTGTCAAGGCTAAATAGTGAAGGGGTAGTCCTTCAAGGACTTGACCATGAGGCAACTATAGGAGGGTTTCAAATACACCTTAAAGGGGACACCTCAAGTGTCTATGAAGAATAAATTATGATTAGAACTCCTATTAATCCTAATAGATCATAAGTTGAACATGAGGAAAAGTTAGATGATGTGGGGAAGCTACAATTCCAAGATATTAGAGCTGATGTAGATGATATGCAAACAAATCTTTCCCTAGGAGAAAATAAAGAAGACAACCTTCATGAGGTTATTGTTGAGAATGATCACAAAAATTAATTGGTTGACCCTTGGTAGTAATTATACCATGAGTTATTTAATGAAATTGAATAACTTAGTATGGTAGATCTGAATGATGGTGTAATAAGACAACATGCTGATGTTCTTAGTGAAGAAGGCAAGAAAAGAAGAACTTTTGCTTGAGTGGGTTAAAGAGCTTCATTATTCCATTAAATATGAAGATGATCAATCTATAGAAAACCAATAACCTTGTTATAACCTTGCAAAAGAGTTGGAGGTGAGTGATTAGTATGGTGTTTTACAAGTATATGGTAGGAATGGAAGTGAACCCCATGTTTTCTCCACTGATCATGATGAGATGCCCTTTTGGGAAACTTTAGAAGAAATTTTCTTGAGTTTAGACACTCCACCTATACAACATGAAGATACTGAGGAAGATCTTGCAAAGAACACTAGGATATTAGACTACTTTGAGTCTAATGGGTAGAATCAGGTGCACCCCATGATTAAAGAATACATACGACTAGTTATGCAAGATAGATGGATATGGGAAGAATATGATTGGGTTATTAACTCACATAGTCAACCCATACACCTAGGGATAGTGACAGAAGATCCATACAACTTCTTAAGAGGCCATAAATATGAAAATAATTCTAGTTGCAATTGGATGTCACAATCAACACAACCATTTGATCTCATGAAGACAAATTGATCAAAGGACTTTCCCTTTTGATCCTAGAGGATAAACAAGGTGTGCTTTAGTTATATGTTTTTAGTAGTTATTGTCATGGTTCAATAAGTGTGGTCTATAAAAGTTTGTAGTTTGTTCTCTTTTACTGATTGTGTGTCTTACTTGGTTTGCTTCTTAGGTGTTAGGTGTGTTTATTAGGTTTAAGATTTGTTGATTTGTGTGTCTTGTGGTTGTTATAGTCCTTGAAGTGTCATAAAATGAAAATTTCTTGGTAGTCTACTAAGGGTCTCTTAGAGCCATGTTGCCATGATTAAAGTCACTGATGTCATGGAAGTGGTTTTGTCCTCTTGACTAGCAAGCTAGCCACCCCTCAGAGTCACTAGAAATGTTGACATTTCTAGCTTCATAAAGCCAAATATAAACCCCTAATGATAAAAAAATTTGGGTGACAACTATCCTAGCCTACTCATAGTGATATCCTAAATGATCATGTCCTTTTGGTCCTACTTGGGCCTTGGTATTATGGATGATAAGTGTCACTGGTGTGTCAAAATTTCATGATTGAATCCTTTGTGTCATAAATGTCTTGAGTCTTCTAGTGAGGTCACAATGATCATAGTGATCTTGGAGTAAGAGAGATGACTATCAAGAAGTCTTGAAAAGTCCAAATGAGTGATTTTAACCCCATTTAAGGAATTTAAAGATATTTTGGTTTAGCGAAGGTGTTTGATAGTGTTTGAGGTAATAATGTGAAGGATTATTGGTGTGTTCAATATAATTTTCCTTGTTTTATTCATTTAAGCCTTTTTTAGACCTTCATCACCCTTCTTTAAGCACCATCTACCCTTCAAACCCCTTCATGTGACTTTATTTGCTTTAAATGAATTAGAAAAGGAAGTGTTTGATAAAATTAAATTAAAAAGGGTTTTTAAAAGGTATTATTCACATCATATTTCCATGACTTATATGTTTCATAATACCTAAAATCCATTTTGAGACCCATCTACACATTTCCACTAGTCAAATGAGCCCAACATGCCAAATTATGACTTTTCCACTTAAATATATGTATTCCATGTTTGAAAAGGTTTGTTAACTTGTGATGCCTCTAATTTGTCCCTAAAATGGTAGTTATTAACTTGAAACATGGAGAAAATGGTGGAAAGATTCAAAAATTTAGAGGTTTTCTCCAATTATACAGAACTGTATGGACTCAGCCATATAGAGGGAGTCAAAGGATTGTAGGGTAGATCATATATGACGTTTCAAATAAGTTTCATGGTGAAAGGATTCCAAAAAAATTAAAATTTATCATATCACTCCATTTACCTCCTTTGTAGACCTAGACAACTTCTCAGGTTTATGCTTAGTTTGTATAGAGGAGAGAGAATGGGGGATCAAGCTCTTACCCAGGGGAAGTACACTCAATAAACTTCCATATATGGGAATTTATTCCTAGATTACTCCTTGAGCTTTATGAACATTCCTTAAAAACTTAAGTAATCTATACACCATCTTTATCTACACAAGCCAAGTATAATAAAACATTTTTCAAGCATCCTCAACTGGTCTGGTCAAATCAATGATTGATCATGTTTCTTCAGGTCTTTAAAGATCCTCTCATGAAATTTTCAATGTTTTTATCACATGTGTGAGCTTGTGGAACCATGAAACATCCAAAATTACAAAATTTGTAGTTTATAAGTATATTTGGATAGTGACAAAGTGTCGAAGGCTTTATCCAAAAGGAGTTGACAATGTTGAAAGGTTTTTTGAGTGCTCCAATTTTCCCCATGCCTATTTTCTCAAGTTAAGGTCCAATATCCTCCTATAATCTCATCTCCAAGTGTCTTCAAGGAAGATTTTAGATGCATTTGAGTTTCATTGTGTAATGAGCATTATATACTATTTAGTGGTACCTTTAGATCCTATAAACATAGTTAGGTACTTGAAATAGAATGTTGGAGTCATGATATATCATCATCATACTCCTTTAAATATACCTCTCAACCCCATGGTAGCCTCAATGGGCCTAAAACTACCCATCTTACCTCTAAATGGTCACATAGTCAGTCTTAGCAAATGTTAAGGTTCTTAGCAAAGGTTAAGGTTCCATGAAGATTCTTAGGTTTCTTTTTATGACCATATATGTCCTTTCTCTTCCTCCAAAATGCTATGTTTTGAAAAGTATATGTTTTAGGGTATTAAAGGTTCATATTGGTTTCATTTTGATGGTTTTCATGTTTCATTTCATGATGATTACATACCCTTTCCATTCCATGTTTCTTTCACTACCCTTTCACTCTGTTTCACACCTATTTCATGCTTCAACCTCATGATCACCCCACAATCACTCTCCTCCATCCATCCATCTTTCATTCCAAGGCTAGACCATGAGAGATAGGCCTATAATACCCCTTATAACCCTCAATAAACATGATATCATGGAAATATTGATCTATATAGGCCATTCATCTTACTAAGAAATCTAGTAAAGACCTATAACTAGTCATTTGGCCTACTACAACAGAGTTCCCAAGAGTGTTGTGTGAATCATTCATGGGTACAAGGTGGTATAATCTATAAAATGGACCCCCTAGGGAGATAGAGTAAGGTCATGAGAGGTTTGAAATAGATCTAACCACTCTCCTCTGGCATAAGCCTCATCTCTTAAACCCTTGTAATAGTCATTATAAGAAGATGAATGTTAGTAGAGGTTCATGATGTAATAGAACATGCTAAGGATGAGGATATCTAAGTTTTGTTATATTGTATAGGATGGTACAAAAAATTCATAATTAGCAGAGACAAGATAAAGATGAATTATATTGTGATAGATAAAACTAAGATTAAACCAAAGTTTTCTTAAGGTATGCATAAAATTCAAATTAGTTTTAGATAAGATTAAACCAAACATTAAACATGATAACATAGAAAAGAAATAACATAATAAATATGATAGGTAACCATAACCATAAAGTCTATATTGATCTCAAAAATATGCTCATAATTTTATTCATACAAACATACATATATATAGTTTTTACAGTTCTTGACTATTCATATTCTTATCATACATTGGTGCCAAGGAGAGGAAATTGTTATTCCTTTTCAAATTATGGAGGATAGGACAAAATACATATAGCTAACAATTTCATACATAATGCATGAATATTTGAAGAATATCATGCACAACTTTACTTATCCATTTTCTTCTCCCAACACTTCCCAAACTTAAAAAGTTGTCTCATCTCGAGATAACATTGTAGGTTCATCTGACTATGCATTGAGGGCAAAATATAAAAAATTAGGTAGATTAGCAAGAGTCATAGTAGTCACTCAAGGTGTTATTTTTGGTTTTCACTTCTTTCTCACTACTTAGCTTCCCTTTTGGGTTTTCAACTAAATAGCATACCAACCTACCACCCTTTTAGGTTTTAAATAGGCTAGCATAACTAGGTGTCCACCCTTTATAGGTTTTCAACCATCTTATCCCCACTTGTCTCACTAATTATCCCTAATACAAAAAAAAACTTAGTCAAAACTTTTTCAAAAAAATTACACATTGTGTAGTACTCAACTAGAAGGAGGTAACATTAATGAGGAAGAAGGATAGACAATATGATATTTGGCCCTAGACTAAGAAATTGTGTGTTATGTGAGTTCTTACTAGAACTCTAATGGTGGTTTTTACAAAGGAACTTTGAGGATCGGAGCCACCTCACTATAAAATGGAGCTAGGTCATATTTGAATTCATATCAATCAAGCATCACTTCTTAAACCATGTGAATTAGGATGCACATTGGTGAATAACACCTAATGAGTTACTTTAGGTTTAAGTCTTCAATGGTACTCATTTCTAACTATGTTTTGTTGACCTTTAGTTGAATTTATATACTTAGCTATTCTAACTTTTTTGCATGTCATTTTGCTTGAAGACCTAAAAATTCACTAAACCTTAGGTCTTATTGCTAGCTAAGGAGTTGGTCATGCACATTATCCTTGGAATTGAAATATTTTTAGAGATCAAGGTTAGTTTCATCAGCTGAGATAGTTTGGCTATGCATTGTTGTGTTGTATGTGGTAACTGTGATGAAGTCTATGCTAGAGCTAGTAATGGAATTGTCAAGTTATTACTTCCAATCTAGAAGGCTACATGTGAGATAATAGGCTTGGAGCATTTTGATGTCAATCATGGATTGATAATCCTCTAGTAGATTCATCAAAGTAGTGGCATCAATCTTTAAATTGTGACCCAAGATGCTGATTGAGCAAAGTTGTTGTGTTGTGCACTAATACTTTGTAAGCTCAAAAACCAAGGTCTTAAGCCTATTATAGTTTGATATCACTTAGTCCCCAATTAATTGAGAGGCCAAGTCTGGGAAAGTATCATTGATAATATTTTCCACTTCTTGAATATGACCCATGAGGTCTACATTCTCTACCCTTATTTGATCCTGCTCTTGTTTTAGGGAGGTAGCCTTTTATGCGATGGATTCTTAGAAATATATGACACCCTCCAATTTCTTCTTTAAAGGAAATTGAGAAACATCTAGTGAAGCCTCCTATTTAAATAAGAGCATGGCCAATGTGCTTATTATGATTGCAAGTTCAGGATGTAGTATAATAGCTATTGAAAGTGAAAAGGTAGTGCACCGAGCAATGACTAGAGGGACATCCCAAATCCAAACACTTCCTAATGGCATCTAGGATCCTACCTGAGTTTTGGTTGATGCTTGATACTACACTATAGCCCTTTTTATTAGCTTAGCTTGCTATGTAGAATCTTTAGCCACCTTCTATTTGACATTTTTTTCCTATTTCTTCTTCCTCCTACTTATTTTTCTCCTCCTCTTATTCTTGTTTCTTCTTCTTTTCTTATTCCTCTCTCTTCTTTTTCTTCTCCCCATCTTCTGGTTTTTTCTTTTTTTACTCTTCCTCTCTTTTCTTGTCCTCTTCTTCTTTCTTTCTCTTCTCTTTCTCTTCTTTCTTCTTTTTCTTTATGATTCCTATTTATCTTTCTTCTTTCTCTCATCTTCTTCTTCTTTTTTATTTTTCTCTTATTCTTCTTTCTTACTCTATTTTTCTTCTTCTCTCTTCCTTTTCTCTTGTTATTTCATAACTTGGGATTATGCTTGGGTTTATACTTATGCCTATGCTTGTTATTGCTATGATACTTCATCATGTTCCTCTTTATTTTTCCTAGAAGCTTCCTCTACCTACCACTACACCTAGTCTATTGCATCTTATTTTTATTTTTCTACTTCTTCTTTTTCCTTGTTCTCAATCTCCTCCTATGCTTGTTGTGCTATGGTAGATGATTTTTGGGATTATCTATCCATCTCTTCAGCCTTTTGTATGTCTACATTTGCATCCTTGGCCTTTTGTGAGACCTCAAATTCTTTAGCTTGTTACATTGATTGTTGTTTTGCTTCATCTTTATTTCTCTTCTTTTCTTCCTTCTTAACCTAGCATTCAACTACATGCATAGATTACTCCTTGAAGGCCTATTTTTCCTCTACTATTGGCTATTCTTGTGTGATTTTCTCAACCTACTATGCCTATGGTGATGGTGGGGAATCCTCTAGTTTCACCTTTGAACTTAGAACCTATTTCTTATTTCTACTGATTATGACCAATTTGCATCATGGTGATGGTGTAGAAGGTTTAGGAGTAGATTTTGCTTCCTACACACAATCTATTCAACCAAATGTGCATTCCTCCAAGGTAGGAGAAACTCTTTCCTCCTGCTATGTTTTGGGCCTATACATAACTTTTTTTTGGACTCTTTGGTAGAGGTGAAAAGATGATGTTAGGTGCAAAAGTTGGAGTAGCCAAAAGCTAAAAGAATTCCATTCTACATTGAAGTTGCTCTACCTCTTCTCAGACTATGTCTATAACTATGGAAGGTGGGCAAGATGAGAGTTCTACCCAAAGCTCAGGTGGAACCTAATATTGGATTTTCACTATGTGTATTACCTTATAGAAGAAGAAATATTTCTCCTCCTCTTTCTCAAAGTTCTCAAGCTATGTCTACCAACATGACTTGGTAGATTTCTTATGCATCAGTACCCATATCCATGAGGTCATAAGAGCCAGCTATTTGTGACACCTTTGGATCATCCTTTCAGGTCACCATGATACATGTTGTTTACATTAGGTAAGGGAACACCAAATATAGATCTGGTTTACACTTCCCTTCTACTAATATGAGCTTGATGCTAAATCTAGTTATTGTGTAATAGGAATGTCTGTAGCTAGTGGTGTAACTTGCAAATAGTTTGCTTGTCTGGCTACATGTTCTTTTTGTTGGGCCACTTAGGCTTACACCATATCCATCATGATAAATAAGGGGAGTGGTTTGAATGGTGAGCATGGAAGTTCATGAATTGTGATGAAGACTCCCTTGGGTAGCATAGTGACTATGGCATGTTGACCTAGGTATTGTAGGACATTAGGTGGCACTCTGGGGTGTGTGGTAATGAGGTCTAAGTACTCCTCCCACCAAGATTTTAATTTACCCTCATATGTGAGGGATCCATGTTCTTGCATCCATATTATGTTGTAGAACTACTTCACTGGCCAATAATCCATAGCTAGGTGTACTTATCGCTCAGGATATTTCCACTTCATAAAGTAAGGTAGAAATATCAAAAATTGATACTAGAATGTCTAACTAAGAGTAGTTTATCACTTTTCAATGTTTATGATCAATTATTAGATAAAGTACTTGGGATAATTAAATTATTCATTCTAAGAGATCATCTTGTGAGTGATGTTCATAACTCCCTTAGGTATCTGATTGGAAGACTTGGTCATATACCAAAATATTATTATAATGCACTGGATGAGAATGCACACTAGTTCATTAAATATTTCATTAATGGGAATCCCCTAGTTTTGTCACATGTATAGTTCCTAACTTCTTGAAATATGGGAGGCATTTTAGTTTTATATGATATCATGGAATATTCATGCATAGGCATGCCTAAGGCTCAGGACATGGCTTGTGTATTGATTACCAAATTCTCATTTGGGGCCAAATAGATTGTGCCCTGATTATATCTCCTAATCAATACTTGGACTATCTCTCCTAGGCTACCAAATGTTGACATTTATAATAGGTGCTCAATGTCTATGTTATGAGATTAGTGGGGAGCTATGAGAACAATTGGTTATGCATTGCCAATAGGATTAGGATAGAGCTGGAAGAGCTTCTATTCAACTTCTCAAAGGTATTAAAATAGCTCTTGATCATTGTATTTGGTTTACCAAAGTTCCATGTTGACACCTATGGCTTCCTTTTATGATTTAGAGAGGGTTTAGATTGGCTGCATGGTATCCACAATTATGTGAGAGAAAATTTGAATGCTTTGTATGCTCTATGAAATGAAAAATGGTTTGGCTCTTGATAGTTGTAGATCATGAAAATATGCTAAGGATGAAATATGACTTGGTGTTTGAAGTTATCCTTTATAGATTTTGTGCGTCTTGGATTTCACATCTAGGCCATGCTTAGTTGTGTATTCATCTTAAATGTAAAGACAAATATGGAAAATCTAAATTTAATCTAGCCATTAAAGTAATTAGTCATTGGTGCATGTGTGGAGTTATGCCATTATGTTCTTTGGTGTCTATACGAGAGATACGAGTAGTTGATGTTGACTATCTATCAATTTATTGAAGATCATGTCAATCAACCCTTGGATCTTGTATTTACTTCTAGTAGATGATCATTATCTACTGGATATCTTTTTGATGGAATGTTTCAGCATCTTTCATGAACTTAATATTTTTAGTCACTCCTCTTTGACTTTTTTGGCAATACATGTGGATCCTCATATGCATGTTTGATGCATGTGATACATGGTCTTTGTAATTCATAAATGTTATTACTAATATCATCTACAAAGAAAAAAAATAGAAAACAAACACACACACACACAAAATTGAAAAATAGAGAAATCTTAATCTACATGGTGCTACTCAACACCCACTCAGCTTGTAGAATGAGATTATTATACTATTGGCAATAGGGCTTAATCCTATAGCCATTTACCCACCTTGGTAAGATAGTTCCCTAAATATCCCTAAAAACCATGGTTACTTGATGTGTTAGGTCATGTATAATGTAGCTCCCTTTCCATATTATTTGTATTTTACCTGGGAATACTCTAAACTAGTTATAATTTAGTAAAACTAGTTAATATTTGTGAAATCCTTTTTGATGCAAGTTCCTATCATGCTAGGATTTCTAGATTTACTTGTGCACTTCCTATATCCATGTTGCTCTATGTCTAAAATAATCCATCTAATTTAGTTACAAGAGGTGATTAGTAAGATACTCTTGATCTCCGAGTCACAAGACCATGGTAATGCACATGATGGGTACTAGATATTCCATTGGCATGACTTCTTCTAGACCATACACTAATTGAAATGGCATAAATCCTATAGATTTTTTATAATGTGTGTGATATGCCCATAATATTAAAGTAATATGATCTTCCCAATCATCCCACTTTACATCATAGATTTTTGTAAGCATTTTCCCTAATACCTTATTGGAGGCTTTAGCTTGGTCATTAGCCTGTAGATGATAGGCAGTACTTTTATGATGGGAGATTATAAAATCATCAATCAAGGCCTTAATGGTGTTATTTAGAAAGTGTATTCCTCTATCACTAACTATATTTATAGGGAATCTAAACATGGTAATATTATTTTAATATAGGAACTTTGTTGTGTCCTTTGCATCATAACCAGGTATGGTAGTAGCTTCAACCCACTTAGTAAAATAGTTTGTCATAATAATGATGTATCTATATTTGTTGCACTTTTTTGGTGGGTTAATTGGTCTGATAAAATAAATCCTCTATTATTTAAAAGGCTACTCTGATAATAGGGGCTACAATGGCATCTCATATTTCTAGAGATTTTTACCCATATGTCATTAAACATTGTAGTGTTATACAACTCTGTGTATCCTAAAATAAATTTGGCCACCATAGTCCACTCTATAGAATCTTTCTAGTTATAGCCTCTCTTATGAAATGTCCTCCTTTGACTCCTTGATGAGCTTTCTCCAAGAGTTGAGGTCATTCATGTTCAAGGACAACCCTACACAAGACTTCATCCTTTCCCAAGTTATATATAAGTATATTAATGATGGTGTATGGTAGTGCTCTAGTCACAAACTACTTTTTATCTCACTCTTGAAAGTGTTCAGGGAAGATTCCTTGCTCAAGGAAGTTGGCAATGGCTTCAAAGTTTTTAGGAATCATATAGACTCAAAAAATATGGCCATTAGGAGAGTCTTATTATAGTCATTCCAACTCTTCCCCATTTGGGATATGGTTGAGGTGGTTTGGTCCTATAATCTCCCTTATTAGCTTGACATTTATGCAAAATTGGAACTCTTAGAACAACATCAACCATCATGAGATTCATCTTCCTAGCATTAATTTGTTGACTAGATATCATAGATTTTGATGTTTAATGAAAGATTCAAATAGTATTTCAAGAAAATAATGCGATAATTTTTGAATTGCAAACACGATGGCCAATGCTTCTCGCTTAGTGGTTATATAGTTTTTCTCTAAGTCAGATAGTTTCTAACTAGCAAAGTGGATAGGATGGTCAAGTGAACCATCTCTCAGCTACACAACTATAACACCAACTACTAACCCAAAGCATATACATATACATGGAAAGACTTATTATAATCTAGAAAAACTAGCATAGGTGTAGTAACCAGTCATTGTTTTAGATCAATAAAAGTTGCTTGACATTATGAGGTCTAGATAAATTTTGAATTTTTGTGTAGTAAATTTTTTAGTGGAGATGAAATAGCTACATATCTTTTGATTAATTTTTGATAATATCTTATATGTCTGATAAAAGATTGCACTTCAGTGGAACTAATAGGTGAAGGCATACTTAGTATTATTATGATTTTTTCTTAATCTACTAGAATACCTTCATTTCATACTACATGTTCGATCAAGACTCCAAATGGTGTAAAAAATAAGTATTTCTTCAAATTCAAGGAAATGCAAAAGGTTCATCATCATTCCAACATACATATCTTGGATAAATGCTCTTTGAATAGGGAGAAGACTACCCAACATCAAGGTAAACTTCTAGAAATTCATTAATGAAATCCTTTCATGTTGTAATCACTACATGAGAGAACACTATAAGTACATTATTGGGGCCAAAAGGCATGAGCTTATGTGCAAAACAAACCCAATTATATTACAAAATTTATTTTGGATCTATCTTTCTCTATGATTAGAATCTAATGATATCTATTGAGCCCATCCATGAAAGAATATACTTTATGTCCTATAATAGACTCCAAAACTTCCTTTGTGAAAGGTATTGGAAATGGATTATTTATGCAGGCATCATTCAGAATGTGGTAGTCCCTATATACTCAAGTTTATCTTGTTTTCTTATGTTGAACTACCATGGGGCTTACCTAATCAAAATTTTCTACTAGATAGATTATTCCTTCATCCTCCATTCTATCTAATTCAGCCTTTACTTTTAGCTTTATATTTGGATTAAGCTTATATGGTTGCTTCTTGATTGGCCATGTGCACTCCTTCAATTTAATGTGTATCTCTCTAAGATATGGGTTGACTCCTCAAACTTTTGATAATTTTTTGGGAAAGATGTCTTGGTAATCCCTCGAGTTATAGAGATTTCAAAATTTTAGTTTCCATCCAGTAATCACCTATGCTTTCCAATTTTGGAACCTCCTTAGTTTCAATGTTAGAAATATACTTATTCATAGGCTATTGATAAATATTTAATTTTTCATCATCCATAAATTATTTTATACTCCTTTTCACTTATTTTTTTGGTAATTTGGATGTTGAACAACTTATCTTCCTTAGTCAATGTTGTGCTAGTGTCCTTGAGTGGTTCTATAGGTCACTTAGGCTTAAATAAATAATTAAAGTCTAGGTCACCATTAGAATCTAAATCTTCACTATCCTATGCCTCATCTTTTATGTGATGACATGGATATGTAAGATCTTATTCTTCCTTCTTAGAAAATTTTTAATTTTGTAATGCCTCATTAAGATTAGAGGCTGCATTTTTCTAAATAGTAGATTCTATTATGGTACTCAAGTCTTCTATGCACCCATGGCATAAAAAATACTTGAGTTTTTGTAATGCATTATGGACCAACAAATTTTCATCTTTGAACACAAAGGTATATATAAAATCACTCTGCACTTTTTCCCAATGCTTGGTTTCCATTCTACATTCTTGGTGCATGTACCATGTTACTGGTAGTGGAATAAGTGTATAATGGAAGATGTGAACCTAATATTTTGGTGTGACATGTTCCTCACTCTAGACTTCAACACAATTATGTACATGAATTTTGGGGCACTCACCTTCTTGAAAGAATGGCCAAATAGTGTAGATGAACTATGGAATCTAAAACCTATTGATCATGAGCTCATAAGTGTCATTATGTTCAAGCTAGTCATTATGATGAGTAGCCCACCATGTTGTATCAACTCCCTTTAGGTTATAATTTAAAACACTAACTCATTGATTGATGGTTCAAATATGGAATTGAGAACTTAGAATTAAATCATTGATATCTTCCATCATGTAGTACATAGGTGGTTCTCACTTATGTATAAAGACCATTCACATCAGCTAGAGTTCATGATCACCTCAAGCCTAATTGAGGAGGTAGGTATCTAAATCACCACTGATATATGAATATGCTTCCCAAAGTAAAGTGCCTTCCTTTATTAGCTCTATGTAGACCTACATGTGATTATCAAATTGATATAAAAAATCAACTTCTAATCAAGTGGGAGATTTTATAGACATAAAGGCACATTCTTCAATGATAAACTTATCTACCACCAATTGTGTAGTTACTAGTTTAGGCCCCAACTATTATGATGTTTTGATTTTTTGATTGAGTAATAATTATACCTATGGTTTGGAATACTGGTAGAAGAAGTTACATTAAACTATGTGTAAATATTTTATATTCTCCTTAGTATTGACCTTCATCCAACTAGTTTCTTATAGAATACAGGGGGAGTCTGGTTCAGTTGGAATTATGTAAGGCTTGTGTACTATTTTGAGAGGAATTAAAACAACTTTATCACCTTGATGTGCCTCAATATGGTTGTGCACTATATTAATAGTCATTTGTCCATCATATGCCCATTTTTCCCCTATTAGCACATGGTAGTGTATTATTGCAGTCTTCAGGTCTATGAACTCAAAGTCACTTCATAGAGAAAAGTTTGGGACTTTGATTTTGACATCCTCCAATCTACAAATAGGCTCAAATTTTCCATAATTATCTAAGCTCAGAGTCACTAGGCTATACCTGAGGGCTAGTCATCTAATGGCTTTCCATGTAGATCCAAGAATAATATTAACTATGTTACTCAAATCAAAGACAACATTTATTATCTCATAAAAAACAACCTCAATATCAATCTATGCATCAACATCCCAAGGTTTCTTCATATTGACATACCAAACTAGTTTTTCTATCTTTTGTTGACCATGCTGCACCCATTACAAAAGATTATGTAGTAGGTTTGTGATGTTCTATGATATATCTTCATTATGTAGAGTACTCAAAATTTTTAGGAGATTTGTGAGTGTAGTGACAAATCCTTTTTGTCATATAATACACATAATTTGGTCATCCATTTATGCATTGATTATTACAACATCACCATTAGTAGTTTTTTATGCTAAATATTCTTCAATAACTGTGTAGCTTAGTGCATAAGATTTTTTTTATAGATGGATCTGGATATTTATCCTATTTAAATTTTTTGATGCCCTGATCATGAGGCATCTCAAGTAGAGGTATCCCTTTTTTTCATGTTTTTTTCATGTTTTTGTCATGTCAGACCATTCATAAACACATTTTATTTAGGCTCTGCACTTACCATATTTACATTTTAGACAACTTTGTTTTTTTTCTTCTCTAAAATAGGATAATATTCTATGTCATGTTGATTAGATACTCTATATTATGCATAATATAACTATCATTATGGTTTCATCAATAATTGTGTTGGACATGATTATATTCCCCACATAGATAGCATTACAGAGGAGGCCTTCAATAGTTATTACCTCTACCACCTTGGTATCCTCCTTTATAACCACCTCAACCTCCTCCTCTATAAGAATTATATCCCCTTGATATCCTCCTTATTGTTGCACAAAGTTCCAATGTTGATACTATTTATTTTTATCTCTCATGTTGAATTATTTTTATGTAGCTGGAAGGGTCCAATTCATTTACTATTGTTGCATTATGGGTGATTCCTAAGGTGTTGCATACTGGTACTAAGGGGATCAAGGTATCTAACTCAATGAAGGAGTACATCTAGCTAGACCATGATTTTGATACTATGGTGAACTTAGAATCCATTATGGACCTATTTGGATCACACAACTCTTATTAGCTTCCAAGTTTGGGCTTGTGTGTTTTTCCAATGATATTTACTATGCTATAATGACAAATATATTTTTTGAGATGCCCTCTTTAAGATCTTGTAAAGCTCTATAGTTATTATTATCATGTTTAGTCAACTTGTAAAAATCACAATACATATTTTGTGGATTTTTGATATATTATTGTAGAAGATGGCATTATATTGTGGCATGCCCTTCTACTTGGTAGAGTTCATAGAACTCTATCTTGAATTTAGGATAATTATTTTAGTGGTGTCTTTCTTGTCCACACTCTATGTACCATAGATTTAATTTAGTATTATCCACATCATGGTATTTATCCATTGTTTTCATGAAACCCTATAGTGTGTTTTCAATTTTAGATTTAACAACAGGGGCTTCTCTATAATCTTTAATCTATTTGACACACAATGCAGTATCTATGACATCTTATTTTGTCTCATTTTGGTATTACATAATGGAAAATTGAATCTTGTTTTATAGTCTTTAATGAACCATGTTGATTTATCTTTATCTATAATAACAAATTCTACCTTATTTAGTACATCCAAAAATCTACAATCATAGTCACATACCAACCCTCTAGACCTTTGCCTTATTTCCTTTAGATCTTGTTTATCTAGCTAGTGTACTTATTAATCTTAAATTATATGATAAGCTAATCCTAAATGTATTTTAAGTTTTCCTTCTAAAGATATATTTTTTATATAAACTCCATTTCTCTCCTAGTTAAATCCCCTACTAATTTGAACTTTTGTAAATTTTCATCAGTGATGCCTTTAACTTGCCATTTCATTTTGCAAGTTAGCAAGTATTATTTAGGATCCATAAACCCATCATAGATGGCTAAGTTTAAGAATTCTCATAATTGATTCAACATATTGTCAATTATGAATGGATTCTTCTATGCAATTAATATTAGAGGCATTTATGATATGAGTGATCCTACTTGCGTACTACTCTATGCACTAGAAAAATTATTATACATACTTTGTTTGACTGTCCTTCCTTCTTGTTGTTTAAGTTTAACTAATATTATGGCCTTAAAATACTTATTAATATATTTTATGTGATTTTATATAACCCAATGGTTTAATTACTATTAAAATGTTCTTTCTAAATTCTTATCCTCCTCACCTAGCTAAAAACTTCTACTAGAATATAAAATATTAGGTTGTAGGGATGCGTATATTTTTTATAAATAATTCATTCTAGTGGCTTCTTCCTCTATTGTTCTTAAACTTGTAATTAACTTGAAAATATGTTTTGTTTCTCTACATAATTCTTCTTCTTCTAACAATACCTTTCTTTTAGCTAAACATTACTTCTATCTTCTATCTATTATACTCTTAAATTACTCTCATCTTCTTCTTCACACATCTCATCTTCATATCATTCTTCATCCTCTCATTCTATATACTAGCATCAATCATCATCCTCTTTCTTCATCCTTCACTTATCACATCTTCATGTTCATTCATAATCTGCTCTATTGTTACTCTTACTTTTATTCATAGCTACATGTGTATTCTTCTATTTATTCCATCTATTATATTATCATTGTTCTCATTCTGAATCTAGAGTTTTATTTTAACTCTTCTTTCCTCTTGTCTCCATTCAAGATTTAGGTTAAATCTCTACTTACTTATCTATCCATCATTCATCATCATGTACACACATCTCCATACATCTAAAGTGACTAATCCATATTAGTTGGAGTAAGCACTATGGCCTTATCCACAACCAACATCTTCAATAGGGGATGTAGTCACTAAAAAAAGGTTCCTCTGATTCCTTGGACAAAATGGTCCTATGCATATTTGAATGATATATATCCTTGTATTATGAATTCAATGATAGATTGATCTATGGTGGTGGAAACCTAGTAGTCTATTGCTGACATCCAATCAGTTTCTAGTTTCAATAAATGGTATATCTTTTCTTTGGTCCAGGTAATAGTTTCTTTCATTTTGGGATTGAAATAGTAGTATTCCATTCTTATCAACCAATTAATCAGTATTTTAGGTAACTTGCACTATAAAATTTTGTATATTTCTTTGTAGATATGCTCTTGAATAATTTAACTTGTGGTATGATAAGTCCTTTTAGATTCTTCTTCTATGAAGTGTCATACTTTCAAGTCTAACCATGTTTTAATATCTCAACATCTCGGTAACCATCTCAACATAGTTTCTTCTAGAAGGAGTGTTTTCATGCTCACCACACCATTATTAGCAGTGGTTCTTGATGAAAATAACATGCTAAGGATGAGAATAACTATGTTTTGTTATATTGTATAATATGGTATAGAAGATTCATAATTAGAAAATACATGATAAAGATGAATTATATTATGATAGTTAGAACTAAGATTAAACCAAACATTAAATATGATAACATAGAAAAGAAGTAACATAATAAATATGATAAGTAACCATAACCAAAAAGTCTATATTGATCTCAATAAAAGGGTCATCATATTCTTCATATATATATGTATGTACGTATGTATGTATATAGGTGTTACCGTTCATGACTATTCATATTCTTCTCATAAATTGACACCAAAGAGAGGAGACTGCTCATCTTTTATTCCTTTCTAAATTGTGGAGGATAGGAAAATATATATATAGCCAACAATTTCATACATAACACACAAATATTTAAATAATATCCTATGTATCTTTACTTATCTATTTTCTTCTTCCAATAATGAATGCATATAACACTGTTTGTGCATATTGGCATATTCATATTACCTAGGCTAAGAGATAGTGTTAATGAAAGTAGGGAAAATGTTAAAAATAAAAGGAAGAAGGAAACAATTAGTGGTCATCACCTCCTAAAAAATCAAAAGAACATCAGACATAGGATTTGAGGATGCACAGGCCTAATCTCAAGCCTAATCTCATAAACCCTAAGCCTAAAGAGAATAAGATATACAAGGAAGGTGAGAACCCTGAGACCTTAATAAGAATATTGAGGTGAATGGATCTTGAATTTAATTCAAATTATGTATTCTAAAAGTTCAAAATACCAATATGATCTACCCCTCATGCTGAGAATAACACCTATAGGCTTCTTGATTAAGATTAAAGGTAAAGAACAAGAGAATTGTTGAAAGGATATTATATCCAAATAATAATATAAGTATATTTCAGATAAATACACATCATGAGTCATTTATTAAATTTATATTGTGGTGGGGTGAAGTCCAAACATAAGAGGATATAGTCAACTAGGCACATAGTCATAAAACACAATCAAAAGCACATGGACAGTCTTGGGAAAGTAGTAGGCTTAAAGCCTCTAAAGGGTGATCATACTTCAATAATTGGTACATAATACCATTTTTATTATTTCAATTCATTTATTCCACCCTTAAGATCATAAAATCAACATAGATAGTCATTATTTTGTCTCAGAGCTCCTATAGTCACTTAAATAGCCTATGATGAGACCAAATAATCATTTGGGAGGATTGAGGAGAAAATAGGGAGATTGAGCTTCATGGAGAAGTTTTAAGATAATAAAGCATAATAATAATGTCTACAGACTTCATTTATTTGTAATAACACTCAAACTTTCAAGATAAATGCCCTTAAGGGCTAGATGAGAAGAGTGATCTACAACAGGCCTGCGTATTAGTATTGGTAACACCCATATGTTTTGAATGTATTTTGAGATATAAATTAACTAAAAGAGAGATAAGGAAATTTAAATAGGGGATTTAAATTTTTTAGATACATTAGGTAAGGCACATAACACTAAAACCCAGACATCAGGGTTTCATAACCTTGATTGTGCCTAAACCCTAAAATGACTGTGTGTGGTATGCAAGGGTTGGATTGAATAGAGACTTGGAAATAAGTATGTGATTAAATATAGGAGTATGAATGGAGTTATAATACTCCATCATCATCACACTAAAAAGAGAAAGAGATTTTAGAGCTCTGCCTTCACCCAAACATAGATTAGAAAAGTACCTACAGGCAACCACTTATAGTAATGAAGATAGAGTGACATATTGAATGGTTAGGGTAGTTGTTTAAGATGAGAACAAGTGATAAATAGTGATTCATGATAATATTTAGTCTCTTAGAGGCATATATAGACCATTCATACCCTTGAAGATTAATTAATGCTTGTCAAGCCTAAAGCTAATCATGAAGCTAAAAAGGTCTATACCACCATGGAGGCACTCTCAGATCCATACTAAACAAATGATAGCATGAGAAGATGTATACGGATAATTTAGGTCTAAAAAAGTGTTTTTGAGCATAGAGAAACAAGAAAAAGGTCATTTTTAGTCATAAGGGATAGTTTGAAGCACACATTACTAGGTATTATTCAAGGCCCTTGTTTAGATGCTCATATATCCCACAAAAAAGGGTTAAATTCAAATTATATTAGTGGTAAATGAGGAAACTAACACACTTTAAATCCATAGAATATTAAGTGGGAATGAGGGGTACACCTTTATAAACAAAGGTTAAGAATGTTGACCTGTTTAAACTACCTATAGAAAGAGACAAGCCAACTTCTCTATGTACCTATCTTGATGCACTCCTTGCATGGGAAGCCAAGATCCTCAAATAAGTTTAATGGGGACATGTAACTAAAATATATGGCATTATTTTTTGGTTTAGGGGTCCCTACTCTATGAATCATTGATAAGAGTACTAGACACTTAAGACCTCTCTAAAATTTTAAGTAGACCCAATTTTATAAATGTTAATGTTTTTATATCATAACACCCTAAAATATCATTAAAAACACCTATAATTTCAATTACACTAAGATAGGACACCACCAATGTCATTGAGTTTTACAAACACAATACAAGTGTCAAAAATCTATACTTTCCCAAGGAAATGAGTAGAAAAAAAGGTTCAGGTCAGTTCAAGATGATTCCAATCCTTTGAGATGATGGTTTGGGACCTCATTAATATACTAAAGTCAGAAAATGTCAAAAAAATAACTTACAAATGTCTCTATAACTCATCTCCAAAGATTTGATCTGTAGACTTGGATGATAGAGTGGCCTAGTCAACTACTATGACAAAATTGTAGGTGTTCTTTGATAAAAAGGACTCATATTATGGTATAATGTGTTTTTTAAGGTATTAATCTCATGTTTTCATAGGTTTATAAGTTTTTAAATAGAATTTCATTGTTACCAAATGCAAATAGTTAGGCTACTAGGCCTAATTGGCCTAGTAAACGTAATTGGTCACCTAAAAGAATGGCAATGGCATTGAAGGGATAATTAAATGAGTTAAGGTATAAATTTTATGCCTAGTAGCTAACCATTTAATGGAAATAAATTCACATTTCATGAATATAATGGAGAGATAAGGTAGTTATTTGAGTTTATCAACTTGCTTTAAAGGAGTATGACTATTTCATGCTTCATGATGACTTGATTTTACCTTATTCATGTTGTAAATACCAAATAAAGGAGTTAATTAACTAAAAAGTGGAATAACATTCCTTTATAAAGTTTTTAACAAGTCAACCATACCCTCCACCACCCCATTTTAATGTCAAAAACTCATTCAAGGAGTCATTGAAAACACCAACACATGGAAGGAGATAAAGGGATTACGTGTAATTGATGAAACTAATATATGAGTTGAATGTGGTAATTTATGAACCCTTCTACACTTTTCCATGCAAATTTTCTCCTCTTCTCTCTTCTTATTTTCTATAAATTGAGTAATGATGTTAACCTATTATTTGGTAGAGACAAATGCTCAACATTATGCATAGCATATAAATCCTTTATTCGATGAATCAACACATTCTATTAAAATGATTTAAAGAATAAAAATAGAGATATAACTCCTATAATTAAGGAGGTTACTATAACTACCCTCCCCATAATAATCTCACCAATCTTCTATATTCATGAGTTGGTTGAACAACACAATACTCATGTACAATAATATTATTCTGAGCTCCAAAAATACATAGCAACATAACTAACTTATTTACCTTACCATAAATACTAATTACCATGGGAATTATAATTTCCTAACATTCCACCCCTTACTATTCACATGGGGAGAGGAATCACCTAACTACACATTTCTCTATTACCCCCTCAAAAATACAAACATCAAGCTTGCCCAAAACTGCATCTATTACATTGAATAAGAGAAATTATTATAAAGAAGATCATATATGATATTGTTCTATTTATAATTCCTTTGAAAGTCTTATTTGAATCTTGATACTAAAAATGGACTTGACACTCGAAAAACTTTAAAAAGACACAATACAAGAAAAACTAAAGCAAAATTTAACCTTCTTAATATAAAAGAACTATGACAAATGAAACACAATAATATTAAATAATATAAAAACTTATAAAATAAATAAATAGAAATAAATTTAAAAAAACTTATGACTCACTAAATTTATTCAAAACAAACAAATGCTATTCATAAATATATAAAAAAAACTTTAAACTAAAATACAAAATCAAAATTAATTATTAACCATAATATAAAAACATGAAAAGAAAATAATATAATGCAAAACCAAACTAAAAAACTAATACACTAATTATTTTTACAAGACCTAAAAATAAACTTAAAAAACCAAAAAATCTAAATCTAAATCCATAAAAATAAACCAATAAATAAATTATATCAAAATTCAAAATATTTACGGATCTGAAACAAAACTAAAAAACAAAAGATAAAATCAAACCTAAAACTAAAATAAAAAGCTAAACATAAACCCTTATGTCATATGTTGAAGTTGTGGATGTCGTGGAGATGAAGCTCATTGAAGGAGAGATCACTTACTATTGGAGGGTTTTCAGATGCTATGCTATTAAATATATAGGGACTGAATAACCAACAGCTTGAAGTCAACCTAAGTGTAGCCAAGTCACCCTTTAAAGTAGAGGAGAGAATAATTGACTAAGTCCTTACACAAATTTATCATTTTTTTGATAAAAAATACTCACATAATAAAAATCATCTCCCAATATGATTTTTGGGATTTGTTCTTATCTAGAAGAGCTTTCCATAACAATTTAAATCATTTAATTTTGTCAAAAATGAAAAAGATATGATGATTTTCGTGAGGCTTTCCAACTATTTTTTTGCACTTTTTTTTATATCTATAAAAATGATGAGCAAAAAAAAATGCATTGCTCAAAGAAATTATTTTTAATTGCTCTAAACTTGTCTTTTTTTTCTACAATCTTGAACCTTTTGTTGAGATTGTACCCCAAGAGATTTTATATGCTCCTCTTTTTTTGCTTCTGTGCAATTATAAAAATTATCAAAAGACTTCAAAAAACTCATGCATGTCCAAACCTTCACTCTGTTAAATTTTATTCTTTTCCTACTTCTAAAATACTTTCATAGCTTTTGAACACACACACACACACACACATAGATATATATATATATATATATATATATATATATATATATATATATATATATATATATATATATATATATATATATATATATATATAAAATTTACAAATATAATTATCATCAAAACATTGATGTTGAACACAACACATGGTCTGTATTGTTGGGTGAATTCATAAATTGTGAAAGGCCCATCAACAGATATGGGTGTTGGATGTGGTCTGCACTCCAGAACTCATTTTACACATAAATCCTAGATTATATAGAGGTCCCATAAGGAGAACCTACTCTAATACCAAATAATGATGTTAATGCATTATTTAGTAGAGCCAAAGGCTCAACATTGTGCACACCATATAAAAATTTTAGTTGATCAATCAACACATTTTATTCCAATGATTTAAATCATACATATAGAGATATCACTCCTATAATTAAGGAGGCTACTATAACTACCCTTCCCATAATAATCTCTCCAATCTCCTATATTCGTGAGTTGGTTGAACAACACAATACTCATGTACAACAATATTATAAGTTCCTAAAATACATAACAACATAACTAACTTATTTAATTTATCATAAATACTAATTATCATGGGAATGCTAAATTCTTAACATTGAGGGCTTTAGGCCTTGTGTTGTTTCCCTCAAGCTAGTATGAGGAAACTATTGTAGTGTTTGTACTTGTACACCTACTTAGACTAATCAGTAAAGTTTTGTATCTCTTTCATGATGGCATATAGTTTATTCATACCTATTTGATATGAAAATGTGATGGTTTTCCTTCCCTTTTAGGTCCTTGTTCACCTAAATGTTAAGAATGTGTTTTATGTAGATTATGCAGAGTGTAGAAGTGTGGGTGATGGGGTTTTGAAATGTGATATGACTAGTAAGAGTCTCCTAGTAGGCCTATTTTTCATAACCATTACATTATATTAACCTAATATAACCTCCACATAAAACATTTATGCATAGGAACTCAAGAGGATGATTTTTTAGTTATTGTTAGTCTATTAGTGTGTTAAGAGTTCAAGTTGAGTGAGTGGATGAAAGATAATTTTAGGTGAATCACCACCCTTTAGTGTAGGTTTTATTCATTCAACCTCTTCACCCTTTTCATCCCAATAGATGTAGGTCTTAGAAGAGAATTAAAGTTAACAAATTAGGGGAGCTAAACCTATAAAACTAGAGGTTTGACCTAAATAACAGGTAACCCATATCCTATAGGTTAATCCCATGTTAGTCCAGGTTTGGGGAGGGTTTGAATAGTCTTCCTCAAGAAGGGTACAACCTGGGTAGCTAACACCACCTTCACCTAGTTCTGCTAAAACAACTCCTACTATAGTGCTAAAAACATCCACATGTACATGAAATGGCTTCTTCCAGTCATGAAAAATTAGAATTGGTATTGTTACCAACTTTTATTTTAGCTTAATGAATCTTATTTGACATTATATTGTCCACTCAAATCATTTATCTTTGAATAATAATTTCTCTATTGGCATTGATATAGCTATATATCTTTTGATAAATTTTCTATAATATCCCATATAACTAAGAAATGTGTGCACTTATGTAGAAGTGGTTGGAGGTGGCATTCCTATTATTATAGCAATCTTAGTTGGATCAACCAAAATACCATCACTACATACTACATGGCCCATAAAAAAACTAAAAGGTGTAAAAATAGACATTTATTTAAATTTAAAGCAATGCACAAAGTGCTACATCATTCTAGCATTAATTGTAATTTTGACATATTTTCCTTAAATAGAGAAAAAATAGCCTAGTCCTCCAAATAGACTTCTATAAAGTCATGGATGAATTAGTTGAATACATTTAATAAAACTATAAAAAATATTGTGATTACTTTATTTAATCCAAAATGCATTACCTTGTATACAAACTATCCCCATTCAATTTTGAAGGTAGTTTCATCTTGGTCTTCCTTTGTGATGGGAATATGATGGTATACACTAAAGCCATATATGAATGAATACACTTCATGCTATGCAAAAAACTCAAGGACTTCATTGGTGAATGGTGTTGGTAGTTGGTCATTAACTTACGCATCATTGAGTGCATGGTAGGCCACACGTACCTAAATATTCCTTGTGTTCTTTAGTTGTGCGATGATAGGGCTCACCCATTTTGATTTTTCAACTAGATAAACGATTCTAATTTTTTGCAAATGATCTAGTTCAGTGTTCACTTTGTTTTTCATATTGGGGTTGAGCATATAGGGATGTTTTTAATAGTCCATATGCACTTTTTAAATTCTATATGTATCTCTCTCAAAGATGGTATACACCTCTTAATTTTGAGAATTTGGTTGGGAACACATCTTGATAATCCCTTAGTAGTTGAAAAGCCTTTGATTTTTTTTATTTCCCCCAATAGTCTTTTATAGTCACATGCATAGGAGCCAAATCTATTTTGATGTTCTCTTTAATCTTTCTCAAGGGCTCTTAGTATACTTTACTTGATCCACTAGGTAGAGCATCTTATAGAATGTATTTTCCTTCCCAATATGGAATTTCCATGTTGTGAAATATTTATTCTCCAACTTGATCTATGATTTGAAATAGTTTTGGTTTAACTTCCCATTCTAGTTCAAAAACTTCTTTTAGGTTGAGATATCCATCACTATCACTAGACTCTATCAAGTTCTCTATTATTCTATTGCATGGCTTAATAAGAGTTTATTCTTATTGACTATCTTGTCATGGTGATGTCATGGAGGTGTTATTATGAGTGGGTTAAGAATTTTAATAGCCTAAGTAATAATTACAAAGTGTGCAATGTGATTATTCTAGTGTGCTTTATGTTGGCTTGGTTTATCTTTAGTTTTGACATGATTAGAGATGTTCAAAGATGAGTATGGTGATTGGAGAATGTACAAGAGATCCCTAAGATATTATATTCATATGAAAAGATCATGTGATAAAATGTATCAAAAGATATGCATATGAAAATTTGGCCTCTTAGGTAATTTGATTGTGTTTTTCCATAGCCAAATTTATGTGTGATAAGAACTGAGTAGGAATTTTGATGGTGATATATATTACATGTGTGAAGGTGTTAAGAGAAAATAATCATATGGGTTGGTTTAGTTTTTATCCTAGTTGATTTATGCCTAATTTTATATCACATGAAAAAGTTCATCAAAAGTTATGCAAGAGCAAAGTTGTCCTCCCAGACATTTTCTAAGCATAGTTGGCTCTGTGATAGAAGATTTTGAGAAGGAATTTTAATGGCAATATATATCACATGTGCAAAGGTTTTAGGAATAGTTTGATATATGGTTGGATTCTAATATATGAGGAGATCATTTGGTCCCAATTTGAGATCACGCATAGAGATTAATAATTTATTAAGGTTCAAAAATGGCTACTCATGAATATTGAAAGGGTTCCTATACTTATTCATTTTTGCCCAAGTAAAAGTTTGAGCCAGATCAATGGTGTGCATTACTCTAAGAATTAAAGAAGTAGGGAGATGAGGATAGGTTAATGGTGTTTAATGATTAAGCAAAGGTACAAAATAAGGATCCAATGGTGAGTGGGTGTTCGTATAGATTGATCAAATGGTGAGCATTGATAGTTAAAGACCTAATTAAATCATAGAGATTGATGGATCACATTAAGTCAAAGTTTCTAGATTACATGAGATGAGGTCAAATATTAGATGTTTTATGTTTGAGCATTGGCACCTATGCCTTAAAGTTTAGACAAGATTGAAGGTTTGAGTTTGATCTAAAGCTGAGAGGACATGAGATGTGAACATTATGTTCGAAGGTTAACTATGACTATTGTTATTCAAATATTTGAATTTAACATAGGGAAAAACTAGATCTCTATATTTTATCCATATCTTTAAATAAAAGTTGAATTTTTTAGTGTTATAAAAAGAAAAAATGAAGAGGAATCCTTGGTGTATCTAATGAACCTGATTTGAAGATATGAAAGTGTGTACAATCAAATATATTAAGGCTCAAAGTTGATTGTGTTTGTGTTTGTTCTACAAGTGACTTGAGAAGGATGTTTGATATTATGTTAATATTTTTTCAATGTGTCTTGATGAATTAGCTATTGGGGATTATTTTAGACTAAATGAGGATTATTTATGAGTATTTTAGAGGTGTGATAAATCTATATTGAGTATGAATAATGCTTAAAATTTTTATTGTATATTCAATAATGATGTTCCTATGTACAAGATCTATGTTCAAGTTGTTTGAGCATATGCAAAGGTGATCTAAGATGACTATTATCATTTGAGGATGTCAAAGGGGACATAAAGAGTGGAACCATGTATTTGAAAGTCTCATGTGTTCTTGTTTTGATTAATGGTGTACTAAATGGGTGAATAGGTCTCCATGAGACCTATAAGAACTATAGGGCCTTATTAAAAGGTGTAGCTACTTAAGGGTGACCCATAGATGCTATGGTCAACCTATGAAGATTGTATTGAGCCATTTTTTCATGTGAGAGATGTCTTAAGGGAAAAGGCATGCCTAATGGCTAACCAAGGTGTTAATTATCAATTATGCTCTATAAATAGTGAAATCAAAGATGGTGTTTTCTAGATTTTGAAAGTGAGAGAGTTGGGAGAGATTTGTGAGAGACTTATGTTTATGGTTTGTAGAGAAAAGGATAGGTAGTGTGCCTATTGGTTGAGTTAGTTTATAAAATAGTTTTTTGACTATGTGTATGACCTGTAGGTCATGTTCCTTATGTCATAATAGTACTCTTGAAATTTGAGGATATGTGAAGAGGTCTGAATGTGCATATGAGGATAGTTTGAGTGAGGAAGGAGAGAGATTATGGCTAGCCTATGTGAGAGGCCTATTTGAGATAAATAGAGAGTTTTTGTAGGGTTTAGAAAATAGAGACCCATCATTAGGTTTTGAAGACATCAACTCTAAGGTGGAAGTGTTCTTTTGAAGGAGGGTCTAAAGGACTTGATTTTCCTTAGGGGTAGTTGATCCTTGTGAAATAAGGTTTCACTAAAGACCTTTGGTCAGAAGGACTTGATCAAGGTTTTAATTTAGGACTCAATCGAAAGTTCCTGATTAGAAGGATTTGATCAATCTCTTGTTTGTGATCATATTATAAGATAATAATCCATGTTTGTAGGCTTAAGAGTGGTTTTTATTCCCTAGGAGGCTTTCCCACATAGATCTTATGTTATTTATGTGATCTTGAATTATGTTCATTATTCACTGATATAAATGATTTGTATGCTTCATGAATGATTATATTTAATTCTTAAGTATTTTCAAGGGTTTGAAAATTGAATTGGATTATTTTTCATCACTGATTTACCCCCCCCTTTGAGTGGATTGTACCTATAAAATTTTTTATCAGAGTAGGTCATTTTGTAAAGGATTAACAACTTGAAGGTAATCTAAGGTACAATAGCAAGTCATAATGTGCATGATGGTTTCTCTACTAAGCAAGCATTGATGTTTAATGGATCCAATTATGCTTTTTAGAGTACCAAGATGAGGACATACATCATGTCCTTAGGGTTTAATGTATGGCAATATGTTTCAGATGGTTATGTTATTCATACTAATCCTCCATCTAGTGCTGCAAATAAGAAGATATTTGAGAATAATTCTAAGGCAATGAATGCCATCACATGTGGTCTTATAGAAACTAAGTCTACCAAATTAATTAATTGCACATATGTCAAGGAAATATGGGATAAATTGAAGAGTATAAATGAAGAAGATTCAAATGTTACATTGGAAAATTTGTAAACTCATAGAAGACAATTTTAAAGTCTCAAGATGAATTAATAAGAAGAATTATAAGTATCAGTTGAGTAAGGAGGAGAAGGAATGTGAGGAGTTGTTTTTGTTTTAAATATTTGAGGTATAGAGGCGTCATTATCTATGCTTCTTAAGAGACTCCTTTCAAGTGGAAAAGTGAGTGTTGTTGTGGTGTTATTGAGATGGTTCTAGAAGACTAGAGTTGAGTGTTCTTAATTGGAATAGGTGTATAAGAAGTTTTAAGGGTGGATGTTGACTGGAAGGTATTGTGTTAACCTTATTTATTTTAAGATTCTAAGGTTTTTGACTATTCTAAAAATGTGATATAACTTATGATTTGAGGTATAAGGCTTATTAATATGTTTAATGGTCTAAATGGGTTGTCAAATCAAGGTTCATAGAGATTTTAAGGTTTGTGGTTCTCAAGTTATTCAAGTTTTTGTCAAGTTGGAGGCCTAATTAGATAGTTGGCTTATAAAGGAAGTATATTATAAAAGATGAGATAGTTCTTGAAAATTGGTGTCATTAAAGGGGCATATGATATTTCTCTAGATATGAATTTTTATGACTTTATGATGTATCTACTGAAAGGTGTGGGCTCTGCAAGTTCCAGGTAGGGCTAAAAGGAGTCTAAGATAGGCCTAGTATGAAGAAGAGTGCTTTCTACTTAGTTACTCCAAAAGAGAAAGGTATGTTTGTTTCATGAAGATTTATTAGGTTGATTAAGATAATTTTTCTTATTTGGTGAGTGGCATGAAGTTCTGTTGATGGTCCTTATGGAAGTTTCTTAAGAAAGAAGGATGGTAAGCCTGCATGGTGGTTCTTCATAGTGTGTGGAGATATGAAGATGCTCAAAAGGTGATATTTCTTAGATTTATTAGGGAGAGTAAATCTTAGATGTTTCTTGGTTATTTTAATTATATTTCAATATTTTTGTGTGTTTTGTCTTCATTAGTTGTTGTGCTTGTGAAGAAGTGTTGGAATGGATCAAGAGGAAGTTTGTCAAGGTAATAAAAGATAGGTTCAAGGTAAGGGGGGATTTGTATCATCTTTATAAGATGGTCCTTTCCTATTTTATGGTTATTTTAGGTCCTCAAGATTAGTTGGTTCCCATTTTTTCATTGTGTCAAAGGGGGATAAAGTTCCTATTGTGGAAGTGCTTGAAGAGAGAGAAGGTGAGCTATATATTGTTATATATGATATTTGTTGACATCAATGAGAAGGGGGAGATTGTTGGAGAGTTTTTAGTGATGTCATGGTGGTGTCATAAAGGTTTCCTTGTGAGTGTATTAAGTTTTTTGATAGCCTAATTAACAATGGTAAAGTGTGCAATGTGCTTGTTCTAGTGTGTTTTATGTTGGCTGGGTTTATCTTCAGTTTTGACATGATTAGAGATGTTCAAGGATGAGTATGGTGATTGGATAATGTGAAATATATCCATAAGATGTTATCTATGCTTTGAGATATTATGTGCATAAGTGGAATTATTCTCGCAATCCATAGTTTTCATCTAGATAGTTTGGGTCTAGTAATAGAAAATTTGAGTAGGTAGTTTGTTGATGTCACCATTGCCACATGTGGATGAGTCAAGGGGAGTTGGTCATATGGTTGTAACCACATTACTCCATAGTTTTTATTTTCCATATATAAAGTCATTAATTTAATAAAAATAAAATATATGAGGGTGTAAAGTTGGCTTCTCAATTAGAATTCATTGTTTTCCCATAATTAGCCAAATTTGCAAAGTGGCAAGAAGAGCCAAGTAAGCATTTTGATAAGGGCATATCTTGTACATGTGGATATTTTAGGAGAATGTGATCATATGGGTTTTTTAATTTTTTATCTTAGTTTATTTTTGATAAATTTTAGATCATGTAATAAATCATGTCAAAATATATGCATATGCAAAGTTAGTCTCCTAGGCATTTTGACTGTGTTTTTCCATAGTAAAATTTATGTGTGACAAGAAAGAATAAGTATGTATTTTGATGGTACTATATATTACATGTGAGAATGTGTCAAGATAAAATTTTCATATGGGTTTGTTTAGTTTTTATCCTAGTTAATTTTTTCCTAATTTTAGATCATGTGATAAAACACATCAAAAGTTATGTAGGAGCAAAGTTAGTCTCCCAGACATGTTCTAAGCATAGTTGGCTCCATGATAGAAGATTTTGAGAAGGAATTTTAATGGTTATATATCTCACATGTGTGAAGGTTTCAAGATTAGTTTGATATATGGTTAAATTATCCTATATGAGGAGATCATTTGGTCTAGATTTAAGATCATGCATCGATGCACAAAAGAAGCTATTATGGTTTAAAAATGGCTACTTAGGCATATTGAAAGGTTCCCCATATTTAGTCATTTCTACAAAATTTAAATTTTGAGCAAGATCAATGGTGCACATTTCTCCAAGAAGTTAAGAAGTAATGAGATAAGGATAGGTTCATGATGTTCAATGACTGAGCAAAGGTACAACATAAGGATCTAATGATGAGTGGGTGTTTGTACAGATTAATTGAATGGTAAACATTGATAGTTAAAGACATGATTGATCTATAGAGATTGACGAAGCATGTTGAGTCAAAGTTTCCATATTGCATGAGATGAGGTCAATTTTTATATGTTTTACATTTTAGCATTGTCAACTATGCATTAAATTTTAGATAAGATCGATGGTGTGAGTTTGATCCAAATCTGAGAGGACATGATATGCAAGCATTATGTTCAAAGGTTAACTGTGACCATTGTTATTCAAATATTTTAGTTTAACATAGGGAAAAACTAGAGCTTTGTATTTTGTCCATATCTTTTGATAGAATTCAAATTTCTTGGTGCTATAAAAAATAAAGATGAAGATGACTTCTTGGTGCATCTAATAAACCTAATTTGAACATCTATAAGTGTGTATAATCAAATATATTAAGGTTCAAAATTGATTGTGTGTTCATGTTTATTCTTCAAGTGACCTAACAAGGATGTTTGAGTTTGTGGTAATGTTGTTTCGATGTCTCTTGATGAATTGGCTATTGGAGAGTGTTGTAGACTCCATAAGGATGCTCTATGAGTATTTTGGAGGTGTGATCAATCTATTTTGAGTATGAACAATGCTTAAAAATTTTATTGTATGTTAAGTAATGGTGTTATTATTTATAAGCTCTCTATTTTATTTTTTTAATCATACACAAAAGTGATTTAAGATTATTGCAATCATTTTAGGATGTCAAAGGGGACATAAAGAGTGGATATATGTATTTGAAAGTGGTCTTGTGTTCTTATTTTGATCAATGGTGTGAAAAATGGGTGAATAGGTCTCCATGAGACCTATAAGAGATACAAGGTCCTTATTAAAAGGTATAGCTACTTAAGGGTGACCCATAGATGCTATGGTTGACCTATGAAGATTGTATTGAGTCATGTCTTTATGTGAGAGATGTCTTAAGGGATAAGGCATGCCTAATGGCCGACCATGGTGTTGATTATCAAGTATGCTCTATAAATAGTGAAATCAAAGATGGTGGTTTTTAGATTTTGAAAGCAAGAGACGTGGGAGATATTTATGAGAGGCTTATGTGTGGGGTTTGTGGAGTGAAGGATAGGTAGTGTGCCTATTGGTTGATTTAATGTGGAGAACAGTTTGTTAACTATGTGTATGACTTATAGGTCATGTTCCTTATGTCAAAATAATGATGTTATAATTTGAGGATATGCAAAGAGGTCTAAATGTGAATATGAGGATATTTTGAGTGAGGAAGGAGAGAGATTATGGCATGCCTATGTGAGAGGTCTATTTGTAATAGAGAGAGAGTTTGTGCAGGGTTTAGAAAATAGAGATCCATCATTAGTTGTTGAAGACATCAACTCCAAGCTGGAAGTGTTCTTTTGAAGGAGGGTCTAAAGGACTTGGTCTTCTTTAGGGGTAGTTTATCCATGTGAAATAGGGTTTCACTAAAGACCTTTAGTCATAAGGAATTGATCAAGGTTTTAGGTCAGAAGGACTTGAATAAAGGTTTCTGATCATAAGGAATTGATCAGTCTCTTATTTTTGATCATCTTATAGGATATTAGTCCATGTGTTTGCAAGATTGAGAGTAGGTTTTATTCCCAAAGAGGGTTTCTAATGTAGATATTGTGTTGTGTATGTGATCTTTCATTATGTTCATTGTTCACTGCTATGAATGATATGTATATTTCATGAATGATTGTATTGAATACTTATATATTTGCAAGGGTTTATAAATTGAATTGGATTGTTTACCACCATTGATTCGCCCCCCTTTAAGTGGGTTATGCTTCTAACACTAGCCTTGTAATTATGAAATGCCACTTTCAAAGCTTTCATAGCTTCCTACTAGAATGATGATTCAATTGTAGTGGCTAAGTCTTTATTTCATCCATGACATAGAAATATTTTGATATTTTTAAAGGCATTATACACCACTGGATTATCATATTTGAACATAAAAATATGAATAATTTTTTTTTTCACTTACACTCAATGTTTGGTCTCTCTTGTACACTCTTGATGCATATACCAAGCCATTAGTAGAGTTGTTAATGTATGACTAAAATTTTGCAACTAATATCTTGGTTCTACTCCCTACATAATCCATATATACACACACTGATGAATGTGAAACTTAAGACATTTATCATCTTTAAATAAAAGCCATTCTAACTTCATAGTAGTATTTAACTAGAATATCACAAGTAAAAATATGCATACTTCCTCTCAATGAATTTTTGGGTTTTTGTACACTACCCACCAAGTTACAATAGTCCCTTTTAATGCATAGTTGAGTGCACTAACTTGTTATTTCACCTTTGGCATATATTATTTAAGCCTCAATATATAATGATTAAGATTATTTATCATAAAGTATTGAGGTCATATCTCATGATATTTCTTAGCCCAATTTAATATATGCATATCTAACTCACCACTTATGGATGATGCCATTTCCCAAGGTATAACACCTTCTGGTGTAGGTTATGTGTAATCTATTATTGTCACACCTATATTATATAATAAATATACTTTAGATTTTATGGGAGAACACACTAATGGAGAAACACATTCTTCTATATGAACCTACCTGACTAGAGACTTTAGGATAATAGGCCTGTACATTGGTCACTCTTTATACTACATTATGTATGATTGTCCATCTTGATACTCTATAGATCACAAAGTAGTTTGCCTTTCATCTATGTTGACCTTAAACCAACTATTATCCCCATAGGCATAAGGAGACTCTGACTCTTTTGTGATGATATAAGAATTTCACTCATATTTATTAAGGGATATAACTACTATCTTATCCCCTTGATGTGCCTCTATCTAACTATGCATAGTGTTAATGGTCATTTGACTATTATAGGTCCATTTCCTATTTATTAAGGTAGGATAATGGGTCTCTATTATCTTCATATTAATGACCTAAAAATATCCATGCAAACTAAGCTCTATTACTTTGATCTCAACATCTTATAACCTTCCAATGGATTTCACCCTACCATAATCCACCAATATAAGAGCAAATAGACTGTAGCTTAAGGCTAACTAACCAATGGCTTCCCAATTTGATCACATAATCATATTAAACATGCTACCAAAGTTAAACACTACATTTAAAATCTCATATATAGCCAACTCAATGTCCATATGAGAATAAACATCCCAAGGTTTATTGGTCTTGACATACCATACTAATTTGTCAGTATATTGTTAGGCTCACTGTGCACACTCTAAAAGATCATACAAGAGATTAGTGATGTTCCATGTAATATATTCATTATGTAAGGTGTTGAGTACCTTCATAACATTTTTCAAGACAATCACCATATCCTCTTTTATCATGATTCTTACAATTTACAAGACATTTAAGCATCAATGGTTGTATTATCACCTTCAGAAGTTGGTTGTTATTGGATTTTTATTTTTAGGAACAAGATCAAGATATTTATTTTGTAATTTTTTAATCCCTTGTTCTAGTGGAATTTATAATGGTGTTAACCCTTATTATGCTCTTTATTTCCTAGTGACTACTTGTACAAAGACAATCTCTTTTGGTTATGCATTAATCATGTTTGCATTTCATATTGGCTTCTCCTTCCTTTGTTGCTCAAGTATTAGATAATATTTTATTTGGTTTTGACCTTAAACTCTGTAGTATACATAGTATATTTTTCTCTTTGGATTAGTGAGGAAATTCCTCACATAGTGTTTATATTATCCATATAGATAACATTACATACATGATCAGTTTTGTTAATTTTCATTAATATGGCCTCCTTGATATCCCCCATGATATCCTCCCATGTAACCTCCCCTATATCCACCTCTATTTTATTGGTATCCCCAACCTTGTGTATGTCACCCATTATACCCTCCTTTTTGGCTTTGTTGTGCATCATACCCCCTATATTGGTGTTGAGAGGAATTCAGAGCCTAATTAGATGGTTACTGTTAAAGGTTTTTATTAGTTCAAAGCTATTGATACTAACCAAGATATTGATAAGATGGAGATGATGTATTATTCCAACTTGACATAGACTATGATTGATGATGGGGTGATGAAGGCATCCATTTAGGACTACCTTGAGTTGCACCATCTCCACTTTTGGTCTTGGAATTGCCTACTTCATAATTGGTATTTATTATACTACCACTATGAAGACATTCTTAGTATTATCTTCATTTAACTCATGTAATGCTTGGTAATTTTTTTCATCATGGTTAATGGACTTATAAAAATTTCAAAATAAACCATATGATTTTTGTATGTAATGTTTTTAGAGATGGTACATAGAAGTTACATGTCCCATTACTCTAAATATCTCAAAAATGTCATTGTTAAGCTTAGGATAATCATTTATATGATGTCCTTTTCATCCACATTTTATGCACCATAAGCTTAGTTTAGGATTTTATTTTTCATGTATCTCATCCATCCTTATCATGAATACAACTATCTTGGCCTCAACCTTGGAACCAACTAAGGGAGCATCCCCATAATCCTTGATTTGTTCTATTCATAAAGTAGCAGATCGAGCATCAACTTTACTTGAGTACTAGATCTACATAATTGTAAGTATAATTCTTAATCGCAACCCTTATATGATCCAATCAACCTTATCTTTGTCTTCTAAAATGAATTTAATTTTATTCATGACATCAAAAAATATTCAATCATATTCGATAATTGATTCACCAGAATTTTGTTGAATATCCTTTAAATCTTAAATGGTTTGGCTAGTACATTTATTTACCTTAAATTTTATTACTAACAAATTTATGAATTATGCAAATTTAAGGGTATTTAAATTTATTTCATATATGTACTCTAGATCTTGTCCTAATAAATCCCCCATGAGTTCTCAACTCTTAACATCAACATAGGTTACCCTTTTACATTCCTTTTCATGTTAAAGTTACTAAATATTGCTCATGATCTATAGACCCATCATATTGCATTAAATTAACAAATATACCTGTATTGAGTGATATATTTGGTACACTTGTGATTATTACCACAAGTTGTTGAAAACTAGTAATTATGAATGAAGTTAATTGCACATTGTGATTTTGATTTTATATGTCTGTGGACTGTTGACTGAGACTATGACCTTTTATGTACTAGACTTTTTAGGTGTCTTAAAGAGGAATTCTACTTATTTTATTCTCTTCCTATCTAAAGCATGTTTTGTATTTGTACTTAAGTTTTTAAATTTATTTGTAAAGGAATAAAACCAATCTATAAATGCTTATTCTCCTACACTTATTCTTTATAATAATAAATTGGGCTGGCGGGATACGTACTCTTGAAATGAATGACTTCTACTTTAAATTTATTCTAACTTTGAACTTGAATCTATGACATTTTTTGAGTCGAATGTAAATTTTTCCCAAGAAATTTCCTTCCCAAGTATAGATAAAAACCCTTTCACTAACTATGATCTACTTCTACCATTTAACTGTTTTACTTCTATCTCATCTTCTTCATCCTACTACACTATCTCCATACTACATCATTTATATTTTCTTCTTGCTATTCATTAGGCCCCTCTACATACATTGTGCATCCTTTTCTTCTAGAATATTTCACAACATCTCTCTACATATTTTCATCTCTAGCATGATCTTCCCTATATCTACTCTTATTCATAATTAATTTTAGATCTCTAGATTTATTCCACCATCTTTGTTATCATAGTTCTCTTTTTAGTCCCATAATTTTATTTTCACTCTAAGTCTTTTGTCTTCCATTTTTGGATCATGTTCAATTTTATTTTTCTTAGATTTACATCATTCACTTCATCCCACATGTACCCCCATGGCACCCAAAGTGATTACTCCATGTTGGTTGAAGTAGACACCATGGACTTCTTCATAACCAACATCTTTATCAATGTATGTAGTCACTATAAAAATTTCTTCTTATTCTTTGGACAAATTGGTCTTGTATAATTTCCAAGGCTATGTATTCTTGTACTATGAATTCAGTGATATAACCATCTGTATGTAATTAGAATTACATTGTTCACATGAATCAATCCTAGATCAGATAAGATAGATCATACCTACACTTCTGATTGGGGCACACACTTGTTAAGCAGGAGCATTAACAATATGAGGATCCACTAGAACTAATTAGGGGATCACTTGTATCATATTTCATATCACATCATGTTAATTAGGGTTCTAAAGCCTACAGTATAAAAAAATCACACAATAAACATAAAAGAGTCATATGGTTTCTATATTCACTTATGATAATAAACAAGAAAGTAAACTAATATAGTTCTCACTAAATCTTGTGGCACAAAGTAAGGGGTTGGATGCAAAACACCTAAATAAACCTAAACCAAACATGTATAAGAGACATATACTCACATCAATGTATATGGAATCCTAATATATGGGATAGAAGAATACATACTTCATTATATATCTACTCTTACAAAGGAGAAATAAATCTAGGAATACTTACCTTTGAATATGAAATTTTTGAGTCTCAACCTCTCCATTGGCCAATGGTGCTTTGTAAGAGATTTTTATGGCTTGTAAGGATAACCAAGATAAATCAGATCTAGGCTACATGACATACCTAAGCATCCAAAAAAATTCTCCATAAGACAAGATTAAAGCTCCTAAATAAAGTATTGAACCCTAAATCTATATTCCTCAAGTAGAATTGTCAATAAGTAGATGTTCATTCATACTTTTTTGTTTAATTAAACTCTCTTATGAAATGGTAAGGAATGAACTTGTATATAGTAGTAGTATCTCACCCTAAAGACTTTTGAACATGCCAGTTGTGCTAGGTCTATCGGGTTAGCCTAGCACATTATTGGGCTAATGCCTAAAGTTTGTGTTAGGTCGATCAGGATGCAAAGTAACAAGGAAAGGCAAAGTATCCCTAGAATAAGCTAGGTCGACTAGGTTGACCTAGCTTATTGAATAGGTCAAAAGGGAAACATGGTAAGAAATAGGGGTAAAGCATGACAAATGGTGGGAATAGATAGGAAAGAGATAAATAAACTTAGGGTTCAAGGTTTTAAGAGGAAAGAGTGTAGATAGTAAGTGGCAAAAGGAATAATAATCTTAAAAGTCACTAATGGTCTACCCACCCTTTCCCAGTGCTCCCCTTAAGGCATTCACTCAGAGAGATTGAGACTCAGTAGGTTATTGTAAGATATGAAGTATCAGTAATCAATAAAAATGTGAAAATATTATATGCATACATATGCCCTAGCTAAAGCTCATCACATGTCATGTAAGTGCAACACGAGATGGTGCTTCAGGATAGAACATGATGGCACATAATGTTGATGCTAATTAAAGTGTAGCAAGAAGAAAATAAGATAAATGAAATGACAAAATTGAAAAACACATACTTTAAATTACCTTAGTTCCAGAGAAGAAGCTGGAAGAAAGTGAAGGTGTCCAATGTAAAGCACACTAGGTGAACCTATAGAAGTTAGTGCAAAAATAGATAAAAATAGAATTTTTTAAAAGATATGCATATAATAGTGGAAATAATCTCTATGTCATCATGAATCTAACACATTTTACAGTTTACAAAATAGATGAATAAAATCAAAGATATGATGAATCTAAAGGAAAATAAATCAAGAATGCGAATGGCTAAAAAATAGTTTTAAATATGAAAAAGATAATTAATTTTTTTATCTCATTGTAAGAGAAGAAAAAAAACTTTGGAGAGAAAATAAGCTAGAATGGTGAAGACACATCATGCTAGATGAGAAGGAGCTCCAGGAGAGAGAGCAGGTGCACTATAGGTATGCATCTAAGAATCTCAAACCAAAATTTGAAATTTGAAATGAATTAAGTGAATTTTGATAAAATTTAATTTTAATCATTTATATATGATAAAAATTAAAAAAATTAGATTATAAGGGAGGGAAATAGGAAGATGGGAAATGGGTTGGAAGGAATTAGGGAAAAAGCTAACAAAGGCAAGTTTTTACCAAAATGTGCTAGGTCAGCACACTAAACCTACTAGGTTAACCAGGTCAACCTAATAGATTAAATCAGGCTAAAATCCATGTGGTCAACCTAGAGGGTATAGGTCGACCTAGCACATTCTAGAACTAGAAACCTAGTGTGGGGTATCAAGTTAGTCTGTAAGGGCCAAAATGGAAACTCAGCACCAAAGAAAGGAGGATAAGAAGGAAAATAAGAAATGTGGATAAAAATAGGATAAAATTTTTGTCAAACTAGGTTGACAAGGGAACCAGAGAAAACACAAAAAAGTGTATGAAAAGCCAAAAGAGAGCTAATATGGTTTGAAATGACCAAAAAAGGGAAAGGGGGACCAAAATAGGTTAAAATAGATAAAAATGAATAAATTATACTTGTTTATGATTTAAAATAAAATGTATAAAGAATTTATTATGATTATAAATGACATGATAAAACTAATACATCCTTTGTTATTTCTTGATTGTAGAGATGATGATGGTTTTGGAGATTGTTGGACATCTCTTGGCTACCAGACTTGTTGGAGAGATTGACAGATGGAGATAGGGATAGATTGATATGCATAGATCTATGAGGGATAGAAAATATGTGTAGGATAGCTCTGAGTCCAAACCTATTAGTCATGTTCCTTGGTTGTTGGGAATGACTGACTAAGACCTTCAAATGGGAGGTGGATTGGGGATGTGATAGAGGTGCTATCATACTAGAGGATGTCCATACCATTCTCAGGCTACCTATAGTAGGATCACTAGTTACCATAGGGATATTAAATAGTAGAGAGGATAGTAGATCCTTAGCCATGTGGGCTATAGGCTCAGAGATGATATTATCAAGGTGGAGAATAAGCATGGATGATGTCTATATATCATATATTTCAAATCTCTAGAAGGTAGTGATAGGCCTTGTGACATAGTGAGTTCTCTATCACAATTTAGATTATAAGGTACCACTATACATGGTAGCCTTGAGTAGGATGGTGTTGGAAGAGTGAGTGCTATATGATCTAGGCTCTACTATCTAGGTCTAGCTTATGCATGATCTATATGAGATGTTGGTTAGAGGGAAGAAGACAATGGGACTAATCATACTACTGATAACATGGACATATGAGATATTTCCTATGTATCAATCAGTTGGGTTTCCCTATGCAATCAATGATAGGTCACCATGAGTGAGGAGATGGAGAGAGGAATAGGTAGTGTGGGTCATGCCCCATGTGCCATAACTATATATAGTGAGACATACCAACATAGTATGATAACTATATGAGTAGCTAGTGACTACCTAGGAGAGCTAGCACATAGTTAGACCAAGATAAGAGAGGAAAGAGGTGATATGACACTATACATAATGGAGAGAGCCATATCTATTGTCATGGGTGCTAGGATAGATGGGTCTACCACATCTAACGACATTGATATTTATGATCAAGTAGTGGAATCACCATTTAAGGGAGACATGAGGGAAGAGAGGATTTAGACCATTGATAGTGAGGTTGATATTGTAGCCACACTAAGAGAGACCATGGACTAGTCAATCATGATGAGGGGTAGAGTAGAAGGAGGAGGTAGATGTAGTGACACCAAATGTACCACCACTAGCTCTACAAAGAGATGAGATATGGTCACCAAGGACATGGCATCAACATAGGTAGGAGGAAAGAGTGAAGACCATCATCATCCTTGGTGAGTTAGTAGAGGAGCTAGAGGAGACATAGATAAGTGAGAGATTGCTCAGGTGTAGGCTGACATAGACATGAGCCATGATAGTTGAGTTCAAGATAAAGAGGTGACTTATAGAAGAGGTACTAGGAAGTCACATAGATGAGGATACTATGCTAGGTGATCATATAGATGGTGAGACCATAGTAGCTGAGACATAGATAGGTAAGAAAAATATGATTTATTTATTTCTTAAGCTTTGAATTAATTTATAGATAGATAGATATTGTGATATATGATAGTGATCTAATATCCATCTAGTGTTATTTTTCAAGTGTACCTAAGGATGAGGAGGATATATGGGGGTCCCTCATTAGGTTATCACTCCATGATGTCCTAGATGAGACTCTACATCCATATGACCCCATGACACTGAAGGATCTAAGTGTACCATCTTCCCCAACTTACGTGAGCTAGTTTAGACTAGTAGGAGAGGTTATGAGGTAGATATAGATGTAGATGTAGAGAAAGAAGGAATAACTACCAATAGAGATGGGTATAGGAGAGATTAAGGCATATTAGGCCCTAACTAATGGGAGAGATATGCATCTAGAGATTGTGACATAGATGATGTAGACACATACAATGATGTAGACCCAATTGAGGCAAGCACATGTAATGACCCAAACTGAGTTGGTACAGGCACATGTGAAAATAGCACATCTATAGGGATCGGTAGAGGGATTAAGATCTAAAAATAACTCATTATAGTGTACCATTTGGACGAGTTAGATTGAGGCGTTAGTAGGTAGCATGACTAGGCCACAAGATAGGCAGGATGGAGCCCAGCCCTAGAGCTACATAATTACTTATGGTTAGATATGTTTTATCAAGATATTGAGATATATATGATGTATCATTTTGGCTTACTGATGTGATTATGTATGTGGTCACTATGGTTTTTATTATCCTTATGCTGGTTATGTGTGTGAATGCTTTGGATATATTTCTTTCTAGCACATGTATTTAACATTATTGTATATGATATAGGAAATATATGTGATGTGGTTTATTTTCTATTATTATGAGAAACACATGCATGGTTAAAAATAAGTAGGTAAAAAGACTTATAAAATTATAATCAATCAAAAATTAACTACACACTAATTCAAGTTGGGAAATGTGTAATAACATGAAAAATGACTAAGTATAAAGAATCAAGAAATGGAAAATAAGATGGTAAAAAGGTATTTTTTTTTCAAACCAAAGATGAAAGATCATTACACCAAATTAAAACAAGTAAAATCATACTATTATACATTTAGAAGAATGAAAAACAAAGTAATAAAATGGAAGGTATGCAAGAGGTCACACAAGGTAAGAAAAACAAATGAAAAGTTAATGAAAATTTGTTCTTAAATTTATCACACTAATTCAAGCTAGGAAGTATGAAAAAATTCAATAAATGGTTGAAATCTTACATGCACTTAGAAAATAAGAGGCGAAATAAAAATGAATTAAGCATAAAACATACTAGTTCAAGTTGGGAAGCATGTCAAATGACGTGTAACTTTATAATCAATTGAATCTTATCTCAAACTTGACACATGTAATTTGATGGTGACTTGATTGTTGGAAAATTTTGTGAGGAGGGTCAAGTCCTATCTACGGTCTTACACTATAACTCAACAAAGGGAACACCACATGGGCTGTAATAATCATGAACAACCAAGTACATGGGGAATAAGGGTAATAGGATAAAACACTCATAAATTAAAAACCCCAAAAGATGCCAAAATAGTATTGGCAAGCCGAATAATAATATTGAATTGAAATGCAAAAGGGATGGTAATTTTGTGAGAAATTTTTGGGTCCTATCCATGATCATATGTTATAACTAATAAAATAAAAACCCAAGGGTTGTGATAAAAAAGTAAGACAATATTTTTCAAGAAGAAATATGAGGAAAGGGAATGAAAAAGGGAGTGTTAAAAGCAAAGACTTAGGTGTCTTAAGAGAAGACCTTAGGAGATAAGAGGCATACTAAGAACATGAAAAGACTCTAAGTGACTAGTGGTCATCTATGTATAAAGTAAATCTATTCCCTATGGACACAAAGATTTATAGGTAGATAAGTGTGCTACTGAGATCAGATCATGAAGGTAGATTGGTACAATGAAAAGTAAAATGAATCTACCACCCCATGATGTGTTCCCCACTCCTCATGACCCCTTATAGAGCCATCAATCTACTACAAATATTGGGTACTTATATGAGAAATTAGGTATCACTACAATATGTTTTTAAATTACCCTATTCTAATCTATCGGCCTATAGTACCCCAAATTACTTCAACTCTATGTGAAGCTAACTATGGAGTTTGAGCTTCGATTAGAGATAGGAAATGTGATTAAATCACGTCTTTTAGTGTGATTAGAATTTAAGAATATTTTATATTTTTTCCTTTTGATATCATTTCCTTTTGTTTAAATGATTTGGCTTTTAACTTTCTTTATTTAGGCTTTTTTTTAAGATTCCTCCTCCATACATATTTGGAATGACTAAGCATGAGAGAGATAGTGATACACATGAATGAGTTGTAGGCTAAGGCTAAAGGAAACTAAGTAACCAAAGACAAAAGAATGATTAGGACACTTAGGCTTGACAATGAACAAATATGTGATCTCAAATATCAATCATACATATTCTTAGTTTGTAGAAAAAGGAAGAAAGGAAAAGGGAGATATAAAGGTGGATTGGTAAAAGGAAATAGTAATGTGAAAGACTACTTTTTAACTAATCACATGGTAAAAGGAGACAATAACCAAAGGGAACAAGGTAAAACAACTAAGTCACCATGATAATTATCTATGAAAAGTAAGGATATGAAAACAAATAATCATGAAGATACAAGGCAACAACAAGCTAAATATGGTGATTTTATGAGGATCTATTGGGTCCTATCCATGGTCTTATAAAGCAACTCACAAAATAATATCCAAGGGATGAAACAAGAAGAAAAGAGAAATATAAATTAATGATAAGGAAGAATAAACATATGTAAAAAAGATAGAATATAAAATTAACAAGAAATATAGTAAAACAAAGAAGATAATGATATAAGATAAGCAAGAATTTAACATAGTATCAAATGATATAATCAGATATAAAATAAATATAAAAATGGAGCACACATCCAATCCAAATATAGATGTAAAATTACCATGCATGTGCTCATAAGTACTAATAAATCTATCCACACACATTATCTAAGACATCAGATAAATCTCTATGAAGTTGGATATGAACTATTACTAATGTGTCATCAATCTTTATAGAATACTAGGAAAATACTTCTTTTCTAATGTCCTCAACTAAAAATATAAGAATACTCATTGGATCATGTTGAGGAGGGAAATCAGGAAAAGGATGATAAAAATAGTGTGTGGGAATGAAATCTATGGGAGAAGGAGGAATCATCAATGGAAAAGGATCCATGAGTGATGGAGGGTCCATAGGTGGAGAAAGAACCATAGGTGGAGGCATAGAAGGAACCATAAGAGGTTTAATTATGGGAGAAGAAGGGGTAACCTTATTTCAAGAATGAAGTGTGGGAGGAATATTAGTTGGTCTAGGGATATCTATAAGATGATCCTTAAGATGTTTCTTAAGGATAAAAAAATAATCAATATGATGTTTACTGCATTAGTGCCATATAAAATAACTCTCACCATACTTAGGTATATATTCAAGAAGAATCTTGGGAGTATGTATGGTAGTGTCTATATATGGGGAAGAAGGACACAAAGTATCAATATATTGTCATAACTTATGAAAATGGGTATAAGAATGAGTATTTATCCCATGAAAGCAATATATACACTTGTGAGTGTACTTAGGAGGAACACTCATAAGAGAAGGTGTAATAGGGGTGGAAGAAGAGGGAGATGACTCATCCCCCCATTTGGTGGGAAAAGGATATATCTAAGGCAAAGGAATTAAACCATCACCAAGAGTGGGTGATGATGGAAAAGGAATAAAACTAGTCTTAACAGGAAGAGAACTAGTGAAAGAAGCAAGAGTAATCTCATCAACAGTGGAAGAAGAAATAATAACTAGTTATGACACAAGTTTCACTATGGGAAGAGTAGGATCAACAAAAAATCTAAGAAGGGAATCACTAACCTCAAGAGTAAACCAATGATGGGAATAAAGTAACCTAATAAAATGGTAAAGGCTAGTCATAGCATGATCTATGATCATAGTTTTATGGGGCTCCTCAAAAACTAGAGGTGTTAGTGCCATCTCCACTCTAAGATAAAGAGGAAAAAGATAAAAATTAGGAACTATGAAATTCATAATAGGAGAGGATACATGAAAAGACTCAATTAAAAACAATGATAATGCACAATCTTGGCATCACAGGCTTGGACAAGACCACCTAATAAAGGATTAACTAAGGAATAAACATCATCATAATCAGGTGAATGAAGATTGATGACACAAATTAGAATAACTTTATCATCAGAAGAAGCATGGTGAATATAATGACGAGTCTTGGATAATACTACATCAATGTCATCATAAGGAGGTTTGAGATAATGAGGTTGAAAGGAAGCAAGAAGTTGTGAGATGAGATGAGGTATGAGATTAGAAGTTTTTATCTTGAGATTAATCTCATCAGGCTCATCATCATTGGAGTATAAAAGTTTGGGAAGAACATTACCAATAAGCTTGGGATGCCCATTGTATCCTCTAGTTGAGTTGATAGGAAAATTTAGACATCGTGATTTATAAAATGGAACACTAGGTAAAGGCTCAAGAGTAGGAATCTTCAAAGACACCATGATCTTGGAATTATTCAAAATTCCAAGATTTATTGTCTCCTTGAATCCTATAAATGGCTCCATTATATGGTAATTTAATGCATTGGTAGGTGGAAAAAGTGATAGCTCACATAAGATGAGTCCATGGCCTACCAAGCAAGATGTTATAAGAAAGAATAAATTTAAATATCACCACCTTCACATGAATGCTGATAGGTGGGATAGTAATGGGAAGCCACACACACCTAAGAGGAGGAATTTTCCTTTTATCATATCCCTGGTAGGTGATATGTGTGGACTTAATATTGCATTCAAAATATCTAAGGGTTTTAATGAAATCAAGAGAAGCAACACAAGTGCTAGAACCCTCATCAATCAAAGCACACTTAACTTGGATATCATTGATTTAGGTGTTAATAAATAAGGGAGGATCATCTACACAAAGTATAATCTCATTGGAAATCATAGATGTGATGGGAAATTTTAATGAAAGAAAAGTGTCAATAGTTTCATCAACATTGATGGACATCTCTTCACATTATTTCAAGATACTATCTTTGGAACCAAATAACACTACCTTCCATCTTACTAAAGGAGGATGAGGGACATTAATCTAAAATAATAGTTGCATAAAATTATTCCAATAATGGGGAGATGTCCTCAAAGTTTAATAAATGGAACTTGAGAAGGAATATTAGTGAGCTCTGCAATGGGATCCCAATCATCATAACCCATGAGAATATCATTAGATATAGGTGCATAATGGTTAAGGAGGTATTTGGAGGGAAGATCCAAAGATCATTGAAATTTGTGTTGATAAAAGTGATAAGGTTTAGAATCAGGTTGTAAATCATGTTGAGATGGTGAAATAATAGGTGCACCTTGATCTTAAGGAGTAGAAGAGGTGTTAACAAAAGGTTGATTAATATTAGAAGGAGAAGATTATGGAAGAGTGGTATAAATAGCATGGGATGTGTTATGAAAATGAGAATCATAAGTTGGATCTTTATCAAAGGTTATAAGATCTTCTTACCCCAACTCACTTAAATGAGTTGGAGAAGAATCTTAGATAACACGGTATGCTTGAGAAGGAGGTGAGGTATATATAGTTTGAGAATCGATGAAAGCCACTAATCTTCACATATTAGTCATGTTAACCACATTTTCTTCAAAAATTGGTTCCACAAGACTTTCTACATTATTGGTGGAAGAGATAGGCTTGCCTTGGTTTTCTTGAATTAGTTGATGATTAGGTAAAGGATCCTTATAAATAGCTAAATAAACATTTACTTAATTGAAGGCTTGAGATTTATCATGAGTTTTGTATTCTTTGAATGTATTCTCATAAGCTTGTTGACATTGGTGCAAAATAGAATCATAGTAAAAATTAGGTCCAATAATAAATTCCATATCTAAATTACGAAGTTGTCTATAGGTCTCATGAGAATGACCCTAACTAGCATGAAACCAACAAAACTTGCTAGGATCATACCAAATTTTCATAGGATGAGTAGGGTCAATTTTTAAAGGAAGAGGCCTACGTAGATGTTTAAGAAAATTAGTTAAGGAAAGATGTTTATGAACATTAATGTTATTTGTTGAGAAATGAGGATTAGTAAGTTGTTGATAAGAGGAATCTAGTTCCGAAGAAGGGGTAGGAACAACAGCTTGAAAATGGTGAATGGTATCATATGAATCAAAAACACCATCACTAGTAACATTGTGGTTTTTATTTTTAAGTAATATATGATAACCCATGGAAGGATTGGGTGGTTCAAATTGATGCATAAGGAAATCTTTTTGTTTAGCTTGATCAGTAGATTTTTCCAAAGTGTGTGGAGAAAGGGTATAGACTCAATATTATAATTTGGGATAAAGATCATTTGTAAAGAGATGAAAAATATTATCATTGGCCATGTTGTGTTCAATTTTTTTTGATAAAGTCTTCCATCATTTAATAAATGCTTGGGCGGTTTCATTTTCAATTTTCTTGTAATTGATGAAATGGGCCAAAGTATTTTCACAAAGATGACTAGTTTGGAATTCTTAAACTAAATAATTCACTAAATCCTCCAAAATAGTAATGGAATGAGGTCCAAGTTGATTGTACCAATCCAAGGTATCATCTATGAGGTTATTAGCAAGGATCTTGGTAGTGATAAAGGTGTTTAATTTAAACCAATCATTATAAAGATTCCCAAATATTTTAAGATGAAGAGAAGGATCAATTGATCCATTATAAGAGATTTTAGGTGTTATACCTCCTAGATCAATGTTATAAATTTGAGTAGTGAGAGGTTCATTTTGTAGATGATTGAAATTTTTATTGATTAAAGGAGGTTGAGGAATAAGATTGCCTTGAGAATCTCGAAGAGGAGGGGGAGGAACACTTTGGTTATGTGTGCCCTAAGCCATTGGTTGTGGTTTCATTTAAAGATGAAGAAGGTGATTTTTAATTCTCAACATTTTATTTATTTTATGGTCTTCGAAAGCATTCATTTGATTGAGATTTTTTAATAGAAGTTGGTGATTTTGACTTACATTATTAGAAGATTTGGTGTTGGTATTAGTGGCTTGGGTACCACTATTTGTGTTGTTGACAGCTTGAGATGAAAGATGAGAATAAGAGGCACTACTGGTAAAGCTTGCTTGTGTAGCAAAAGATGGACTAGTGAATGGAAGAGAGGAAGAAACACTAGAAGCATGAGTTCCTTGGGTAGCAAATAATGAACTAGTGGAGATATTAGATGTCCACTAGAGAGGTCCACTATATGTAAAACTAACCATGGTAGTTGAGACACTAGGCATGGAGGTAGAAGAAAGGAAAGAAGAAGAATAAGCATGAGAAAAGGTCATGATCGAAGGGAGAGGTTGTGAAGTAAATAAATTAGTATTAGAAAATCTATTTGATAATGTATAATGTGGTGAATGAGGTTCATTATCTTAACCACTAATCATGATGTTATAAATGGTAGATGGATCTTTCCCTTTATTTTTGGTAAATTGGCTGATAAATAAAAGCATTTTAGGAGTATAATCTAAATAAAGTTGGTTTTCTAGGAGAAAATAAGGATTATGTTGCAAAGAGGTATCATGAGGGAAACCATAGTCTATTATGTGAGTTGCAATATGGAAAATACTAGCATTTACAAAAGGAACTTTACTTTATCTATGGGAAACCCTATGAGGATTGGTGAATTACATCATGCCTACTATTTGAGATTTAGTGTTGTCACCCAATAGGAAATCCATGATGAAAGAGGAAGGAAAGAAAGACGATAAAATAAAGGACTTAGAAAGTGATAGAAATAAAGATAGGTTAAACTAGTTGACTTAGTGTAGAATAGGGATAATAAGGTTGGACATAGTCCATAGAATTGACCCAATATAGAGAGAAAAAGCTAAAAAAAAGGGAAAGAGGATTGAAAACTATGTTAGGTCAACCCAGTCAACATATTAAAGTGCATAGAAGCTATAGAAATTGCTAGGTTGACCAGGTTGACCTAGTGTAGTTGACAAAGGTAGAAAGTAGGCCCTGGGATAGTGTAGAGCTGAGTTGGTCAATGTAGCACAACAGATAGCAAAAGAGAAAGGATTGATAAAAAGATGAAAAAATGAAATGAGATATGTCTATAGCTAGTCTATAAAAGTAGATACTAAAATGAAATACACAGTCAATTGAATTGATGTTGGCTAATCTAATTAGTACACATACATAGATTATAATTTTGAAATAAAAGTATAGAGCAGATTAGAAACAAAGAAATAGAAACTAGCCTTGGTGTTTTAGAGATGAAAATAGAACAGGTAACTAACCTATAACCTTAGAGAGAACTAGCCCAATCTACAAAACTAGGTCGAGATGGTCAACCAAGTGAGATAAGAACCTATTGCAAAAGCTTAAAAAGTATGCTAAGTCAACCTAGTAGACTGAACTAGATGTCTATAAATGTGCTAAGTTGAGTTGGTTGACCTAGTTGATTGGATTACAAATCTAAAATTCTATAATCTAGGACTTACACTATGAATCTTGAACAATAAAGTACTTCAAAGTGGTTGGAAATGTACTAGGTCAAGATGGTCAACCTAATTAACTAGACTGCAGGTCTATAAAGTGATGGAAACTTGTGTTGGGTCAAGCTAGTTGAATTAGTTGCTTGTTCCTACACATATAAAAATAGCTAGGTCAACATAATCGATCCATCAAGTCAAAAAACATGATATAAAAGATGAAAAAATTAATAAAATAAGTGAAATAAATCCTATAAGTGTTTGATTCATGTTAGGTTTACCAGAATGTATACAATCAAAATTGCATGGTACACATGAATCAATATTGGATCGGATAAGATAGATCACACCTACACTTTTTATTAGGGCAAACACTTGTTAATTTGGAGCATGACCAATATGAAGATCTACTAGACTTGATTAGGGGATCACTTGTATCATCTATCACAACACATCATGATAGGTAGGGTTCTAAAGCCTACAGTCTAACAAAATCACATAACAACCCTAAAAGAGTCCTATGGTTTCTATATTCACTTATGATAATAAACAAGAAAGTAACCTAATCTAATAAAAATAAAAGTAAATGAATCTAGTTCTCACCAAAGCTTGTGGCATAAAGTAAGGGTTTATATGCAAAACAAGTAAATAAAAACTAAACTAAACATGTATGAGAGAGATATACTCACATAAATGTATAAGGAATCCTAATACATGGGAGAGAATAATACATATTTCATTATCTATCTACTCTTACAAAGGAGAAATAAATTTAGGAATACTTACATTTGAAGATGAACCTGTTGAGTCTCAACCTCTCCCTTGGCCAATGGTGCTTCATAAGAGATTGTTGTGGCTTGTAAGGATAACCAAGATAAATAAGATCTAGGCTACATGACATACCTAAGCATCCAAAATACTTATCCACAAGACAATATCAAAACTCAAAAATAGAGTATTAAACCCTAAATATTTATTCCTCAAGTAGAATGGTCAATAAGCAGATGTTCATTCACACTTCTACATTTAATTCAACTCTCTTATGAAATGATAAGGAATGACCTTGTATATATGGTAATATTTCACCCTAAAGACTTTCATAAATTTCAACTATGCTAGGTCAATCAGGTCAACCTAGCACATTATCGGCTTAATGCCTAAAGTTTGTGTTAGGTTAGTTGAGATGTAAAGCAACAAGGAAAGGCAAAGTATCCCTAGAATAAGCTAGGTTAACCAGGTCAACCTAGCTTATTGAATAGGTTAAAATGGAAACAAGGTAAAAAATGAGGGATAAATCATGACAAATGGTGGGAATAGATAGGAAATAGAGAAATAAGCTTAAGGTTTAAGGTTTTAGGAGGTAAGAGTATAGATATCAAGTGGAAAGAGGAACAATAATCTTATGAAGCACCAATGGTTTTCCCACCCTTTTCCTAATTCACCCCTTAAGGCATGCACTTAGAGAGATTGAGAATCGATAGGTTCTTACAAGATATGAAGTTTCAGTAATCAATAAAAGTGTGAAAATATTATGTGTATACACCATCAATCATAGTCCTCATCTAGCAGCCTATTGCTTGAGTCTAGACTGTATGTAGATTACAAAGTCTTTTTAACTTATCTTCTATTAATATTATAACCTCTATCCTCTTTGGGATAAAAATATAATATTCCACCCTAGATATCCATGTAGCTAACAATTTAGTTAACTCACACCAAAATATTTCATAGATTTCCCCATGGATATGCTCTTGGATAATCTCCTTCATAGCTTTTTTATTCTCTTCCCTCCTTCTACAAAATTTGGGATTGTCTCATCTAACTATCTCTCTATGTCCCTTTGTCTTGGTAACCATTTCAATATATTTCATCCAAGTGGTTCCATGCTCACTGCACCATTGTTATCAAAGATTCTTGGAAGACTATAAAACATTATAATTATAGGGATAACTTGCATAGATACATAAACATGACATAGACTTCATAATTTTAGATTATTATTTGAAAACACAGATGTACTTATTATAGTAATAATCATAGGAACAACAATTATAGAGTAAAATAACATATACTAAATCATAAATAGATGTTGAATCAAAATAGAATAACCACCATGCATAGTACAATGATAAAATATAATTCAAATAACCATATCAACACTATTCTATTAACCTCTATCACATCAAAACCATCTTTCATTACATCTGAATGCTATATATAGATCATTCTAAAGTGCTATCTCTTTACATTCTAGCCTTTTGATATACTCAAAAGGAAATACTCTTCACATTATTCTACCATTTATTAATATTAAAAAGTCAAATACATATGAAATACTATATAAAATACAAAATCATATATTTTTAATGTGTGTCCATCCAATTATAATTCACAATTTTGATGACCTCGATCCATACTAATAAATAGATTGACTAGCTCAATCTAGTTCATTTCCATATTTTTATGTTATCCTTTTAGTATAAATAGATCAACCAACTTGACCTAGTCAGTTTATAGGATGTTCTATTATTATGGTTCTCAAACTAGATTATCCAACTTTATCTAGTCTATTTCCAAAATTTTATGTTATCTTTTTAGTATAAATAGATCATTTAGCTCAATCTAGTATGTTTCCATATTTTTATATTATCCTTTTAGTACAACTAGATAGACAAACTTAAAATAGTTGATTTATAGATTCTTTTATTATCTTATTATTCTAACTAGATCAACCAACTAAATCTCGTTCATTTTTATCTTGTAAATTTTCATGTCCCTAGTAAGTGTCTAGATAATATTTTCATCATGCCACATATATTTGATCAAGTTACATAGTAATATAAAAATAACATGATGAGTCTTACTAATCCTTATAAATCCATGAATACATATCTACCATATCATGTTGTAAATAATCCCAATCTCAACAATATCCATGTTACTACTAGAAACACCATTTATGGGACTCCTTCATATTCTACTTCTCTTGATCCTCTATTTATACATACAATAGAGGACGAAATTCATCTTGAGTATATATTTGAAATGATCCTCTTCACTAATGAAAAGATTCAACATTGAGGTAAGTATCCCATAGTCATTTATAGCCTCATGATGGGGCCTCACATTGGAGAACCCCATTCACCTTCACTTATCATTTCTATAGGATTTAGGGCAAGTCATTATATGACTTCGACCACACCTTTCTCCTATCTCAAGCCCTCTTATACTATCATGACATCATCTTACATGCTTTTTTCATCCTCCATGATGACCATTTCTAAAAACATGGAAGGTTTGACCTTTATTTGGTCTACTCAAAATACCCACACTAATACTCAAATCCATACAACTACTAGTGCATCTCAAGATACTAATATATCTCAAACTCTCAATGCCTTACATAACACTAGTCAAAATACCATTAACACTAATCAATTGTTAATCTTAAACTTTAAATCAAATGGCTACATTTTAAAATAATGATGCCAATCAAATTATGAAAATGTAAAATTAGCTAATGCATTTACAAAATCAACCTCAACCTACTTTATGGGGAGTTTAAAATCCTAATTCTCCCACCCTCCTTTCGAGATGCACATGGTAACCTTATACCACAACATCTAGTTTTTAACAAAGTTATTAAACACTTACAAAATGAACCTTTAGTTCCTTAAATTTCAAACATTGACATAGGTGGCATAGTTCCCACTATCACCTATAATCGATCAACTAATCTAACCTTACATTTGAAGACTTTTAAAAACCTATAAAAAGATTGGGTTAAACTCAACACCTTTTTTGCCACCAAGCTATTAACTTAAAAAATTTCAAGTGATGTTCATGATTGGTATAATAAACTTAAAACTTATTTTATCACCATCTTGGAATAATTAGTCAATGCATTATTTAAATAATACCAAACTAATGATCTCCCTAAAAATAACCTATCTCATTTTATCAATTTCAAACAATTAGAATCCAAAACAACATAAGTATTCATCAAATCATAGAAATCCTTGTCTAACAAAGTTGATCATAACATGTTTGATGATAATATATTCCATTTATTAATTAATTCTATTCACTCAAAATTACAATATCATGTGAGGACTCTTTCTCAAAAACATTTAGAATAATCCATCGATCAATCCAAATGTCAAAATTTATTTATATGACAATTCAAACCTTCACACCCTCCAATGGGGACCTGAATGCTTATGAAATCTAAAAGTAGACATGCAAAAAATGATAGTGTTATGGATACTTATGATTCCATACACATAATTCAAGCCATTACTCTAATAAATCCCATTAAGTCCATTATTTCATCACCAATTTCCAATAATTTTCATCTTAGTTCTATATTTTCTCAAGTAAATAATGTAGATATACATAAACCACTTTCCTTAATAGAGAATAAAAAATTTCTTCGTTGACCTTCACCATGAGATCTTGATTGTACATACCCTACCAAACACTATTATGATCCACACAAATGTGCTTGGTATCATACAAGTTGGGGCCATTCTCATGAAACCTATCAGTAATTAAGAAAATTTTCTATAGACTATCTTCTTGAAACTAATTTTGATCATGAATTTCTCATACATACATGTAAAAAAGACTATGAAGTGGAAACTAAGGTTCATGAACCCAAAATTAAACATGATTCCTTGAATCAATAAAGTGCTCATTTAAATATTTACAAGGATCCCCTTCCTAATCATTAAGCTAATTATAACCAACCTCCCACTAGTAATAATGTTGAAAATTCATGGATCCTAATATGCATGATGATAATGTTGTTAAAATGAATAAGATGAGGAGATTAGTTTCCTATATCGATCATTATCCATATTTCAATTACAAAAATTTCCCAAAGTTTTGTACTATTCAAGATTATTACCCATCTCATCTCATGGAATTGGGGTAATAAGAACCAATTCCAATAAATTTAACAAACTCACAAGTGTCAAATCTAATGATATTGGTTAGATAATAACTCACATACTATATATATATATATATATATATATATATTTCAATCCTCCTTTAACTATGACACCTCACCCATAAATTCTAAAATATTCTATCATTTATAATTTTTCCTCTCAAACATAATAAATAACCAATGATTTAACCATGTCATCTAAAAAAACACAATCAAATACAATCAGTCAATCCATATTAACTAAACCTCAATTGAATACGCCCTACCAACATTAATTTAAATGTATTTCCACTACACCCTCAAAGGATTTACTTCAACACTATGCACCTTTATTTGATAAAATTATAATGAGATATGATGAATGGGATCCTATATCCAAAATTTTGCATCTCCCATCTCAAATCCCTTTCTTAGAACTCATGAGAACTTCTCCTTGCCTTTTTAATAATATAATGTAACTTTTATTTGAAATGGCCATCCTTTATTCCCCACTTATGGGGAAAAAATCTATTTTTTTGGGGTTTAAAGATAATATTCTTCAATAGTGTGAAGAATGTTTGTTCATATTGACAAAATGGTAAATGTTGACCAAATTTGACCCTATAGGTCAAATTGGGACCCTTATAGGTCAAAACTTGATTTTTAGTTGTTTTATAGGTTATTTAGTGTGATTTCATATTATATTAGCCTTAGTCATTAGTCATTTTAAGGTCATAAATAGGGAATTAAATGAGTTGTACAACCTCATAGGGAAGTGTGGAGGTGTAATAAGGGTGATTTCATGTTAAATGTGTCCTATTATGCCTTAATTAACTATTCATAACTAAAAGTGATATGTTCTTCAAAAGAAAGAGCAATTTTCTTGGGAAAAGAGAAGAGTTTGGCACTTGTATGGCCTATGGAGAAAGGTGAAACATGGGATAATGTCATGTAATGACTCTTCATCTTCCTAAAACTCATATCAGTGCTTGATATGCTTTAGAAGTGATAAAATAGACCCAAAACCATTCTACTCCTTTCTTGCCCTTCTAAACATGTAGAAGTGATCAACACATTCATGTTTGCTATGGTTAATAGAAGATGTTTCAGGTCAAACACCTTTATTAGATGGTATTAAACTCAAATAGATAAATTTAAATGATAATATTTCCAATATTATTCAACCATGCTTTATGAACAATCCTTTACAAGCTGATTGTATTTTTTTGCTTGTAAATCTATGCACCCTATAGATTTTGCTCCATTTTGGACAAGTCCATACAAACCAACTGGTGATTTTTATTATAGAGTATGTTTTTTCTCTTCTAAAATTATCTCCATTTTTAGTTTCATGTTTCATGGTGTTTTAATGACAAAATTATCTTAGGTTGCAAGAGAATGTTTCGTTCTATGTTATAGGCATGTTTCCACCATTTTCAAGACCTTCATACATTAAAAATGGTTCCAGGGGGTTTTTATAGGTTAATTTATATGTTTTCAATTCTCTCATAATTATTTTTACCTTAAAAATTCAGTATTAAAAGCAATATTCATATTTTTCAAGCTCATATGCCACATAAATAGTTAATTATTATCCCTACCTACTCTATAACAGGTGTTTACAAGAAGTATATCACATTGAAAATGGGATTTTAAATATTTATTGAATATTTTAAATATCATAATGTTTCATTCCAATATCATTTTAAGAGATCAAGTGACCATGAGAGCCAAAAACACACCATACATGGTTCTAACTCACTATCTACCTGCATAATGAAAATTTTCATCTATAGGTGTCATGGAAGGAAGAGTTCAACATTAAAAATGTAGTGTGAGATTTTGTATCAAGATTTATAATATAATAATTATTATTTTTAACACCATTATAATAAATTTGTGGATAGGAAATTCATATTTCTTGGGTATGTGGAACATTTCATGCTTGTTGCCTATATGTAACTCAAAATGCTCACTACATGTGGTGTCTTCATGGAACTAATCATGTTGAGAAGGAGGTATCTGAGTTGAGAAAGGAATTTTATCAAGAAATAAGTATATTTATAATTATTTAGGAATCATAAAACTCTTTTGTACCTCAAAAACCACATATTTTGCCAATTCATTCTCCCCATTCCCTGTATAGGAAAATATGCACTTATAAGTGGCTTGACAAAGGGTTTAGGTGTCATTTGAAGTGTTGAGGCACATAATGGAGCTCATATTGAAGTTATAACATGTTAATAGTATCCTAACATACATATTTATAATGTTATACTACTAAACAAAGCTGACAATCACCTTCAAAGGTAATGACTATAGCTTCAGGGATCAAATCCCTAAATTGGCAAGATAGAGCACCTGAGCCTTTTACAAATATAATATAATATGTATATAGAGACCTTTGATGCATAATAATGGTTTTTTCTTAAATAATATATCAATTAAAATTAATCCACAAAGTTTTTGGGGTAGAGGATTAATGAAAATTGGTTTTTTGGAGGCTCAAAGTTGACTACAAAGACACTAAATTCCTTCAATATCATTTTTAGGAAATGAGCCTTAAAGAGATATTTTCACCCTAATGTGAAATACCAAAACATGATTCCATAATAAAATTATTTTATATGGTGAAATAACATTCACAAAATAGAAAAATCATTGACAATGGTTGATATAAATAGTTTGGGGTCCTAATCTACACCTACATGCATGCTTGATTGCAAAATTATCCACCTATAGCCAAGACCCATTTTCCCTATCATTCATGAGAAGGAGTTTGAGAATTGATATATCAATGTTGGTTGATGAAATTAATACCAATGGGATTGTATTCCACTAGGATAAGTTGATTAGTGATGTTACAAGTCTAGTGATCACCTACAGGTGTCCTCTCAAGTGAAATACCACCTACAGCCAACCTAAGGTGCAAGTTTGAGAAGGTGTTCATTCTTGTAGACCTAGAGTTTAATGTGAATTTTTTTTAGAATTAAGACCAAAATTATAGGTTTTAATATGTATTTTTTAATATTATATACACCTTCAAATTCCCCTCATTTGACAATATGCACCTACAGCCAACTGTAGATGACTATATTAGGTAGTGAGCATAAGGGAGTAATGCCAAGGGTTTGTAATGCATGAGATGATAAAAATAAGTAAAATAAAACAAAAAATTACCATAATGTTTTATATATAGGTTTTATGAATTGTTTTTAAATCTTAACCATGAATTTATACCTATAGGTATACTCTAAAAAATAGGAACATAGTCAAGGAATAACACTTAGTTTGAATAGGAAGAGATTATGAGGAGTATGTAGAAGTTTAAAGGGATGATTAAAGGTTAAAAAAATTATTAATAATAAAAATATCCTCATATTACCATTATTATGTGGAAAAAAAATAGAGTTAGGACCCTAAAGATGCATCATTCAGTCCAAAGGGTAAAATCCTTTTGACACAGTCTATTTCAGACAATCAGTCTTAGACTTTTGAAGAGTTGAAGGGTCAAATTACCAAATAAAGGGTTGAAATTTTTTATATATTATCCTTTTCACTTATATAATATCTAAAAATATTCACATTATCTAAGTAAATATGGGAATTACCTTCTATTTTGTCTTAGATGGAGGGTACTTCCCTAGGTGCATAAACTAATAGGTTTCAGAAAAGGTGATAGAAGGATAGACCAAGAGATAAAAAAATATTTATATAATTTTTGTGAAGTTAAAAAACACATAGTTAAACATTAAAAAAACCTCAAATAAAGAGGTAACCCAATAGGATGGTCTAGGTGGCTAAGTTTGTAGGCAAGCCTAAGAAACAAGGTATAGACCAAAAGCCCAAATTAGAGGTCATTGACACTTTTTCATGAGATGAGAATTAAAATATATTGGGTCATGTTTATGAGTTAATTTAAAACATTTTCAAGCTTTCAAAATACATGGGAAGCTATCAAAAGTTATTTTGGGGATTTAAGACAACTCAGGCATGTTAGGTAGGGTTTAAGCCTAAGGCCAAAAGGGAAGTCACTTATATTTATAGCCTTGTATATGCATTATAATCCATTTGAGAATGATTTTAGGATAATAAAATCTTTTTTAATTCATTAGAAACCACAAGGAAGCCATTTTTGGGCTCAAAACCAACTCATACCTATGCAAAATGTGAAAATAAGATCAATAAGCTGATTTTAAATGATCACATATTTCATGAGAATTTTCATAGAGGATAAGGGAGTTTATAGAATTTGAAATGGGTCTTATAATTTTATCATGTTTATTTTTTTTTAAAATTCAATGTCCCATATTTATGAACAATGCCTAAGAGTGTAAACAGGCTTAAACCCTTGCAAAACCCTTGCTAGTGACTAGTTTGATAAGATTGAGGAGATAATTCATCAAAATGGACAATTGTTACAATTAAAGTGATTGTAGGTTGTATAATAATCTCTTAGTATCCACTCCATCCTATTGGACTTTACATAATTGTATAAACAAGGTACTTTTGACTATTTTATGTGTTTTTTAAGTTATAGGAGTCTGAAGATGAAATCAAGTTTGGGGGAAATATTAAGACTTAATATAATTCCCTATTTAAATTTAATTCCTTGAAAAAAATCATAAGTTTCCCAACTAGCTACTTCATCTTAGCTAATCAAAATAGGCATAGTGACCAAGCTAGTGAGAATGGTGGAAAACTTTATGTGAGATAATTTTAAGGTGTGTCTAATGCCTCTAAGGACATGTAGGGTGTTTAAACATGTCATACACTACATTTTATGAATTTTAATGTAAAATTTATGCCTTTTTAGAGGCCAAGTGTGCAAGGTGCATGAAAGAGGAGTTTTTGATAGTACAAGTAGTGATAACTCATTTTTAGATGATTCTAGATGACCAAGACTATAACCAATGCATGGAGAGTCATGTATGAAATCCTTGCATATAATTCCAATAATCATACCTATCCCTAGTTTATTTTTGGATGTTTAAATAGGTGTGGATAATGAAAGTAGTTTTCTAAGCCAACACAAGGAGTTTCATGGCACTTTTCATGAGTTTCATGCCTTGTATGGACACTTTTACTTCCTAACCTTGAATGGTTCATTTCACATATTTTTATTGTGCATATTTAATTCCTTTTATCATCTTTTTAAGTGTCCTTATGACCTTTTTACTTCTCTCTTCTCCTCTCTCTCTCAAGAATAATTAGCCATTTTGGCCTTTGTAACTTATGCTCCACATGAGTATGGTGAAGCCATTCTAATTTGCATAGCATTTGATCAATAAGACTACTAATTTTACTTTTTCCACAATTATTCATGATGTGTTTACTTTAATGATGGATCTTATTTAGTGAAGACTATAGATTCCTTATCATGTTGTCTCATTCTCTCACTTATTTGTAGCTTCTTCTTGTAGGTCATGTGAAGTGTTATTGAAGTGTCAAGGTTAAGTGAATTAGCCTATTCAATAGTTTCATTCAAGGCCTCTTTTTTATCCCTCCTAGCCTAAACATTCATCCATAACCTCATAATGAAACATTGATGTGAGAATATTCAAATTGAAAAAGTGTATGTTTGGTTAGTCCTTTGTTTTCATGTGTAACATGCAACTAGTTGGAAGTCATCAAATTATTTGGTGTATCACCTCCCTTAGAATAGTTTGATTTTAATTCTCTCTCTCATTTTTCCCTCATAAAGTTTAGGTGTAGTAGTGATCTAAAGTGGTACATCAAGGGAGCTATCCCTATCTAGAGATTCACCTCATTCATAGGTTACCCACAAGCCTAGAGGTGTTTCCATTGTGATAATTATATGAGGAGAGATGAGACATCTCCTCAAGGGGTGAAAATTCAAGTGACAATAGTTTTTATCACACCTAGTGGGATTATTAGTCTAAGAAGTTGAAATATTTTTGTTGTTACCTTTTAACACATCATCCTTTGGAGGCATATATCTAAGCATCAATGGAAACTTTGAAGTTACATCATATGGTCAAGTAGCCCAAGTTTCCTTTTGAATATTGTTGGTAATATATTTATTTGTGTTCCTACTTTCAATGAGGTTTCATGGCTAATTTTGGTGTTGAGTACTATTTTACATAAGTTGGTGAGGTATATCAATATTATAGCCTTCCCTATCAGTCATGGTGTGATTTTTACCAATATTTTTATGATCCCTATCAACCTTAATATGACCCTTATCAATCTTATAGTCAGCCTTCTCAATGTCTTGCTCCTCCTAGTCAACCTATTCACTTCTCTAATCAGTCCATTTCCACTTTCAAGAAAACTCTCTTGGGCTATGAGAAGTATATGATGGATCTTGACATAAAAATGGGAAATGGTTTAGATATTCCTAATAATTTCATTCATAAGGTGAGAAATTCATTAGATCTGATCAAAAGAGAGTGGGAACCTATTGAGAGAGCCAATTAGAAAAGGCTCACAAGTGAGATGCTAGATGTGAGTGGCCTATTTTCATCCTTGGAAGATAGGATAAAAATTCATGAGAATTAGCCTCACCAAACCTATCAACCTTTATATCCACTTCTCCAATATTGCTATCAACCCTACTTGACCCCTATTCATGAGTCCAATCAAGCTTATCAAAGTCATCCTTTTCCCAGTCAGTTGGAAGAGAGTGTTGAAAAGAGAAACCTTATTTTTGAAGTAAATATTGATAATAATATTGAATTAGATAATATAAATATGTAATATTCCATGTAATTATTAAAATAAGTGGAATATGGGCCCTCATTTCCCTCTCCAATTACATCCCTACCTCAATAAGTGACCTCTAGATATGAGATCCCAAGTTGGAGACAAGGTGGAGACTCCAAGCCTAAAGAGATCCCAAGTTTCTTAAACACTTCATCCACTCCTAAAATTTCATCACCACCTCAAGAAGATACTCCTAATCCCAACATCTTAAGATGGAATAAGGTAGTGGAATCATGGGGAAAGAAAGAGGACAAAATCCTTGATAAAGAGTGTGAAGTTGAGAAAGAGCTTGATCCTATGCAAGTCCCTCCTAGCCCTCCTAAATAAAACTATTGTATTTCATGTCAGCCCTCTTGTAATCCTTATCCTCATGATGATGTTTATCAACTTCAAGAGATACTTTTCCAATAGAACATAGCTAATAAAATTGAAGAGTTAGAGTCAAGGATGAAATTGCTAAGTCAAGGTGTGATAGAAGGTTTAGACCCAAAAGAAGATCATATGCCTAAACACACACCATATACCATTCCTCAAGAGATTCCTCAAGATAAATTAGATGTAATTTTTTTTTCAAATGTAAGGAATAAAACCAAACTATTTTAGCCCAAGTTCTAGCTCCCCTTCCTCAAAATCTTCCAAAAGAACCCCTTATAATTCATTCCAGATTTGATGTTGAGCTCTATGTTCCACCTCCACCAACTAGTTCATCTTGTCCTCACCTTATCACCATTTTCCTTGATGTAAATTTGATATGGGAACCTAAATAGGAGTAGTTGGTTGACGAAAACTTATAACTCTTATTTGAAGAAATCCTAGGTATTTGGCTGCCTCATTGGACTAAGTCACATGATTACTAGATGCCTAGTCTTGACATCACCAAGAATAGGGAAATGGATGATCTTGTATCCATTGAGAATCAAATCCATGAAATTATATTTGAGATTCAACTTGAGATCCCTTAATAGATCATAAATTTTGAAGAAGAGGTGGTCTCTTGTGTGGAAACTTCTAATTGGATTGATATGGAAGAATGTTTTCCTTTCACCAAATAGGAAGGAATGATGATTGGTTCTTCCATCACTATGTAAGATATCATGGATGGGAAATAAAAATTTCTTATTAATAATTTGTATTAAATTTTTGTAATCATTGGAGTAAGATATAATCCTCTTTAAGGAGGCTATGATCTAGTCAAAGATGGAGAAGGTAGCCTTGGCACTCAAGTGAGTATGCAAAGATAAATCAACCTTTCAAATCCATCCTTTCAAGAGGCATATGAATTTAATTATGATATTTTTGAATTCATAAAAATGGTATATCATCCTCTTAATAATTTGGTAGAAATACATCAGCTCTTGAAGGATGGAATGAGCTCCTATTAGCCTCAATCTTCTAAGGAACAAGAAACCAATCCTCTTGAAGCCATGTCTACCAAGAAGATACTAGTTGATCATAAGATGAAGAGTGGGTAGTAGTCTGAGGTATGTGTAAAATTTAAATAGGAATATATATACATTAGAGACATTTTTAAGGATGATATACTTGATAGTAGATCAAGTTAAGTGCTAAGGAATAGGTCTGATCCATAAAGTATCCAATCCAAGGAGAAACATGATTGGTACTATGATTCATCTCATGAAAAAGGAGATTAAAGAAGATTTAATTTTGATCCTATAAATGGATTATGCTTAGTTTATATTTTTTCATAATAGTTTGTTTTCTAAATACCCTAAGTACCTTGAGCACATGTGCATGTATTTTGTTAGTTTATTTACTTTATTTTATTTGTCCTTTACTTTATGTGGTTAAGGTAGTAAATTGGTCTTTTCTTGATCAAAGATTATTATCAAGGTATTTTTATTTGTATTATACATTAGATGACTCTATAATCCCAATGGACTGATAAAGCTACTAGTTCAATTAACATAGCAAGCATGCTACCCCTATGAGTCACTAACTTGTTGACCAAATTTGACCCTGTACGTCAAATTAAGACTCCTGTAGGTAAAACTCTAGTTTTAATTATTTTAGGGTATAATATATGTATTAATGTGTATTATAGGTCATTTAGTGTGATTTCAAGTTATATCAGCCTTGGTCATTAGTCATTTTAGTCCTTATATCATTTTGAGTCATTTTGGGGTCATAAATAGGGTAGTAAATGAGTTGTACAACCTCATAAGGAAGTATGAAGGTCTAATAAGGGTTATTTCATGTCACATGTGTCCTATTATGTATTAATCAACTATTCATAACTGAAATTGATAGGTTATTTAGAAGAAAGAGCAATTTTCTTAAGAAAAGAGAAGAGTTTGGCACTTATATGGCCTATGGGGAAAGGTGACACATGGGAAAAGGTCATGGAATGACTATTAATATTCCTCACACTAATATAGATTCTTGAAACATTTTTTAAGTGATAAAAATTTCCCAAAACCATTTTGATCCTTTCCTTCCCTTCTAGACATACAAAAGTGATCAATCGATTCATGCTTGGTATGGTTAGTAGAAGAGGTTATAGGTAAAATGCCTTGGGGAGTTGGTATTAAACTTATAGAGATATATTTAAATAAAAATAGTTACAAGATTTTTTAACCATGATTTACAAGCTGACTATATTTTTTTACTTGTTAATTTGTTCACCCTATAGGTTTTGCTCCATTTTGGACAAGTCTATACAAAATAGTTGGTCATATTCACTTCAGAGGATGTTATCTCTCTTATCATATTTTATATATGTTTAGTTTCATTTTCATGATGTTTTAATGAGAAATTTATCTCAAGTTGCAAGAGAATATTCCATTCTATATTGTAGGCATGTTTCCACCATTGTTAAAAGCTTCATGCATTGAAAATGGATCTAATGGGTTGTGATAGGTTTATTTATATTTTTCAATGCTCTCCTATTTATTTTCACCTTCCAAATTTAGTACTGAAATCAATCTTCAAAATTTGCAATCTCATATGCCACACAAATAGTCACTTGTTATCCCTTCTTACTCTGTAACAGGTGTTTACAAGAAGGATATCACATTTAAAATTGGGGTTTAAATATTTATTGAATATTTTAAATATATTAATGTTTCATTCCAATATCATGTTAAGATATCAAGTGACTATGAGAGCAAAAAACACACCATATATGGTTCCAACTTAGTGTCTGCCTGCATAATGAAAATGCTTATCTATAGGTGCCATAGAAAGAAGAGTTCAACATTGAAAAGGAAATGTGAGAGTTTTTATAAATATTTATAATATCATAATTATTAATTTTAACACCATGAGAATAAATTTATGGACATGGAAAGCATATTTCTTGAGTATGTGGAACATTTCATGCTTGTTGCCTATATGTAACTAAAAATGCTCATCTACAGGTGGTGTCTTCATGGAACTAATCATGTTTAGAAGGAATTATCTAATTTTATCAAGTAATTTTATCATGAAATGATTCTATTTATAATTCTTTAGGAAGGGTAAAACTCTTTTGGACCTCATAAACCACTTATTTTGCCAACTCATTCTCTCCACTGCCTGTATAGAAAAATATGCACTTACAAGTGGTTTGACAGAGGACTTAGGTGTCATTTTAAGTGTTGAGGCACATAATGGATCTCATATTGAAGTTATAAAATGTTAATATGATCCTAAAATACATATTTATAAGGCTAAACTACTAAAAAAAGTTGAAAATCACCATTAAAGGTAATGACTATAGGTTTAGGGATTATAATGAATATAAAAGGCTATGAATGTAAGTGACTTCCCATTTAGCCTTAGGATTAAACCCTATCAAATAGGCCTAAGTTGTCAAATACTCACATATTTCATGAGGTGATTTAGGGATCATAAAAAATGTGTTAAATCTTTTGGAGTGCATGATAAACCATAAGAAAGCCATTTTTGGGCTCAAAACCAACTCAGACCTATGTAAAATGTGAAAACAAACTCAATAAGGTGGTTTCAAATGCTCACATCTTTCATGAGACTTTGCATGGATGCCAAAGGAGCTTAGATAAGATGACATGGGTCCTATACTTTGATCTTGTAGATTTTTTTTACAAATTTAATGTCCCATCTTTATGAATAATGCTTAAGAGAATAAACAAGCCTAAACCCTTGCAAAACCCCAACTAGTGATCAATTTGAGAATATTGAGGAGATAATGAATTAAAATGGACCATTTTGACCATTAAATTTATTATAGGTTATACAATAGTCTCTCAAGATCCTCTCCATCCTGTTGGACTATATGAAATTGTATAAACAAGGTACAAAATATGGTACTTTTAACTATTTTATGTGCTTTATAGGTTCTATAAGGAGTATAAAGAAGATATAAATTTTAGAGGTAATATTATTAATTAATATAATTACATATTACCATTTCATGCCTTTAAAAAACTCCTAAGTTCCCAAACTAGCTACTTAATCTCAACCAACCAAAACTGACATAATGAACAAGCTAGTGAGAAGGGTGGAAAACTTCATGTGAGCTAATTTTAAGGTGTACCTGATGCCTCTAAGGAAATTAAGTGACTTGAAACATTTCATCCACTCTATTTTACAAATTTTCATGGAAAACTAATTCCTTTTTGGAGGCCAAGTGTGTAGGGTGCATGAAAGAGGATTTTTTAGAGTGCAAGTAGTGATAACTCATTTCTAGATGACTAAGACTACAACCAATGCATGGAGAGGTATGTATAAAATCATTCCATCTCATTAAAAACATCATACCTATCCCTAGTTATTTTTTTTATGTTTAAATATGTGTGTATAATGAAGATAGTTTTTTGAGCCAACACAAGGAGTTTCATACCACTTTTCATGAGTTTCATGCATTATATGGACACTTGTACTTCCTGACCTTAAATGTTTAATTTAAAATATTATTATCATGCATATGTAACTCATTTTTTTATATTTAAAATTGTCTTTTTGACCTTTGGAATTCTATCTTCTCCTCTCTCTCTCAAATTCTATAAGAACTAGCCATTTTAGCCTTTGTAACTTATGCTCCACCTGAGTATGGCAAAGCCCTGCTCATTTGCATACCATTTGATCTATAAGACTATTTATTTTTACCTCTTTAATAAATATCGATAGTGTGTTTACTTTAATTATGGATCTTTTTTAGTGAAGACTATGGATTCCTTAGCATGTTTTCTCATTCTCTCACCTATTTACAACTTCTTCTTGCAGGTCATGTGAAGTGTTCTAGGAAGTGTCAAGGTTAAGTGAGTTATCCTATTCACTAATACCATTCAATGCCTCTTGTCTATCCCTCCTAGCCTAAACTTTCATCTATAACCTCATAATGAAACATTGATGTGAGAAGATTCAAATTGGAAAAGTGTATGTTTGGTTAGTCCTTTGTTCTCATGTGTAATATGCAGTTGTTTAGAAGTTGTAAACTTATTTAGTGTATCACCTCCATTAGATTAGTTTTCTTTTAGTTTTATCTCTCCCTTTTCCCTCAAAAATTTTAGGTGTATTAGTGATCCAAAGTGGTACATCAAGGGAGCTATCCTTGTTTAGAGATTCACCTCATTCATAGGATACTCATAAGCCTAGAGGTGTTTCCATTATGCTACTTGGATGAGGAGCGCTGATAAATCTCCTCAAAGGGTGAAAATACAAGTGACAATAGTAGATACTTCTATTTCACTCAAATTTCCTATCTCTTCAATGATTTTTTATGAGATATTACTTTATGTAGATGATCTTCCATTATTCATTAGCATCTAGATAAGATATATCTAAGTCAAATGTGCATTGATTGATGAAGGTTTAAGCACTTGTATGACATCCTTTTATTTTACTAAAACACTTGGATATTTTGAATGTAATCTAAAATCTTTTCAAAGTATATGTTAAGGATATGATTGAAGACTATAATCACCTAAAAAAGGTATTTGAGTTATAAGAGTGTTATTTGAGACTACATATCCCTAGTTTAGCCTTATACATATCCTAGAGTCTATTATTACACTTCTCCAACTTTTATGTGGGCCACATGAATCCTTGGTCATCTTTTAAGTAGTCCTAAACCCTCATTTCTTGATCCTATCCCTTCGTGACTAGTTTATACCATTTGGACACTAACACCATAATAAGGACACTAATGCCACATGCTATTAGTGTCCCAATAATGATGCTAATGTCCTTTCCCTCTCTTTTTCACAAACAAATATCTTTTTAAATCTAAAAATTCCTAGGGTCATCTTAGACCTCTTTTAACACCTGCACAAGCATTATAATGGTATAAATACATGACTTGTAAACCTTTAACCACTAGAGTGAAATTAGATGCAAAATACACATTTAAAATCAAAATAAGTTATGCACAATTTAGGTTATTAATCCCTATTCTACCCTAATTCTGCATACTACCATCTACAACATTCCTAAGTTTAGTTTACCTAAATTTCTAGTCTCAAGCTCATTCAAAGCACTCAAGTCCACTATCATACTAGTTTCACTTGAAATTTTACCAACACTTAAGTGGGAATAACTACATTTATTTTGATCCATACTCAAAGTATTAATATGTAGGCAACTCTCATCATAGTAGGGTGTTGAGGATGTCCAACCTACCCCACTAAAAAATTCATTTTTTATCTTGTATCAATAAAATGTCCTAATTGTATGGAGGATTAGGGTTTTCTCAAAAATTAAGTCAAAACAAGTAATATACAAGGTTTCAAAACTCATTCACGTCATAATATAACTCATGGATCTAGACACAGGTGTACCCAAAATCTTGGAATAGACCTATATAGAGGACACTACTACTAATATAGGGACACTACCACCACATTTCCAATAATGGTGCTACTATCCAATTAGTTTCTACTATCTAAGAGGGGTTCTAACATCAGGATCCTATTTATGAAACTTATTTTAGATTTTATCTTAGTTTCCAACCTCTAGATCATATGTCTTAGTTATTTTCCAACTAAGTTCTTACTTGCACTATTTGTTACTATTTTTAGAAAGGTTAAATTTAGTCAAATCTATAACAAATTAGTGGTTATATTTATTTCATATTATCACCTTAATTTAGCATACTTAGTTATTTAACAAACTTAATATTTACACTTCACTAAGTCCTAAAAGTTTAAAATATTTGGTGAACCCAACTTACTTAAAACATTATTCAAACCCTAACCCTAGATGCTCTTAGGGTTTGTATCCTTTTTGTTTTTATGCTCAAATATTAGTTTTAAAATATCATATTTGTTTCAATATTTTATTTTTGAAATATTTCATAGATTAAATTTCATTAAAGGTTCAAAATATACAATAATTTGTTATCCATACTCCCTAAACTATAATTACAGAATTCAACAACTGATTTGATGAAATTGATAAAAGATAATTGTAAGATTTTGTTTCCAAAAATTTAGATATGCAAGATGACCTTATTAATAATATCCATGAAGAATTTAAAAAATAAAATAATGGTCAATCTTCAACTCCCCAAGCTATTAACATTGTTATAACTAGGTTGGGGCCAACTCAGCTAGCACAACAATGAATTATAACTCAACAAACTTTAATGATAGCTACACCTATTATGGTTAGTTACTCCCCTCTAGATGTACAATCCCTTATAAATGAGGTTCATAATCTATAGGATAAGTTGTTACATATAAACTAGGGAGACATTAGGCCATCACATGCCTTGTATTCTCATGTTCTTTTACATACACCTTTGACACATCACATAGCATTAATCCTTTACCATCTAGATTCATGAAACCTAAACTTACATTATATGATGGTAAGGGTGACCCAAAGCACCATCTATGAGATTTCCACATAGCATGTTTGGATTACATGTCCAATGATTGGATCCTCACTAAGTCATTTCCACATTGTTTACAAGATAATGCCTTACAATGATTTTATGATCTACCAAATCAGCCTATCACTACATTCAATCTATTGGTAGATATGTTTTTAGCACACTTATAAACAAACATCAGTGATAAGATCTCATATGCTCAAGTTACACAATTGAAAAAAAATGAAATGAGCCTATTGTATAATATGTCTTATGATATAAGACTATACTGGCCAAATTAGCTAGCCCCTTTGTAGATAAAGAGCTTCATGACATATTTAAATAGAGTCTTCTACTTGAATTACATGAATTTTTCTTGTTTAAGAAGTTTTCAACCTTCACAAATTTATGCCACATAATGAAAGAAAGAGAAGTCAAACTTATCTTAATGGGAAAAATAAAATATAAAAGTGGATCAGAATCAACTGTTTAGAGTTATAATAAGCCTCCACACAAGGTAAGGGCCACTAAAATTAAGAGTGATCCAAAGGCCATAGTTAATGCATCTTCATATCCATCTCCTCACTTGGTTTTATCAGCTCCTCCATGCAGAGTTTTCACCAAGCTTCCAAAATCACCAACACATGTTTTAAAATAGATATTAGAATACAATTTCATATCTCTCCCTCCCATTAAATAGGTTGATATAGCATGGACTCTTAAAAATAAATATGTATTTAAATGGATTATATTAATATCGCAGGGCACCAAACCATATAATAAATAATTGCATAAGCCTAATGCATAAGATATAAGATTTAATTGAGGATAATATTATTGATGTGGGCACACCCATAAAAGCACCTAAATTACATCAAATAAAATCTAAGGCATTGAAAATATTATCAAGTCCATTTCTAAAGCATATAGTAATGAGGTAGGGATCACTTCAAGCATTCACTACAATCCACCATTGATATTATGTCACACTACTTTAGAGGAGGCACACCCATTAAACAATATCATTTATGTGTACCACACTACAATTCTAACTAAACCACTCATCACTTTCTTAGATTATGATATTGTTGATGATGATTTAGATTTATATACACTCTTTAAATAATCCTACATAGATCATCATCATATCTAGAGTGTTATGGTTGATAATGGGTTAGGTATTATCATGTGCAATATAACACTTCTATAGCATTTTGTGTATTCAAAGTAGGATATATCCTCTAAAAACATAATTATTAGTTATTTCAATGGCCATGTTTAGATATTTATCAAGTAGATTGTATATCAAGTAGATTGTACTTGCACTTCAAGTTAGACCAACACATGTGTCCACTAGATTCTTAGTAGCACCTAGTGTAGGCATATTTGGTGTGTTACTGGGTAGGCCATGGATACATCATCTATGAGCCATCCCATCCATAGTGAATATATTCCTAAAATATATACATGAAAATTAGGTGGTCATAGTTGAGGGTCTTCTATATGAGTATCCTTTACTTATCCCATAGGTAGTTTCATCATAGTTACCAATTACATCATAGTTACCAATTACAACATAGTTACTAGTTATAGTTATGAGCACAGTTCCTATCAGTACACAATAAATTTTAGTGGAGACACTAGTGTAGGAAAAGTCTACTCCTATAGTGTTTCCATGTATGCATACTCTCCCATAGAGACCATTATTAGAGAGACCATTATGTCAGAGATATGTCATAGATTCTAGAGGGCCTCCCTCTCCTCACTTTATTTTGAGATATGTATTATTGAGTTATTAATGTTCTCAGCATAGGGCACCTATACCACCTATAACATATTATACCATATGGGTCCCTATGATCTCTATAGTTCACATGATACCACAATCAATGTCATAGATTCTTAGCATCACTCTATAGGTAGGGCTATATATAAATCACTTAATGTAACAAATTTTGGGACCAAAGTTACCCTTTCATACATCACACATGATAATAGTTCCTTTATTTAACATAAGCCATAATGATAATAAGTCTTCCATGAGACTAATCAGTTAGTATTTGTTCCTCCCTTATTGTACATACTTTATTTCTCTCATGCTCCATGTATATAGTTTCATTTTCATGTTGCTTGTACACAACTTATTTCCATAAAATCAAAAACAATATAATATTTTAAAAACACAAAATTACAAATTATATGCATTGATATGTTTACATTTCTTATATTTTTTAGACACTATATATGTTAGATATCTTAATATAGTTAGTTTTATCATGCATACATACTTCACTTATTCTTGTCGAGTGTTTTTAGATTATTACAAGACTTAGGTCTACTACACCATTCTAAATTTGCTATTATCTACCCACTGGGGGAATATACATTGATACATGGGTTCTTAATTTAACACATTCACCCACTTTGGGGTACCCTATACATAGTTTTGATTACCAAGTTATATATTTCTATACCCTACATCATAGCTTTAACAATGTTATATCTTGATATTGATCATGCTATACTTACTCATATTTTTTTATCAACTATTAGTAATTTAGATTCTAACTATATGTACATCCTAGCTCTTACAAATATGTGTATTACATGTTCATGCATACTTTCATTTGTATATTTATTAATTTATATTTGATTGTATCTTTATGCTTCTTATATTTGAGGGCATTTGAATATGCCATTGCTATTTTTCTCTACACCACTTTTATTCATAGTATGTCTACTTTGGACATGTGTCCATGTTTATGTGTGTGCCTTCTTGATTATACATGTAAAAATTTGAAGATATCCTTATATGTGTATCTAATCTAACTTACTTTTTACTTACTATGTGGACTTTTGAACATGTCGTTGTATGTCTTATTTTCTTAGATTTAGTGACATGTGCCCATGTCCCTTGTATTGTGGCCCCTTGGCCTACTTTATGTGCCTCATGTGTATTGTATGTATGATTTCTTATATGCATCATGTCTATGACACTTGTCTATTGATTATTACACACTCTAGTTTTAGATACTATGAGGGACCTCATGCATCTTCCATTACTACTTGGGTGTTGTGATGGACATCATGACCCATCCCCTAGGTAACTACTTGTTTTTACTTGGATTTATTGTTACGTACATTATTATATCCATCTTGACACACTTGTGAATGATAGACATGGCATACATCTTACATTACAAAATTAATCTCATATTATCTTACATTCTAAGGTTATGTATGCACATTATATTTGATTATTATGCAATTATCATATATGCTTCAACTAACACATATCTTACAAATCTTTTTATTTTGAGGATAGTTCTTGCATAGGTTAAATAAATCCCCTCAAAAGAGCCAAAATTCATAGGTTTTTTTCACACATATTAGGCTCCATAATAAACTCATTGTACATTTCCATCACACAAGATCAAATTACAAAAATTAGACTTAAGGAAACATAGTGAGAAAATAATGACACAAAGATCAACATAGGTGCATATAAATTAGAGCAGAAAGAAATTAACACCTAAATTGGGACACTATCACAACATATCCAATAATGGACCTACTATACAAGATATGGTGATATTATTTAGTAGCCTTATTTTTATAAAAACCCAAATTATCTAGAAAATTATAGTAGGTACAATGCATGTTTGCATAGGTTCAGTCTTAGATTTATCATTTTAGCTCATAATAATACTAGTTTAGCTCAAATTCATACCAATTTGATTATATTAGGGGAATAATTCATGAAGTTATCATTCCCATATCTAGTTTAGATACCTAAATATATATTATTATAAGTCAATCTAGAATCCATATGCTCAAATATTAGATTTGGGGACATGTGCATGGTATATTGTTTCTGTATGCTCACTTACACATTAGTTCATTAGATGAAATGATAAATTACAAGTCATTATCTTCACTATATAAATCCAACATCATATTCTAGGTTTCACACCAATTTCATGTCTTACTCCATCTACATTAGTTGGCATTCTGAAGTAGCCTAATGTCACCTAATATACCTAAGTGGCCACAGAGCCAACACACCTAGTTAGACATTTCTAGTTACATCATGTAGTTTCAATTTTATATACATCTACTATACATGGGTGGGCAATTATGAATTCATAATATAATTTAGTTCCTTATCCACCTATATGAGAGGGTTGGACACACCATCAATCCAATCCAAGCTATTCATAGGTCATGATCTACAAAGTAGGAGTGGGCAATGATGGAGTTAAAACTAGATTGATTTCTTGAGCCACACACACATGATGATTGAGAGAGCCATCATCTTATTCCAATATATTCACTAATTTATCACTATATACATGCACACACATAGGTTATCACCAACTTTATTCATTGGTTCACATACCTATTGAGGTGTATTCATTCATTTCCTCTCTCTTATCTCTTTACTCAATTTTACTCACTTTTGCTTCTTTGCTCAGTTTAGTCTTTTAATTTTGATATCTATTAAGGATTTATTTATGCAAATTTCACTTGTAGTACATGCATTGGATCATGCTTCACATACTCAAACCCTAATTCACACATTTAGACCTGGCTTCATGAACTTCACCTCTTAGGTTAATCTAAGTATGATCAATATGAATCCAAAAAGGGAGATTTGTGTCACGTTAATATGATTAAAAATAAATAAATACACACTAATAAAACTTAATATGATTAAAACTAAATAAAGACACACTTATAAAACTAACATTTCTAGCCTAGACACTCAAGAAACAAGAGAAAAATAAAGTAACAATCAATAGAAGACAAAACAACCATTATTCACCTTCCTTGAAAGAAAGAGTTGTATGTTGGCCATGAATTGATGTGTTTTATTATGTGATAAAAGAATATTTGGTAATGGTTCTCCTTACATCATCTCTCCTTGTCACCTTGGTAATGTTGGGCTTGGATTTGGATTGGATTATCTCTCTCTCAAAAATGAGCATTACAACACTACAAAGAGGGATTTTAGAGGTATTTTTACATCATAACATTAAAAAAAAGATATTATTGAATAATGGATGAATCCTTGTATTTATAGCCTTCCAAACTAACTCTAACCCACATGTAGTTAGGTTAGAGTTAACTATGGTTGAGTTTAGACTAACCCTAGTTAAGTTAATGAGGGGAGAAAAAAGTAATATTTGGAATAGGGTGGATAGATCAAAAAATAATGAATTTCCCAAAGGCAATCACAATCATTAACATAGTGGTTTGCCCCAATAGATAAATGGATTGAAAAATAATGACTTGCCCAAAGGCAGTTATAATTATAGGCATAGTTATTTGACCCTATAGGGTAGATAAAATCATAGTACAATTCATTTTTCCCTAGTAGGAAAAATTGAGAAAGGGGTCTTTTGTACTAAATCAATACTCATGGAGTAATAATAAGCTAGCATAGAGGATAAACATGAATTTGGGATACCTACTAGTATGAAGATTCACATCCTAGCTAGCAAGGATTACTATTCATTTGTGATTTAATGACTATACATTTGGGTAGGTTAGGAATTTTTCCAAGTGTGAACTAGAGAAGTATTGTGGCACCATTTCTTGTAAGCTCTATCAAACTAATTTTTAATGTAGCTTAGGATATTATATATCATAGTTATAGGAAACTATAATAATAATTTTTATCCAAAGCATGGAGAACTTAGTTTAAATGTAATTAAAAATCACTTAGGCATAATATATGAATAATCTAATCCCAAGTGAATATACGTTAATAAACTAAGTGTAAGAATGTACACTAATTCATAACTTAAGTACAAAATATAGTTAATCAAGACACAAGTGTAATAATCCTATGGTAACTGATAAAAAAAAGCAAAGAGGTAAAATACAAATAAAATAAACAAACAAAAAAAATACCAAGAAATAAAATAAAAAACCAATAAACAAACATGGTTACAAACAAACAAAACAATCAAAATAAACAAAAAATATGAAGCAAATAAAAGTAAAATAAATAAACTATTCTAAATAGATAAAGGCAATATAAAAATAATGGTTAATCACAATGTTAATACAAACAAAATATAAATTGTTCATGCATGTGTAATAGAAGTTTTACTTTTAGTGACAAGGTGACCCCTAAGCTAGATGGTAATGATGTAGGTATAACAATGCTATAAAAAAAGACTAACAATGTTTCCATTAGGATATAGGGAATAAAAACACATAAAAATATGGAAAATATTACCCCTAGGCTATAGAAAACAATGACACAAATGAATAAAATGAAGGGAAATATACGAAAAGTAAGGGGTAGTTGAGTTGACTCTACATGACCTAGGCAAGTGGACATTGCCTACATAGTTCCATGGATGCAAGATCCAACATGAAATTCAAGCCAAATTTAGTTATTATAGGATATGGGATAAAATAAAATGAATGATAATAAAACATGATTAACTTTGCATAAGAAAGTAAGAATGATCTCATAAAATGATGAGTGCATAAGAAAATAGGGGGATGTTCACAATCATGAAAGTGTCAAACATAAACAATTCACGTGAGTGTAAGAGTATGGTTTAGGATAATACCACACTAAAAGGTAAGAGATGAGTATTCATAAATGAACTAAATTGGTGATTCATAGTGTCTAATACATAAAAGGTTGAGAATGAGAATGATCTCTTAAAATGGTGATTGAGTAAAATGAAGTTGCTCATAAAATGGTGAGAGAGTAATAAAATCTAAGTAGTAATTAATATATCAAATAATGATGGGGAAACTAAGTTACAAGTGGTTACTAATGAGATAGTTATGATTCCTAGTATCCTTAATGCAAATAAGTGATTAGAAAAGAAAGGAAAGTGCAATTGAGCTAACCTAGTATACCTCATGTATCCAAGTGCTACCTACATAGTTTGTGTAAAACTCAGGCTGATGTAATTCTATTAGAAATGGGAGTAAAAATACCAAGGTGTTTGAGAAATTAAATTGAATAGATAATATTTCCCATGCCAAAAAAAATTGATAGATTTATATCTTGTATGGAAATTATAAGACAATTTTCATGATTTTGTGATTTTTAGGATTTTCTAAAAATTTCCAAATGTTTTTAGAATTTTTGAGGTATCTCAACTCAATCAGAATTACAATATATAGAATGGTCCAACTCATAAAATGGTGATAACATAGGAAAAAGGGTGATTAATTTGACTTCAACTTGAATAGAGCATTACCTACATAGTCTCAAATGAGACCTCAAGTAAATGTAATTCCTCCTTATAGTGGAAGAATCCAACTAGGTAGCATCAAGTTCATGAATAGGCGAATAGCAAAATATAGAATAGGGATGTGGGAATTTGGATAAAAATAAGGTTGTTCCTAATTTTACCAAAGGTGGTTATAATGAGGAAACAATGGCATAAGTCAATGATACTAATTTTCCCAAAGGCAATTATAATTACTAGCACCAAGAATGAGATAGAATGTGACAAAAATGAATAATTAAATTGCTAAACCACTATCATACTACCCCAAGATATTGCCTCATTATGAAATATTGAATCAACTATTGAAACTTCATCTAAATATCCTCTCTAAAGGTGCCCAAATAACTAATGGATTAGAACTAAGGTAAAAAAGGGTGGGTTGGGAAGGTAAAACAACTTCAGTCAATAGAGATTGTATACAAGGAATGATATATGGTATGATACAAGGAAGGTAATATTATGGTATAGTGTAAATTATCCTCATAGACAATACCTCAAGTTTCTCAAGTAAAACAATGCTTGATATATATATATATATATATATATATATATATATATATATATATATATATATATATATATATATATATATATTATGTTCATGGGCTCATCAAGTTCATCTCTATCTAATGTAGCTAACTGGTAAGCTCTAGAGCCATAATTAGCAATAATGACATAAGGGCTTATCCAATTAGGCTTGAACTTTTCATTCTTCTTTTTCTTGGCCATGGTGTTCTTTTGGTTTTCTTTGAGGACAAGGTCACCCAACTCAAACTTTCTATACTTGAAACACTAGTTATACTAACCACATAACTAGTTTTGATATGCTTGAAGTTTTTTTATAGTAGCCATGCATTTTTAATCTAGTAACTCCAACTCTTTCAGGGGAGATACTCTATAATCCTCATCATCAAGGATGTGTATTAATGAGATACACAGAGAATAACTTGACCTTGATAGGAATAATGACCTCAATTCTATAGATAAGGGAATATGGTTTGACTCATGTTGGAGTATAGTAATTAGTAAGGTAAGCCTATAGGGTGTGAAATATCTACAAGTGCAAATCATGGCCATCGTCATTGACAATATTCTTAATAATATTGGCAATGGTCTTATTATATGCCTCTACTTGGCCATTACCTTATGGGTAATAGGTAATGTAAAAATGTTGGGTGATGTTAAACACAACACATAGTACTTTAACATCCTTGTTCTTAAAATATCTGTCATTATCAAATATAATGTCAGATGGGATACTATAAAAATATATAAGATGGTTGAAGATGAATTTTTTTTTTAAAATCAATCTTGTAAGTGAGGGGTATAACTTCAAACCACTTATTGAAATACTTGGTAGTGGTAAGAATATGCTTATAACCATCTGAGGAGGTAGGGTTAATCTTCCAGATGAGATCAAGTCCCCATGTTAAAAATAACCATGGTGTAGTCATTGGTTTGAGTGTTATGGCCAAAGCATGAATCAAAATTGCATTCTTTTGACATTTGTTACATCTTTTTACATAAGCAACTACATCTACTTCCATGGTTGGCCAATAGTAACTCATGCATAGGAGCTTTTTGGAAAGCATATCCCCACTAGTGTGGGTTCCACACATTCCTTCATGGACTTCCCTCAACTCTAATGCAGCTTCTACCAAATTTAAAGAATGAAGCAAAGTTTCATCAAAGCTTATACGATAAAGGGTTGGGCCGAGTAGGGTATATCAAGAGGTTTGGTGTGTGAAATATTTTTTTTGGTTTTTTGAAAGGTCTAGTGCAAGTATTTAGTCATGAATTTAATTATATAAGTTTGAATACCAAAGAGAACTAGGACCAACAATTTCATAAATAATTTCAATAGTTGAGGGTTCACGAGTAGGTGCTAGAAGATGTTCAATAAGGAATTTGATATTTTTTAGCCTTATTTGTGTTGTGGATAAAATAACCAATGGTATCCATGGCATTGATTGTTTTTCTATTCGCTTGAGGTATGTGTTGAAACTGAATGTGGGGAATCTGTTGCTTGAGAATGTCCATCATGGCCTTATATGGTAGTAGCTTATCTTATTTGGTCTAGAACTAGTCTATAACCTTATTAATGATTAATTAAGAATCATTATGAACCAATATATGTTTAATGATACATTTTACTTCTTGATGAATCCCTAAAATGAGTGATTTGTATTCATCCACATTATTAGTACAAGGAAAGCTAATACAAAATGATTTTGGAATAAGATCCCCCTATGGTGTAATAAATAGTAGGCCTACTCCTGATCCATGAGATGTGAATGACCCATCAAGATATAGCTTCCAGTGTCGCTCCTTAAGAGGTGTTTCTATGATGGATTCATCTGGGAATGCAAAAGTGAGTGGTTGAGTGTCTGAAAGGGGAGCTTCAACAAGATGATATGTAAGTAATTATCTCTTGATGGCCTTATAATTAACATAATCAATCTAAAATTCACTCAAAACCATGATACGCTTAGCTATGCAACACTATAAATTTGTTTTTGATAGTAGGTACTTAAGTGGATCTACTTTGGCAAAAACTATGGTCTTGTTGTTAAGCATGTAATGATGTAGTTGTTGATATGCAAAGACCATAGCTAAAAATTATTTTTCAATTAGCATATAGTTGTCCATACACTACAAGTGTATGAATTAAATATTACATGACATGTTATATCCCATGTTCATCATGTTGAGCTAATAGTGCCCCTAGGTCATTGTCGATGGAAAATAGGTACAATAACAATGGCTTCCCTAGCTTTGGTAGTAACAGAATAGGTGGATTGGCTAAATATTCCTATAGATGCTCAAAGTATTTCTAACATTATACATCCCAAATAAATTCAATACCTTTCTTAAATTAATGAGTGAAAGGATGGTATTTATGATCCAACTACAAAATTAAGTGTTTGATAGACTAGATTTTGCCGTACAAACTATGGAGCTACTTCAAAGTGGAAGGTGGTAGCATCTTAGTACTTGTAATTTTGTAGGATCAACTTCAATGCCTCAAAGAGAGATAATAAAGCCTAAAAATTTATTTGAAGTGACACCAAAGATACACTTTTTGGGATTAAATTAGACCTTATACTCATGAATCCTTTCAAATATCCTTTGCAGTATGATTGGATGATATACATAGGTATTAAATTTACCTAATATGTCATCAACATAGTCTTCAATAATATTGTGCATCATGTTATTAAATATAATGGTTATAACTCTTTAATATGTGGCCCCTACATTATTGAGTCTGAATGGCATGACCTGATAATAAAATATTCCTTAAGAAATGGTGAATGATGTTCTGTGTTCATCTTTTAGCATGATCTTGATTTGATTTTATCCTAAAAATCCATCCATAAGGTAAAGCATTTCATACCTAGTTATGGAATCAACTATAATGTCACTATTTAGTAGAGAAAAGTCATCCTTATGGAAATCCTTATTGATGACTTTGAAGTTAGTGTAGATTCTAATATTTTTTGGCTTTTTACTGATAGGTATAATGTTTGATATCCACTCTGAATAGTCGATTGATCTAATGCATCTCACTTCCAATAGTTTTTCCAACTATTTATTAACTAATATAGTAATATGAGGATGCATCTTATCTAATTTATTCTTCATGGGTTTGGCATTAGGATGTACAAAAATATGGTGTACAACTAAGGTAGGGTCCAAACCTAGCATGTCTAAATAGGATCAGGAAAATATGTCAACAAACTCCCTCAAAAGAGATATAAAAAATTCATGTTCCTCCTTAATGAGGGATGTGCCCAATTTGATCCACTTCAATTCCTCTAGACTGCCAATGTTGACTTCTATAGTATATTCTACTAGGAGAGTCAAGACATCTTCTAGAATAGTTAGCAAGGATGTGAATTAACTAGTAATGGAAAAGTCCTCTGGTCTAATTGGTTATTCAAGATCTCTCAAATAAGATGAATTTGAATCACCTAAAAGTACCAATGGCTATGTAACAAACATTATGGGACATTCTTAGACAATTTAATCAAAGGCATGTTGTTCCTCTATACTAAACTCAGACCCAAAATCAAGTTTGACATTGGTGGTCTCCCAAGCTTCATTTGAAGAAGGGTGAACATCCCCATCTAATGCTGCCTAAAATAGGTTTTCACCAAGAGACTAGCCTTTTTCTTTATTTTTACCCTGGCCCAAAGTTCCTCAAAGAGGTTTTCACTTTGGGACCTCAATGTTTTATTCTTCTATTTTTAGCTAAGGGTGTTCACCCATTCCCTAAAATAGGTAGTAGGATCTAGTTTGATAAATAACCCTTGTTTGAGGTATCCCAATGAAACATTATCTCTTAGGCCTATAAAATCACAAAAGTATTCATCATTATCAAACTCATTTAAAGGTACTATGGATTCTTGTTCCTAATTTATATGTTATTGATGATAAAGGGGAAGTGGGAAATATCAGATTATTGGTATAATGGTACAAATGGTATATGAGTCAAATAATTTGGTGTTGTCAAGGTCTTTATATATGCTATGATTAAACTTTGTTTCATTTCCAGGATCATCACTAGTCATCAGTTTTGGAACATGAATAAGATATGCAGGGTCATATTTAAGTAATTTAAATATGATACCATGAGTTCCTTTGTATTTAGTCATATATAAGGACTCAATAATACCCTAGTGATTTACCCACCGGCCTATACCTTCATATTCTTGGTTATTCATGATCCTATTTGGGATGGGATATGTTGTATTGTGATAAAAAGCAATCAATTTATCATTATATAACTAGGAATCATCATTAGCAAGTGGTTCTTGTTCTTGGATAGTGGCATGTGTGAAAATAATAGGTGTTAGGCTATGAATCTTTCCTTTTCCCTTTCATTGACATTTCATGAAAATTAGCTTAGATTTGGGCCTTCCATAGGTCTTAGGATTTTGTGGAAGCTTGGATATGTGAAATGTGTCATGGGTAAAATACTCTCCTAGACCATTGTCTGAAATGGTAAAATGATTAGACATTTCAATAGGAGAATATGAGTCAAGGCTATTAGGGTCTATACAATTAGCCTCTAATAATTCAACAAGTATCTCTTTGTCTTTGTCCTTATTTGGTTTTGGATCTAGACCAAAATGGTAATTTAAAGTTTCATATTCAGCCTCCAAATTATTTTAGTGTTCATATGGTTGTAAATATCCATAGATAGTGACCTCCATCCCTAAATTAAGAAACTTGATATAATGGTGCAATGTTGAAGGCATTTCATGAATTTCATGCATCCATGGACTAGCCAAAATCAAATTATATGATAAATATATGTTTATTACATGGTAAAGTGTATCATGAATCAAAATCCCAATGATCACTAGAAAACATATGGCTCCTTATGATTACCACTCTTAATTATCATAGGATTTGATAGTAATAGTCTCTAGATTAAGGTCATCTATTGTATATCCTAGATGTTTGATGAGCTTCAGAGACATAATATTTAGGCCTAGTCCTTTGTTTACGATGACACATTTAACTTTGTGCCACATTGTGATAATTTTAATGTATAATGGGTTTTTATGGAGAGGGCCAAGTGATGACATATCACTTTGATCGAAAGTTAATTATTGGCCTGGTTCTAGATGTCCAACCGAATCTTGAAATTTATTTAGAGTGATGTCATTTAGCACTTGGGATTTATCTAAGATTTCTATAAATATATTTTGTGGATGGTAGACATATACAATAGATCCAAGATGGAAATTTATGCGAGTATATTTTAGAGTTATTCCATAATTTCATACATTTTTAACTTAACAATGGTAATTATCTTACTCCTAACTAGAATAATGGGTTGGATTGGCTCATTGGTAGGGTGTTTGGGTTTGGGATCATGATTTTAAACCATTTAGTTATAATAACACAATATAGATTGGATATAAGACCATCACAACTAGAAAATGATGGAGATGGGCTAGAGAGGATAAGTCATGATTGGCAATGCACTTGGCTGTGGTCATGGGGCAATGAAGAGTTATTGGTATAAGGTCCTAGAATGGTAATCCTTGGTTATTATTATTCTTGGATATAGTTACAATTCAAGAAAGGATTAGTGACATTGGTAGGTTGATCAAAATTTATAGATAATGGTCTTGGTATGTTAGAACTTGGTCTAGGATTTATGGTAATGGTAGGTACATGACCTCCTGCAATATAACCTATAACTTTATTATAGTGATGTGTAACTAAGTGGTAGGTTTATTGGTTGTTGGGGTCATTTTGGCCTTGGTTCCTACCATTTGGTGGGTAACTAAAATATCATACTCGATATTGTAGAAGAGATGTTCCAAAAACTTATTTGAAAGATCTTCAAAGTTAAATATTGAGTTATTTGGCAACTTAAGAAGCCATTCCAAAGCCTATCTAGTTATACTTCAAAGAAAAATAAGTACATAGATGTCACTATAGGACAATAAATGACAAATGACAAAAAACTCTTTTAAATACTCTTTATGGTCTCCTTTACCCTTATATTTATCAAATTTAGGTGGCTCATAACCTAGAGGAAATGGTATTTGTAGATACTCCATGTTAAATAGGTATGCATACATGTCATCCAATTTAAACTTCTTGGTTTGCTTTCCTATTTTAATGGTTGTAATTGCATGTTTCATCTATTATAGTTTTTGGGCAAAGAAAATTGATGGCACATTTGGTTGTAGTTGGGGTTGGGTGGTCAAAGGTGGATTACCTTGATCAGGGTATAATAGAGGTATGTAGTATTATGGAACATTGGTTTGATGGACCAATCAACCAATAATATGCATACATGTATTAGGATTAAGTTACTAATATTTCACATGTTTTTGGTAAATATTATGGTTTGGATTTGAAATATGGCTTTGGGTTTGAGGGAATTAGGATTACTATAGAAGTAATGGCTTTGTGGAAGGTATTTTGCCTACTGAGTTTGAGTAGGGATTTGATGTCAAATAATCAAACCTAGTTGAATAAAGGTTACTTAATGTTGACTAAGGCCCTATATTTGAATATGTGGAACATTTTGGGTAAAAGGAAATGGTTTCCTAATAGGTACGTGTTGGATGTTAGCACCTCTTTTCTAAACAAACACCTATTTTGAACTAATTGCTTGTTGGGTGTTTGGAATTTGTCATGGACAAATAATAATTAATTATTTATTAAACAATGTTTATGATCATTTAGGCACATCATTCTATGACTATTGAGGTATATTCATCACTACCTATTGAGCTGGAACTTTTGTTTCCTCTATTGAGGTGGTGAATTGGTTTATGCCTATGGCTATAAAATATTAGTCATCACCTATTGAGGCAATATAAAATCTATTTCTTGTTGGGGTAATACATTAGTTAGTGCCTAATTAGTCATCCCATATTGTTTCATAATTATAGATGTAGTTAGTTTAGGAGTGGGAGTAACCTGTTATGGCTAGGAACTAGGCATTCCTTCCCCTTTTGTTGCAAACTACTAATGGTATTAGTAAGAGGAATTAGTTGTTGTGGATTATTTTGTGGTGTATTTAACCCACCTTGGCCTAGATTAGAATACATTTGCATGTTATCCATTGTATTTGGCTCATGTTCCTAAGTAAAATCCACAATCACTTCTTAAATGAATGGGACATTAAACATTTCACCTACTAAAGTACTTTGGGAAAATAGATCCACACCCAGATTAGCTTGACCCAATGAATCAATTGGAACTCTTGTTGAAGGAGTTATCTCTATAAGTAGGGTATTTGATATGGCCATAGCATTAAAATTTCATGATAAATTAAGGTAAGTCTGATACGTTTGTTGTATTTTCATGATTTAGTTCTCCATGGGGCTCTTTCCTTTTGAAATCATATTTTGATCTTGGTGTGACATTGGCATGAGTGCTTGTGGGTAACTAGTAGAGGCATGTTAAATAATTTTGGTATAAGTTACATTTATAGGCATTCTAACTAAACTAGGTAGGTTTTCATGGTTAAAGTCTTCCAAAAACTTAACCCCTACCTTTATGGATTTAACCAAAAGCTCATCCTTGTTTTAAAATAAGTGACAATTGAACAAGGATGGGTCATTTGTTGATGACATGGTAATGCAATAATGTTATTGTTGGACTTATTTGATTACAAATGACACACTAAAAAGGTATTGAGATATTTTTTCTTAATTTTGACTTAGATAAAGAGGTGTATTAACCAAGTAATGTGATAATGGATCTTGTCCTTTTTATTCATATTGATTAGTGTAAGGAAGATATGGATTTATCTCATAAACTACATCATCACCATATGGGTCTTAAATATAGGAATCATTTATGACTAAATTTTCATAATATAGAGTGCATGGTTACACTACATGTGTATTGAGGCATATCCAAACCCATGACTAATGTCTTGTGAAGAAAAAGGTCTAAAGTTCATAAAAATCTTGAAATGTGATCTCAAATAATTCGTCGATGTTTGGTATGTCTTGAAACTTGGTCTATATAAAAAACTTGGTCTATTATTGTAAATGGTTTAAACTTGGTCTATAATGGAGCTCTTTCTCCAAAATCATCAATGGTAAGCTTGGTCTCAAATATATCCAATGGCTAATGTCTTGCACACAAATGTTCAAATGAAAGGCAAGCTTGACTCCTAGTCTTGGAAAAAGTGTTTTGATCAAATCTAATTTAGGTCTAAAATAAAAATGGTGCTAGGTCTTCAAAAACAAGGCACAAAGCGAGACTCAAAAGGCATGAGCCAAATATAAAAACTTAAAGGCAAGTGTTAGGTATTTAGTAATAAGGCACAAAGCTAGACTTTAAAAAAAAATAGATCTGAAAATAGAAAGGCAAATGCTAGGTCTCTAGTAAGAAGGCACAAAGCTAGACTTAAAAACACACTTGGTTGAGGTAAAAAATTGCAATTAGTATAAATATAAGGTAAATAATTTGAAACACTTTGACTCAATATATGAACATGGATTCAAAAACAAACTTGACCTTAGTATAAGACATTCACCCTATGAACATGCCTAAACTAATTGTAAAATTCAATATCAAGTAATCAAAACAAGATCAATGAGTAAAGCATTCAAACCCAAGGGATAAGCAAAGATCCAATGTAAACTTAACCACACTTAATTTTTTACTTAAAAAGAAATTTTTTTACCTTATTTTAACGCAAAAAATAAACTTGAGGCACATAAAAAATATACCACTTCCTAGATCTACGCAAAAAAGGGTCTTCAAAGAAAGTAAGGAATTAGTCTAAGTAGTATAATTCAAATGTGAGAGGTAAACACCCAAGCCAAAATTAAGCAAGATATAAGTGTAGACTAATAAATTTGAATTTGAACTTCCCAATACAAATTTCAAACTTGTTTTAAAAGACTTGGATGCTTCAAATAGATAACATCCTAGACCCAAATGGATAACATAATGACACCAATTGTAGACCAAAGGCATATATGGTTTTGAACTCAGTTTTGATTAAGAAAGTGTTTTGGAAATAATATGGTTAGTGTAACAACACTAATTTAATCAAAAGGTATGATAATGTCTTGCAAAACTCTAAGGTAAATAATTGGGATGAAACAGGAAATGTAATGATGCCTCATTTAAAAAAGTGGCACACACACACAAATATTTTGGAATAAAAATTCTAAGGAAAAAGTGGTGACACTAAATAGATAGAATAACACCTATTAGGCTAAATGGGTATAAAAATATGTGATGTTGATGACTTATTTTGAACAACCAAATAAATAGTTTCAAGTCTCAAAACACATGGATATTAAAGAAAATATAAATAATACAAATGGCTCATCCTATCTCTATAACTGACATGGGTATGCATATCTTTTGCCAAAATTTCCATCAATGTATCAATGTTTGTGAGGAATTAAGTATTAATCCAAAAATTAAAGTATATGTGTATGTAGAGTTCTCATGCCCTTGTTTATCTCTCAAGCATTGGTATGTGGAAGAAACTTAGAATGAGGGGCACTCAACATTTGGCATGAAATTATATGACAAATGGGGTTTGAATAAAAATATATAAGTTTCACGCATACTATATGGTCCCAAGTGTGTCAAACATAAGGGATCAAACATGTCAATTGAATTTAAACTAAGATTACTATGTAAGGGTTTATTCCTTTGTATATTGACTCTAGACATGTACTACTTAGTGGAGTCTAATGTATGGTTTTTGCATGGCCTACATACCTATAAGGATGGTTAGGCTAACTAATCACCACTATCCCATCCAAAGGTTTTACCAATGTATATAGCCCACTGTGGAGAAGGGTTGGTATGATGTTGGGAGATGAAACCCCAGGTCATTGCACACCTTAAAAACTCATGAAGAAGATATGAACTCCTGCACACAAGCCAAGTACATAAAAAGAAATAAATGAAAAATTAAAAGACTTTAGAGGTCACTTTTAAATCACCAAATTCACTTGAAACTTAGGGAAATCATACATTAGGGAAATCATACACAACATTCTTTTCAACACACTTTTTACAAACAATGATAATAAACTAAGCAATTTTGGTTACCTAAGTTCCCTAAAAGGGACATGGGGAGAACATACATGATAAAGTTTATGTTTTTCCAAAATCAAAGAACCTAATCCAAGAAATTTGAACTAGATAAATAACAAATAAGAATTGAAAACCCTCTTAGGATCTCTAACTAAAGATGTAGGTTCTTTTTACTAAAACCAAATTGAAATATGCTTGAAAATTTTGGCCCCTTTATCGTGTTTGCACTTGTAAAAGATTCTCAAATGTTAAAAGACAAATTTTTAAATGAGCCTACAAACAAGTTAGTGGGTTAATTTTTGATTTAAGCCAAGGTAAAATTTTGCAATTTTAACTTTAAAAAATAGAAAATTTATCTCTCTATAATTATTTTGAAGTTATGTAGTAAACTATTAATTGAAAAATTGTTAAGGCATAAAAACACAAAAAATGACAAGTAAAAACTTACAATGGGTGATTTAGTAATTCTAGAACTATTTCACTACTTGTTTGACTATTTTGCTACTCTGGAAATGATTTCATAACTTAGGTGAATGATTTCACAATTTAGGAAATGATCTCATAATTTTATAAAAACTTCTAGGGAAACACAGAGAAATAGAGAGTAATGATTTCATTTTTTTTAGTGATTTCATAATTAGACAACAATTTTTTAGCATTGAATGATGATTTTGTAACCCAAAAATGTGATTTCGTTACTCAAAAATGAAATTTCGCTACTCAAAAATGTGATTTTGTTGTTACAAATTATGATTTTACAAATGTAAAGCAATTTTTTAATTATATCAAATGGCAAAGGAAAAGACTCATTTTCCTATAAGATGCATTCATAGTTTTTCTTAATGATTTCACTATTTACAAGCCTATTTTCACAATTATGTAGAGCTAAGGTCAAAAACTAGGATGATTTTTCCATTTTCTAATATGATTTCATAGATTCAATTGATGATTTCATGGTTTATCTCACCAAATTCATAGTTCCATAGTCACGAATTCACAAATCTACAATCACAAGCCAAACATGTAAAATTTAGCAAAAAATCAAGAAAATAAGCTCTAAAATGAAATCTTTTTGGTTTCAAAAATCTCCCAAAATACTCCATTTATGCTTGTGGCTGTGCTATCCCACTGGGTATGTCATTATGTGATCAATAGGAATATAATAGGGGAGAATAGTATCATGTTAGCATGACTAAAACCAAATAAAAACACACTAATAAAACTAACAGCTCTATCTTAGACACTCAAGGATTAAGAGAAGAATACAAGTAACTATCAATATAAGACAAAAAAACCATTATTTACCTTCCTTGAGAGCAAGAGTTGTATGTTTTCCATGGATGGATATTTTTATTTGTGTGATCAAATAATATTTGGTAATGATGTTCCTTGCATCATCTCTCCTTGTCATCTTAGCAATGTTGGGTTTGGCTTTGGCTTGGCTTGGCTCTCTATCAACAAATGAGCATTATAACACTATAAAGAGGGTATTTGAAGGTATTTTTGCATCATAACATTACACAACAAATATCTTATTAAAGAATGGGTGAAGCATTATATTTATAGCCTTCCAAACTAACTTGAACCTAAGTATAGTTAGGTTAGAGTTAACCATGGTTGAGTTTAGACTAACCCTAGTTGAGTTAAGAAGGGGACAAACAACTAATATTTGGGATATAGATTCCATTTATTAAGTATGATTCTCCATTTCTGAATTTAAGGCTTTAAGGGAAATATTTTTAATTATTTGACTTTGAGGATGATGACATCATCATATCTCATTTTTATGGGAATTCATTTTTTACAAAATTCATTTACACTAATTTCACATGGAAATTTCACTTAAGCATTTAATTTTATTTGCTTAGTTAATTCATTCTTCTTAGCATTTCACACTTTAGGAATTATTTAAGTGCCTTGCTTAATGGGTCTAAAGGCCAAACTATTAGTTTTATAGGTTTCAAGTTGACTCGAGATGAATTCTGAGAGGTTACTTTTACATATAGGTTAATACCCCAAATAGAGATGCCTCAATATGATTTTGAGAACTAATGTCTATTGTGCAGATGAATTTAGGACATTTAGTGATTCCTAGGCCTAATTTACACTATTTGGTAGAAATCAATCTAAAGTCCAGTTGGAACATAGTTGTGGCCAAAATAATGATTCTACACCAAGTACTCTTTTTTCCTTTATCCTGGTCATTTTGCTTTTCTACATTTATAGAATAAAGGGGGGGGGGGGGGAATTTAATCACCTAAAAGTGTTATTTGAGTGCTAAGAGTGATACTTGAGATTAATATCCATAACTTAGCCCTATACCTATCTTAGAGCCTATTATTAGACTTATCCAGCTTTTGTGTAGGTCATAGGTGTCCCTAGTCATCCCTAAAGTAGTCTTAGATCCTCATTTCTTGATCCTTGCCCTTCGTGCCTAATGTTATTCCACTTGGACACTAGCACTAAAATAAATACACTAGCACCACATGGCCCTATTATCCTAATAATGGAATTAATTTATTTTCCCTCTTGTTTATGCTAAAAATTATCATGCTAATGAATCACCCCTTTCACCTATCACAAAGGTCAAGTTGGAATCAGACTAGTTTAATTATGAGGGTCCTAAGACTGAAATAATAGTACAAGGCACATAATGGGTTTTAGATAATTCAAGTTCAATGTTTAAATAATGAACTTGATCTATTTCTAGGTCACAAATGTCTTTTTGAAGAGGATAATGTTCTGGTTTTAATGGACAACAGAGGGATTTGTCATTATTTCTAGGAAAAGTGATTCTAAATAGAAATGTTACATAAAGATTCAGGTTTGCTTTTAGGAGGATTGAAATCATGTGAATGCTTCAAGTATTGATTATCTATTATAAATTCATGTTATTATTTAATTATGTACTTATTATAAGCAAGTCTTTTAAATTACAATCTTTATGAAAAGATTTATAATCATGAAGAGAAAATATTGCAAGCAACGAACAAGAAGAAGGAGAAACACAAATCTATGAAGGAAATTAACTAAACAAAATAGAAAATAAACTAACTATAAAAAACAAACTACCATGAATAAAACTAACTAACAACTACAACAAACTAGCTAGCAACTAATAGTAATAGTAAAAAAATATAGTTAGCTAACAAGAAACATAAAATAAAACTATCTTATAAAATACAAGATTTAAGGCATGTAGCCAAATTAGTTATAAAAAGAGATTTGATAATGAAAAAGAACATATTGTATTCATAAATATTGGTTTTCATGAGATAAAATATTTACAATGTAATGAAGTCAACATCTTACCATGCATTGCATGGTATATTCATTGGTATCGGGCCAGTCAAATCTTTGCACATATGAATTGAATCTATATTCATCAAAACATTAGATGATTAAGAAACAATTAGATAATCAAAAATAATTTGAAATGAAACTTTATATACCTGTATTCAATGAGTGAGAGATTAGGTATGTGATGATCGATCTTTTGTGAATAGTGAAGTGCTCCCTCTTTAAAAGGAACAAGTCTTCTTCTTTTAAAACCTTCAAGGTAATTAGTTAGTTTGATAACTAGCTTTTAAGTTAGGTTTATAAAATTAACTTAAGTCATTATAAAATGATATTAAGTCACTTTATAATGTTAATTTAAAGTTTATAACTGAACTTTAATGAATAAATTTAAATAGATTAAAATAAATAAGACCAACACTTACTCTAACACATGGGTAGGGGGCCATCATTTTAAATGACTCAAAAATACAAGTTCAACACATTTAAATAAAACAAACATGACTAAAAATTAAAATAGTTAACCATAATTTATCATTAATCCAATATAAAAAAATACACTAATATCTAATCAAGATAATCCCACTCAAATACATTCAATATTATCAAAACTAAAAATGTTTTTTATTCAGCGTTGAGCTTTTACCCAAAAAAAATATTTTGTTGAAGAATATGAAAAATGAAACCAACATTAACATGCAACAACTTTTATTTTTCTAAAAAATGTCATTTTACTATGTTTTCAAATAGGGTTAAAATTGACATTCAAATGGCCATCAACTATTTCTTTTTGGTCTGCAATGACGTTCATTTGGATGTCAAATTTAACATAGTAAAAAAATTCAATTGTATTGAAAAAATAGAATTTTTGACAGAAGAAGGCTTTCCAAAATTAAATATTCTTATAAAAAATCATGATATATGCTCAATACAACCATGAATTTTCCCTTTCAAGTATGCATAGGAATATGCATCAAATTATTTATTGAAAACCTAGGATAAATCAACTTTCTTCTTTAAAAGACCAAAACTTTCACCATAAAATCTCTGTATGTAGGCCCATCAAATCATGGATGAAAAATACTAATGTTGAAATTTTCTTGTCAACCCATAAAACCAAAGTTTATTTCTATCAAACCACATTCATATTAGTTGGAAAAATTGACCCAAATGCTCATATATTTGTTTAAAATCGACCCAACAACTCATTTATTTGCTAAAAATCAGATTTTGATCCCTAAATTGATTTTGAGTAATATATTTTTTTTGAAATGAATCTTCAGATGAGAATCTTCAAGGTAAAATCATGCATCACATGGAAAATATTGAGGTAAATATATATCTTAAAAAATAGCTTCAACAAGACAAGAAAATATACAAAACTTGTAAGAAAAAAAATGTCTGAGTGAGCCCATCAAAGACTCACTTGAGAGGAATGTTTTCTAAATCTTATGTGCTTATTATCTAGACCAAATTTGTAGAGTATTCTTGGTCACCCAGCTCTATAAATTCACTCCTTTAGGGTTTCATCTTGTTTTTACAAAATAGATGGTTCGAAATCCAAACAAAAAATCTCAAAACTCATTTTACAATGAATTAAATGTTATTTGTTGTCAACCAATTAAACCTGTACTCTCTTGGCCATCAATTTGTATTTTTATATTTAATAATTATGTGACAAACTTTCCCTAAAATAGCTTCACCTCTTAGATGAAATCATAAAGCCTAAAAATAAGGTATTTATGTGTATTTTCATCAATTTATGGTAGAAGAGTTGGCTCCAAGTTGAATAGGCTGATTTAATTTAATGAAATTAATGCAACTCATACTTCATTTTCTCAACATACTTGGGAAATAAAATATTTACTTGTCATAAACCATAATTTAGAACCTTGAAATAACACGATGTGAATTATTATGAAAATGACTAAATTGAAGACCATATAGAAGATACTATGAGTCATATCTTTGTTAGAAGGGGTTTGTTATACCATATTTGAATCAAAATTAGCATGTAGTAGAAGCCTTGAAACGTTTTTAATCTCCTTTAAAACAAAATTCATACATGATATCTATTCTATTTTGAGTGTAGCATTTTGATTATTACTACACAATTAGATCATTCATATAAAAATGACTTCAACAAAATTGGTAAATTATGTCAGTCAAACTTACATTTTCATCTTGTACTACCAACTCATATTTTCTAGTCATCATTTATAATTTGAGCATCATGAAACATAATATTACATTTATTGATGCTTGAACCAGAAGATCAAATAAAACAAATTCACAAAATTTAACAAACTCACTGCAATTATGTCATTATCTACCAATGTTCACTTCTCTATCAAAACTATCAATTGATTACATTTTGTGCTAATTCACAAGTTATAGGCCAATGCAACTACTCAAGCTAATAGATTAATGAGAAAACCAAAAATATTGCTTCAATAACTATAATCATATTAATCAAACAAGATGAATTTAAACATGTTGAAAATGATTATCAAAGTCAAATAATGCATATATGGCCCCTGCCAAAGTAATTAAAGTAAGTAAAACAAAAATTTAATTAGGTGCAAATTTTTAAAAGGGGCGTGAAATTTTAGCATTAACACTGGTGACCTTGCTAGCCATTATCACATGCAAGAATTGGGCTACAATAAAATTCAGTAAAATTTAACACTTTGGGAGTACAATAGAGGTAATTATTTCTCAAATCATTACTTGCAGACCTCTTATCATGTTTTTTCATCATCAAGGATAAATTTTCTAGTTAACATAGCATGGAGAAAAGGAAAAGAATCAATTGGGAAGTGAGGGTTGGATGATTATGTTGCAAAAGTCTTGCATCACTAAATCTGAAAGTAAGTATATTACATCTAACAGGTTCCTAGTTCACTTGAATTTACTAAAGATTAAATGATTAAAACATGAACATCTACTATTTAGATGAAAGAAGACTTACCTCCATATGCACAAGAATCTGACTGATTTGCCAATACCAATGAACACTCTCAAATGATTTCTAATAGCTACAAGGACAACACATAGGAACACAAGAAAATAGGAAGAAAACTAAAATAAGAACAAGCAAAGGAAGAAAGATAAAACACCAAAAATGAAGACTATTTATAGAAAATAAGGAAGGCAAAGCTAACCACTATCAAAAAAATTATATTATAAGACATCATGCAAAATAACATAAATGTAATCTTTGCTCAACAACATGAAAAATATGTGTGAATCTATTATCGAAAATAAAATCCAAAGCATTTGATCATATTTGGCATGATTTTCACATAAGTTTGGTGACATAAAGGTCTTAAAAATAATGAAATATCTAGAAAATGGCATAATGAAAGCATGTATTAAAATGTTAAAATCAAAATTTGGACTGTTTACTTGCTGATTTTTTGTTGTTTAAGGAAGGAATGATTCTTAATTGAAAGACAAGCTTATGTGCATGGGTATTCAAATAAAACATGGTTTCTTTTTAATTCATCCACATTTGAGTTAAATTCATTTTAATTATGAGCTTTTATATTTATAGACTTGATATTAAATGGCATATGATTAATCTCACTTTGGACATGTTTTAAAAAATTAGAGATAAAATGAAGATTGCCATATATGTGAAAATCTTCAAAATCAAAACATGGATTAAAATAATGCATTTTAGGTATGGACACATGTTATTTCAAGGAATTTAAAACTACATTGTCATCACTTTTTAGTTTTGAAGCATGATTCAAGGTTGTAATTTTCAAATAAAGGCACACATTCCTCATTTAAACCACTTAGACAACTAACATCAAATTGCAAAGAAGGTTCTAATTTTAAATTACTTAGATCATTGGCATTTTTAGATTTTATGTTACCTGATTCTATGTTTGAATGATGGGAGTTATTGATTTGCTAAGGTAAGTTGTCTAAAATCTTGATAGAATGATTCTCAAAAGCTTTGAATACATTATACATAATAATAAAATTATAAGGGTGGTTGACCTTATTACTAATAATGTAATCTGATGTTAAATCTGAATTGAAGAAATATTCCAATTTGGAGTTGAAATTAGAAAATGAAGCATCATCATTTGAAACATATGAAAGAAAGTCATCATTTAAAATAGAATTTTGAGATTCAGATCAATGTTCTTCATGCAAAAAAATTGGTGAAGGTTTATATGGGTTATCTTCAAAAAATTTATCTCTTAACCTCATATTTTATAAAAAAGGATGATTTATCTCATGAGATAAAGAGGATTGACTAACATTCAAGTCTAAGATGGGACTTTGAGATGAAATGGGCTTTGAATCTAGTTCATGACTTTGTAGAAATTGCATCATAAATGCCTTTTATTGTATGTAAAGCATCCTAGAAGGAAAAGGTAGTAATTTGATCCATATCATAAGGGAAAGGTTTATTACTAATCTATAAGAATGAGTAATTTCTAAAAAAAATAAGGAAAAACATTGTGAAAATCTTTCAAAAGATCCACCTTCTGAGAAGTTTGAACGAACCCAGATTTCTAAGGCTAGATGAATTATGTTCTGAATGAGATTAAAGAAGGAAATAATTTTGTGTAAAATTCCATTCAAATCAAAACCTAGTAAATAATTTGCATGAAATATATCAATAAATAAATATTTAATTTTTGGATCACTAGTGAGTATGGAAAGAGTCATGACCGAAATTAGCAACTAACTCTAATCATTAAAAGCAACTTAAAGAAAATTAATAAAAATAGACAAAAACTTGGTTTGTTCCCTAGTAGAGTCACCAAATTTGTTGATGTCAAAAATTTTCATGCTGATGAATCACCCCTTTTACTTATTATAAAGGTCAAGTTCGAATCAGACCAGTTTAATCATGAGGGTCCTATGATTGAAATATCAGTACAAGGCACAAAATGGGTTTTAGATAAGTCAATTTCAACATTTAAATAATGAAATAGACCAAGTTATAGGTCACAAATGTATTTTTGAAGAGGATAATATTTTGGTTTCAATGGGTAATAGAGGGGTTTGTCATTATTTCTAGGAAAAGTGATTCTAAATATAAATGTTACTTAAAGATTCAAGTCTACTTCATGAGGATTAAAGTCATGTAAATGCTTCAAGTGTTGATCATATATTATAAATTCATGTGCTCATTTATGCATGCACTTATTATAAGTAATTATTTCAAAATTATAATCTTTATGAAAATATTTACAAACATGAAGAGAAAATATTGCAAGCAACAGACAAGAAGAAGGAGAAACACAACTCTATGAAGGGAAACTAACTGAACAAAACAGAAAACAAACTAACTACGAATACAAAACTACCATGAAGCAAACTAAATAACAAATAATAGTAACAATTAAAAAAAGGATAGCTAGTTAACAAGAAACATAAAATAAAACTATCTAATAAAATACAAGATTGAAGGTGTGCAGCCAAATCGGTTATAATAAGAGATTTTGAGAACAAACAAGAACATATTTTATTCATAAATATTGATTTTCATTAGATACAAATTTTGAGATAGAACATTTGTATTGTAATGAAGTCAAAATCCTACCATGCATTACATGGTGTATTCTTTGGTATCGGGCCAGTTAAATCTTTGTGCATATGAATGAACTCTACATTCATCAAAACATTAGATGCTCATGAAATAATTACATGATCAAAAATAATTTGAAATGAAACTAGATATACCTACATTTTATGAGTGAGAGACTAGGTATATAATTATCAATCTTCTGTGAAAGTGAAGTTCTCCTTCTTTAAAATGAACAAGTCTTCTTCTTATAAAACCTTCAAGGTAGTTAGTCGGTTTGATAAATAAATTTTAAGTTAGGTTTAAAAAATTAACTTAAGTCATTATAAAATGATATTAAGACATTTTATAATTTTAAACTAATGTTCATAAGCGAAATTAAATGAAGACCTTTAAAAAAATTAAAATAAATAGCACTGATACTTACTCTAACATGTGGGTGGGGGGGGGCATCATTTTAAATGACTTAAAAATACAAGTTCAACACATTTAAATAAATCAAACATGACTAAAAATGAAAATAGTTGACCATAATTTATTAGTAATCCAATATAAAATACTACACCAATATCTGATTAAGATAATCCCACTCAAATACATTCAATATTATCAAAATTGAAAATGTTGTTTATTCAGCCTTGAGCTTTTACCCAAAAAAATATTTTACTGAAGAATATAAAAAATGAAACCAAAATTAACACAACTTTTATTTTTTTGAAAAATGTCATTTTACTATGTTTTCCAATAGGGTTAAAATTGACGTGCAAAAGGCCATCATACTATATTTTTTGGTCTACGATGATAGTCATTTGGATGTCAAATTTAACATAGTAAAAAATTTCTAATGTATTGCAAAAAATAGAAAAATTGATAGCAAATGGCTTTCCACAATGAAATATTCTTATCAAAAAATCATGATTTAATGCTCAATACAACCATGACTTTTACCCTTTCAAGTATGCATAGGAATATGCATCAAAATATTTATTGAAAATCTTGGAAAAATCAACTTTCTTCTTTAAAAGACCAAAACTTTCACCATAAAATCTCTATAAGCAGGCCCATCAAAACATGGATGAAAAATACTAATGCTAATTTTTTTTGGTCAAACCAAAAAACTAGATTTTATTTCTAGAAAACCACATTCATATTAGCTGGAAAAATCAACCCAAATACTCATATATTTGTTGAAATTCAACCCAGTAAATCATTTATATGTTGAAAATCAGATTTTGATCCCTAAATTGATTTTGAATAGCAAAATTTTTTTGAAATGAATCTTCAGATGAGAATACTCAAGGTAAAAGCATGCATCACATGGAAAATATCAAAGTGAATATATATCTTCAAAAATAGCTTCAATAGGATAAGAAATCATACCAAAATTGTAAGAAAATAGTTATTTCATGAATCTTAAACTTGACATCCGTATGTACATTTCATTATAAAATTCTAAATTTAAAGGCTTATATCTTGAGATAGAGAACTCATCAAGATATGAAATTCATAGAGGATGTTTATGGGATGAAAATCATCATGTCTATGGATTCCTTTGGATTTGGTTAACCACCCAAATGCATATATCAAATGTGAAACCAGATCAAGATATTCATTTTTTCATGACATGTGATGATGGTTTGGATCTTCTATGCTTGTACAAGTCATTTGATCATTTGGTCAATCAAGAATTGCTTAGTTGATTTATCTAGGCAAAAGCTTGGTGTGTGGGCCAAAATTGTTCAATAGATACTCATTTTAAACATGTTTAAATTCATCTTACTTGATTGATATGATTATAGATATTGAATCAATATTTATGGTTTTCTCATTAATATGTCAACTTGAGTAGTTGTATTGGCCTATAATTTGTGAATTGGCACAAAATGTGATTTTGATTAACAATTTTGATAGAAAAGTGAACTTTGGTAGATAACAACATAATTATAGTGAGTTTTCTAAATTATGCAAAGTGGTTTTATTTGATCTTCTATTTAAAGCATTAATAAATGCAATATTGTGTTTCATAACACTCAAATTACAACTAATGACTAGAAAATATGAGCTAGTAGTACAAGATGAAAATGCAAGTTTGATCAACACAATTCATTACTTTTATTGAAGTCATTTTGATATGATCTAATTATGCAGTAATAATCAAAATGCTAAAATACAAATAGAATAGATATAAGGTATGATTTTGTTTTCAAGGCAATTTAAAACCCTGTAAGGCCTCTACTACATGCTACATTTGATTCTAAGATGGTATAAAAAATCCCTTATAGAAAATATATGACTCATAGTAGCTTATATATGGTCTTTTATTGAGTTATTTTTATAATAATTCACAAGGTGTTGGTTCAAGGTTCTAATTTACAGTTTATGATAAGTCAAGATTTTATTTCCCAAGTATGTTGAGAAAATGAAGTACAAGTTTCATTAATTTCATTAAATGAAATCAACCCATTCAATTTGGAGCCAACTCTTCTACCAAAAATTGATGCAAATACACATCAAATATTGTATTTTTAGGATTTATGACTTCATCTAAGAGGTAAAGCTTTCTTGGTGAAAGCTTGTCACATACTTCTTAGATCTAAAAATCTAACTTGATGGCCAGGAGAGTACAAGTTTAATTGATTTGAAGTAAATAACATCTAATTCATTGGAAAATTAGTTTGGATATTTTTTGTTTGGATTTTGAACCATCTAATTTAGAAAATCAAGATGAAACCCTATAGAAGAGAATTAATTGAGCTGGGTGACCAAGAATACTCTACAAATTTGGTTTTGATAGTAAGCACATAAGATTTAGAAAATATTCCACTCATGTGAGTATTTTATGGGCTCACTCAATAAAAATTAAAATTTCCCAAAGATGAACACATAGATGCCAAATGTCAAGATCTTGGGTGCCCAAATAAATATCTAATGCCATGCATCAATTGACAAGAATAGTGGATCCTGAAGATCTAATAGAGTACATTTGATTGTACATCAAATATCAATGATGAGTATCAAGTCAAGAGGTCAAAGGATTTCAAGGGTGAGCACATAAATGATAAGTGGCATAATCTTGGGAGTAGAATCTAAATCCAATGGTGTATGAACAAATCTTGAGTTATTAGGTCTAGGTAAATTGATGGTACACATGTAATCATACAAAGTATATCTAATGATGAACAATGGGTCAAAAGGTCAATGGATCCTAAGATAAAATGCATGGGTGATAAGTGTGTCAATCAAGTTAAAATAATATAATATCTATGCCTCACATTAATTCATACAAAGGGAGAGCTATGGTACACATGAGGTCAAGGAGTCAAAGAGCTGACAACAAGATACTGAGAATAAACGAAGAGATAATATATGGAATAATTTGAGAAAGCCCTAATTAAGATCAATGGTCATTGTTAAAATTTGAAATCTAGGGACTTAAAATAAAGGTTGAATTTGACTCAAGTTGAACTAGGGAAGATATTTCAAAGGATGTTATTGAAGCTCAGTCGAGACCTTTGTGGGAGGATCCAGAGCATGTAGACTCAATTTTCTTGTGTTTTCAACATCATATACAATAATTCCTTAGCTTCCACAAGTTTCAGAGGTATAATAGGTTTATTTAGACCTAATATGGTTTAATAATGATGTTATGCATTCTATAAGCTTTTCATAGATATGGATATATGACAACCAATAAATGATATTGGTTTTCAATATAAAGGAAGACCTATGCTCATATTTGAAATAGGGGTAGGTTTTTGACTAATAAAGGAGTGTCTTGTCTATCGACATAGTTATAGCTTTGACAAATAGGTATCTATCAAGTCCATGGATATGAGGACTTTATCCTAATATTAAAATCAAGTGGAGATGGCATAAAAGATCAAAGTAAAAAGATTCAGGGATTGGAGAGTATAGAGGAGCATTTATTTATTCTCAAATCCTTTTATTCCTAGTTAGATCAATGATAGCTCAAAAATCAAGAAAGATAGAATCTCAATTAATGATCTAAAATGGCATGTTCCCCCTCTCTCCCCCTTTTCTCTTATATCTCTTATTCTTTTCCATTTATAAGCTCTCTCTCACTTTTGATAAGAAATTCTCTCTCAATTCTAAAATAGCAAAGACTCTCATTTGATAAGGCTAGACCCTATAAAAATTTGTATGAAATACCTCTTGAAGTAATAAAGACTTTCTTTTCCTATCTCTCCCCTCTGAATTGTGTGTATTAAAGCTTTTGCATGATGGCATTGTGAAGGAGAATCTTCCATACCCATTGTCCTTCTTTCTTGCTCATTTATAGGTATCTTCAAGTTAGTTGTAGGTCTAAGTTATTGTTCTTAATATCATTGATGAAAGATCTCAGTGAGTCTTAGAACTCCTCTTTACCTTCATTCATTACTTCTTGAACCTAGTTTATAAAACACTTATGCAACTAGCTAATTTTTATGAGATTGTGTGAGATAGCATTATCTTATGCTTCCTCAATGTTTACTTCATGCTTATGTGAGTTATAATTTAAATTTGATGCATCACCTGGTTAACTTTCTTAGGATCCCTTGTCCCTTTCTAACCCTTTTCTCATTGCAAACATTCGTATAGGTGATCCATCAAGAAAAATTTATCCTTCTACAGAGGTCTAAAACCACCATAAGTGAACCATAACTTGAGGTTGTTCTCATAGTGTAGCTCAATTGGAGAGAGTCTGGAGAACCCTCTCCAAGGGTGAAAATTGATGCTATAATAGTTTTTGGCATGACTTACTACATTATTCATTGGTGAAGATTTTTGGTGTTCTCTTCATCCTATCAACCTTTAGAGGCACATATACAAACATCAATGGCGACTCCAAGATTTCAACTAGTTACAACAGTCCAGGTAAGCCTTCAAGAAAGTTTTATATTTACATGGCCTCTTTTATGAGTCTTTATGGCTAGGTTTGGGGTAAAATTATATCTTAATTAGTTTGGTGAGCCATATCATCAACAAGCCTACCGAACTTATTTAGACCTCTACCAGCATTCCAATCATTCCTATCATCCCTAAAATGATCCTATCTATCCTTCATATTGACCTACTTACCCCTCTATCCAAGCTTATCAAAACTATGTTTCTACCACCACATTCTTGTTGGCATTCAAGCCAAATATTCTAAAATCAAAAGAGGTGATGAGAAAATGGGACAAAAAACTTGATGTGATCACTTTTCATCTCATAGATAGGATGAGGAAGTTAGTTCAAATGTTGATAGGTAAGTGGATGTCTATTGGAGAATAATTCCAATATGGTGCTATCAATGATGATTTGTATGAAATAAAGACCTTAATCCAATCATGGAGAGATAGATTAGTGAGGTGATTAAATCAATAAAACCAATCCAAGAAACCTCAACCTTCCATCCCACCCTTGATTGAGAAAGGGCCCATTTTGAGAGAAGTAAATGAAGAGGAAATATCTTAAGTTATAGCTAATCAAGAAGATGTTCCTTCCATTACCCAACTCAATTTTCTTTCCCTATAGGAGTTTATTCAAGATTCAACCATTCTTAAGGTTTCAAATTGTAATAAGGTTCCCTACATTCCTAGACCCATCCATGAACCATCCATCATACCTCATACTCCATATTTGACTTATCATCCCCCCATCACATCTCATCCTTCACCTCAAACTCATGAGCCTATCCATCAACCTTCCACCTTACCCTTTCTTGAAAAAGAACCTATCTTAAGGGAAATAAGTGAAGAGGAAAGATTTCAAGTCATAGCTGATCAAGAAGATGTCATGAGTGACTATGAGGAAGAAATTACCATAGGGACTCCCCTTAGTGAATACAAGAGCAATTCAAACTTATTGAATGAATAGAAACATATTAAATATTCTTCTTCACCTATGCATGAGGTATAGTTTACTATCAATGAGGAAGGGGATCAAAATGAAATATGGAAATATTTATACCATGATTTCATGGACTAGGTATAGGTTCTAAACTAGCCTATGCCTCCTCCAGAACATGAAGGTGAACATGCTAATCAAGTTGAAGAATCTTACCCATCTCAAGATGAATTGTCCATTGAAGGTAGTATTGATGTCTTAAAAGAAGAAGAAGAATGGTCAGATCAAGAGCCATAAGACTATGACATCTTGAATCTATCAGATTTGATGCCAGAATTTGGATAATGCGAACGCAATGGAGACGTGATCACACAAGATGAAGCTAGTGCACATCACATAGATGCTAAAGCAATTTGAAATTATACAAGAAGATAAATTACACAAGACAAATAGGAGAAAACCCAATATTTGATTAACATAAGATGGCCAAAGTGAATAATGCATATAGGAGATCACGTAACTCCTCCACAAAAGGTGGTCAAAGCACCCCAAGAATAGACTGTAACTCCTCCATAAAAGGTGGTGACAAGGTGCTAAGAATAGAGAAGTAACTCCCATACCTAGAATAGCCAATTAAAGGAGTTAATTATGACATTCTTATGACACCTATGACACATCTATGACACACATCTCCACATAAGCTATCATATCCCATGAATGTAGGAAAACTCCATGTAAGCACAAATATATAATTTCCCTAATTAAATAATAGAGAAAAATAAAAACCTACACTAATACCCCCCCATAAACACAACTTAGGTGGGCAGTGTGGAAATATAAAATGGGTCTCGACAACTAGGCCTGATGAGGTACCCATGTACAAATGCAATCTCCCATAAGATAGAGAAAAGGAGAAAACCCATAGGAAAAAACTCCCACCCCAAAAGAGTGACATAAAAGAAATGAAGAGGCTAGAAGGCCCCCCTGAAGATGATGTTGATGCAGATGTAGACCGCACCCCAAGAAGAGCTCGTAGATGAATGAACTTGCTCTAGGTGAAAGGTTTGGTGAAGATGTCTGTAACCTGCTCTAAAAACTGGTAAAATATTAAGTCAATGACCTAACAATGAATAAACTCTTGAATGAAATGCATGTGAATTTGTATGTGCTTTGTCTGTTGGTGTTGAACCAGATACTTACAAATCTAAATGGTACTCTAATTGTCACAATAAATGATGGTGGGCTGCCTGATAGGAATGCCAAACTTAGAAATAATCCCTTGAAGCCAAATAGCCTCAGTAGTTACATTAACAACTCCCCTGTACTCTGCCTCTATGGATGATATAGCAATAACATTCTACTTCTTGCTAAACCAACTGATAAGACTAGAACCTAGAGAGAAATTGTAACCAAAAGTGGACTTATGAGTCTGTGAATTGCTAGCCTAGTCTAAATCTATATATCCAACCAAGTCAAACTCTATGCCAAATTTGTAATGAATCTTATATTTATGTGAGCCCTATATAAAATGTAAGATCCTCTTAACTACTTTCCAATGTAGCTTATGAGGTTATTGCATACATCTAGAGATAAGTCCCACTGTATATGATATGTTGATCCTGGTGTGAGTCAAGTAGATGAGACTACCAACAAGTTGTCGATACCGAGTGGCATCAACCAATGGTGAAGAATAGTCAGCCTCAAGCTTGACTCCTGATATAAAGGGAGTTAGAGATGGCTTGCAATCAGCCATGTGAAATTGAGCCAATAAGCCAAGATCATACTTAGGTTGTGCAAGATAAATCCTTGAATTTGACTGTGAGATATTGATGCCAAGGAAGTAGTGCAAAAAACCCAAGTGTATCATGTAAAATATATCCTAGAGAGTTGCCTTCACCACTGCAATAGCTGATGAAGAGCTCCTGGTGATCAAAAGGTCATCAACATATAGAACCACAATTAGGAGAGAATCATCCTACCATAAAAAGTAGACATTGGGGTCAGAATGGCACCTAGTGAAACTTGCTATGAGAAGGAAGGAATCCATCTTGGCATACTAAGCTTGAGGGGCCTTTTTTGAGGCCATAGATATATTTCCTAAGTCTACATACTAAGGAAGAATCTTGAACAAATCCTAGCAGCTGCTCCATGTAGATCTCCTCCTCTAGGTCTTCATGAAGAAAGGCACTCTTCACATCCATCTGGTGCACATCCCAACCATGTGTTGTGGAAATAGCAAAGTTGAGTCAAATAGAAGTCATCATTGCAATGGGTATAAAGGTCTTTGAGTAGTCAATGCCTGCCACCTATGAGAAACCCTTGGCAACCAATCGTGCCTTATACTTATCAATCGACCCATCTGCTATAAACTTGGTCTGATATATCCACCTACATCAAACCATCTTTCTTCCCTTAGGAAGTGAATTCAAATCTCAAGTGTGATTTTTGATTAAGGAAGACTATTCTTCCTCCATAGCACTATCCCACTCAGGTACCCCCAATGCCTCTCAAAAAGTCTATGGATCCTAAATTGAAGCAAAGAAGGCATGTGGATCTCTCTAAAAATCCCCCCTAATATATCTATCATCTATGGGATCTCCTACCCAAGTGTTAGCACTCTGAAGTGTCTGTCTAGCCCAAAGTGTCCCAAAAGTGGGTGAGTTAGGTGCTAACTCCTCATCCTCTAACTAACTAGAGGTGGATGACTCTGTATCACTATCCTCATTGTCTAAACTCAAAGAAGAAGAAGATGTCTCTAGCTCAGGAACTTGTTATGGTTGATCTGAATCTAATGAGGAATCATCATGAAGAAGTAGATCCAATGAGGGAGAAGAAGTGCCAAGTGTTGAGTCTCTAGGACTCTCCTAAAAATGGACACTTCTCTCAATGAACAACTCATGAGTGACTAGATTCAGAAGGCGATACCCCTTAATACCATTTAGATATCCTACAAAGATGTAAGGCTTGGACTATCATTCCATAGCTTTGCATTTATTCTTTGGTATGTGGGCCATGGCTGGGGATCCAAAAACCCTAAGGTGCTCAACATCAGGTTTCCTTTTATGCCAAGCTTTAAAGGGTGTTATCCCTTTCAAATCTTTGTGAGGAACCCTATTTTGAATGTAGCAAGCACAATTGATGGCTTTGGCCTAGTACTGTGGTGCTAAGGATTTGGAGTGAATCATACATCTACCCATCTCTTTCAAGAACCTATTTTTGCATTCGACAACCCCATTCTATGAAGGACTATAAGTGACTATGCACTGTAAATCAATCCCCTCTGTGGTGTAAAACTACTCAAACCTGAGCTGACATACTCCCCTCCATTATCAATTTGAATAACCTTGATAGATTTCTCACTATATTTCTCAACAAGAGCCTTAAAGTCTAGAAAATTTTCAAACACTTCAAACTTTTGTTTGAGAAAATATATCCAAGTGTACCTAGAGAAATCATCAATGAAAGTGAGGATGTACTTGGTCCTTTTGAAAGATGGTTTGGGAAAGGGTCCCGATACATCACTGTGGACTAACTCCAAAGGTTGTGAAGCCCTCCAAGCTTTGCCTTTGTCAAATTTTACTTTGGAATGCTTCCCAAGGGAGCACCCCTCGCAAAGTCCTTTTGAGAATTAGATACGAGGCAAGCTAATGACCATGTCATGTTTGCAAAGTTGTTCAAGGTAGCGATAGTAAAGGTGGCCAAACCACTCATGCCATAATTTGCTAACTCCATATGAATGAGTCAGTAATGCTATTGGAGAAGAATTAGGTGCAAAATGTGAGAAGGTGTATAACCTTTCTTGGTGATCTACCCTACCCACTGCCACTATAGTATCACTATGCAACTCCCTGATAGCCACTGAATCTGGTGAAAACTCAACTCTCATGCCATGACCAATGTGAGTGATTTGGTACACTAATAGGAGATTGGTTGAAAGATAAGGAACACTTAGAACATTATTGAATGTTCCTCCTTCCATTTCAACTGACCCTCTCCCTATAACGAAAATTGATGTGTCATCACCCAAACTAATTGAAGTCATGCTACAAGGCTCTGAAGATGAAAACTCAACTAGGGAAGATCCCATGTGGTGAGAAGCACTCAATTCAATGACCCATGAAGATGTAGAAATTGTTATAGCTATAAGGGCTTTGCCCTTTTCTTTCTCCTTACCCTTGCCTTTTGCCTTAGTAAAATCTTGGGTAGATGAATTTTGCTTGATGGACTCAAGAACACCTATGTTGTACTTCTCTAGAAGATGAGTTAGGTGATCTATTTGTTTCTTCATGTATTTTTGTTCATCATGCCCTTTATTTTTAAAATAGGCACACTTAACCTTTTCCTTCTTAGGTTTATCATTAGAGGAGGAAGACAGTGTTGTTTTTGGTAGGATTGTTGTTTTCTTTCTTCTTCTCCTAGTGCTTGTTCTTTTTCTTCTTCTCCTTTGTTGAAGTCTTGTCCTTACCATTTCTAGCTATCAAAGCTTAGGGTTGAGTAGACTTCATTGTGCCCATTTGAATTAGCTTATCTTTCTCCCTAGTCAAGTTGGCAATGAGTGAATCCAAAGAAGGCATTTTTCATGTAGTGCCAAGGGCACTTTTTGTGGCATGGAAAGTGGAGACAAAGACTGAATAGCTTGGACCTAACTTTGTGAGAATAGAAAGGATGAGTTGATCATCTTTCTTCTCTATCCCACATTATTTCAATTGAAATCTAAGGGCCTTAAACTTAGTGAAGAAGTCCTGTAGGGTGTCAAAGTTGCTATGACTTAGACTTATGAGTTTGTTTTCGAGCTCATGACCTCTCATCTCATTAAGCTTCCCAAATAAGGTTTCTAGGGTGTCCCATATGTCTCTGAGAGTCTTGGAGGTTTTTAAATGGAACAGAAGTTATGGAGACATGGACAAGCTTAGTAATCCATAGGCTTCATCACTACGATTGTACCACTTGACCTTTTTAGCATCAGTGCTAGGTTCTACTTCAGTACCCATGGTGATCCTATACAACCCTTTGCTTCTAAGAATGATTGACATTTTAACCTTACATTAATGATAGTTAAAGGGTGTTAGGGGTTTAAGTTGAAAAGAATCCATTTTAATCTGAATTTAGGTGAAGTTGTGTTGATTGCAAGTTGTGAAATTATGCCGAAAGGAGAATGAAAGCAAAGATTGCAAGTGCTGAAAAGAAATCACACCACTTGAAATTTTGAGCCCCCCAAAATATGCAAGTACAAAATCAAAATATGTCAAGCTTAGCCAAGAATGCATCTTAGAGCAATCAATGTAAGACTTTAAGCAAACAGGACGTCAGACTTAGTCGAAAATGCATCCTAAGAGACCCAAATTTTAGGCACTTTATAAACTAGTGATTTTTTAACAAATAACAAGCCTAAGCTATGGATAATTTAATTAAAAACACTTTTGAAAAAAATGTCACCCAAATTTGAGCTACTATTTGTAAGATATTAAAGATTCAATTTCTCATAAACTAGTGTTTTTACAAAAAAATAGCACTAAAAATTTAAAAAATGCCTATTTTGAGAGAGAAAGTGGCCTTCCAACCACTCATTAGACTCAACATAGAGCAAGGAATCCAAAGGAGGTATTTTTGAGTGGGAATTGGCCTCCTACCAATCTGGGCCTCACCCTTCGTCTTCGATAGGCAAAGATATAAGTTTAAATTTAAACCCCCAAATTATCAAATTGTTTAAAATACTTAATACTCAGTCAAATTGACTGATTTATTTTTTAAACAAGTCAATTTTAACCAAAAAAATTAAGTAAAAGACAATTTAATGGATGGCCAAGTGTCTAAGGGCCCACATGGGATGCCAAACACGAAAAAAGTGTGCCATTTTCAAAATAAAGCAGTTTTAAGCTTGTTGGGCAAAAAAAGGAGAGATATTGAATTTGCAGACCTCACAAATCTCAACACACAGTAGCAAGTTTCAACGCAATAGAGAAGAGACAAAGCAAATGCAGGAAAAAAGATGTCAAGTGTAGGAAAAGGATGCCAAGTGTAGGAAAAGGATGCCAAGCTATTGGAAAAGGATGCCAAGCTGCTGGAAAAGGATGACAAGTTGCTGGAAAAGGATGCCAAGCTACTCAAATGAGTAGATCCAACACCAAATGCAGCTAGCAGATCTTAGTTGGAGAAAATATGTAGCAAACTTGAGTCTGCCTACATTAATCCAACGCTCCTTTATATTCTGAAAATTGAAAATAAAAAAAGAGCAGCAAAACTCAATGCATTATGTCAAAAAGTGATGCCAAGCATTGATTTTTCCACAAATTGCCTTGTTGTAGATCTAAATGAAACTCAACATAAGTAATTTTTTTAACAGATTTCTATATAGATTTGCATGAGTTTTCAAGAAACTCTACCAAAACTCTCAAATGCAACCGAGTTAAAAAAAACTACTAAGAAAGTAAAGTAAGAATTTTAGATTAAACTAAAAGCATAACAAGACACACGATTATCAGGGTGGATCTGATACCATATCAGAGTTGTTGCTAGAATCCAAAAAATGTGAATGCAATGGAGACGTGATCACACGAGATGAAGCTAGTGCACATCACATAGATGCTAAAGCAATTTAAAACTATAAAAGAAGATAAATTGCACAAGACAAATAGGAGAAAACCCAATATTTGGTTAACATAAGATGTCTAAAGTGAATAATACATATAGGAGAGCACGTAAGTAACTCCTCCACAAAAGGTGGTCAAGGCACCCCAAGAATAGACTGTAACTTCTCCATGAAAGGTGGTGACAAGGTGCTAAGAATAGATAAGTAGCTCCCATACCTAGAATAGCTAGTTAAAGGAGTTACTTATGACATTCTTATGACACTTATGACACATCTATGACACACATCTCCACATAAGCTAGCCTATCCCACGAATGTAGGAAAACTCCATGTAAGCACAAATATATAATTTCCCTAATTGAATAATAGGGAAAAATAAAAACCTACACTAATAGAATCATGGATGGGTTAGTGAGATTCCATGTGAGTTCTTTCAAGGTAATCATAATAGGGATGGTGCTAAGGTTGGCATTATCCTAAGTAATCAAGAAGAATATACCTCTTGGGATGAATTAGAACTCTTTTGCTTAGAAAAATATAGTTAGCCTTCATGTATAAAAATGCCATTAGGTGAGAAGGTTTTAAATGTTTCCATAGTCCAACACAAAGAAAGTCTTGAACCATATGAAGAGTATGTCTAAATTGCAGACATATTTATCCCATTTCATCTATTAGAGAGCATGTTAAAAATATTAGTAATCATGAAGCAATTGAGTTCAAAAAAGCAAAGGTCTAAAAGGTAGCTTGTTTCATGTCTTTTCTCATCACATAAAGATGACTTAAGGAGTTTTCCTTTTGATCTAGGAGGATTAGTTTTGAAAAGGTCTTGTATATATTAGAGTAGTTTTTATGTTTTCCTCTAAGTGCCTTATGCACATTATTTTCCTATTGTGTGTTTCCCTTCCATAAGTGCCTTGGGAATTTTTTTTTCTTTTGTTATTTTTGGTCCTTGTTTGTTCCAAGAGAAGTTATCCAAGGGTTGGAAGTCAGTTTTCAGATTTATATTAGTATGTTGAACCAAATAGGAAACTCTATGCTTAATAGAATAGCCAGGACAAATGGCCTAGGTTCTCAATTATGCTTTCTAGTTGAGTTGCCAAAGATGTTGTCCAATTTTGGCCCACATACCAAGATTTTACCTAGATATATCAGCTAATTAGTTCCTTATTGACCAAATGATCAAATGACTTGCACAAGCATAAAAGAGCCAGACCATCATCACACATCATGCAAAAATAAACAAATCAGTCTAGTTGCACATTTGATATATGAACTTGGGAGGTCAAACATAGCCAAAATAATGCATGGACATGATTATTTTAGTCCCATAAACATCCTCTACCAATTTTATATCTTGATGAGTTCTCTACCTCAAGATATAAGCCATTAAAGTTAGACTTGTAAAATGAAATATGTGCAAGGATGTCAAGTTTAAGCTTCATGAAATAACCATTTGAATTAAAATTTATTAAGGATGAATGTAGAGTTGAAAAGTTTTAATATCTTGAGTGATTTAATAAATATCTAATAGTGTGTGTTGACTGATAAGGCCAATGGCTCTTGAAGATGTAATCTAGCACATTTGATCATGCATTGAAGATCAATGGTGAGCATCCAGTCAAAAAGTCAAAGGATATCTAGGGTGAGCACACAAGTGATAAGTGGAATAATCTTGGGATTATAATATAGATCTAATCATGTGTATATGAATCTTAAGTTAGTAGGTCTAGGTAGATTGATGGTACACATGCAATCATATAAAGCAGATCTAACAACAAGTACTAGGTCAAAAGGCTAGTGGATAGAGCAAATGTGAAGGTGACATGTGTCTCAATTATATTAGACTGGTAGAATATCTATGGCTCAAATTAATTCATACAAAGGGATATCTATGGTACACATGAGGTCAAGGAGTCAAAGAACTAATAGCAAGATCTTGAGAATGAATGAAGGGTTAACCAATGGCACAATTTGAGAAGTCCCAGATCAAGACCAATAGTTGTTGTTAAAAGTTGAAATCTAGGGACTTCAAATAGAGGTTGAATTTGAATCATGTCAAACCAAGGTATATATTTCAAAGGATTCCATTAAAGTTTAGTTGAGACCTCTATTGGAGGATATAAAGCATTTATACTTAATTTTATTGTGTTTTCAACATCATGTATAATAAGTCCTTGGATTCCACAAGTTTTAGAGGTAGAATAGGTTTTTTCATACCTATTATGGTTCAAGAAAGATGTTATTTAGTCTATAATCTCTTCATGGATATAGATATATGAAAACCAATAAATGAGATTGATTTTCGATCTATAGTAATACCTATGTTCAAATTTGAAATATGGGTAGGTTTGTGATTAATAAAAGAGTGTCTTGTCTATTGACATAGTCATAACTTGTAGCTGCTAAAATTAGACTTAGGAATGGCTCTATCAAGTTCATGGATATGAAGACTTTGTCCTCATATTGAAAGCAAGTGGAGATGGTGTAGAAGATCAAATCAAATGGATTCAAGGATTAGAGAGTATAGTGGAGCATTTATTTCTTCTCAAATAATTTTAGTCTTAATTAAATTAAATATGGTTCAAAAATCAAGAAGTATGGTAGCTCAATTAATTATATCAAATGGTGTGTTCCCCCTCTCTCTCTCTCCCATTTATCCTATATCTCTTATTATTTTCCATTTGTAAACTCTCTCTCACTTTTGATGAGAAATTATCTCTCAATTCTAGAAGAGTAGAGACTCTCATTTGATAAGGCTACACCCTATCAAAATTTGTATGAAAGAACTATTAAAGTAATGAAGACTTTTTTTGCCTATTTCCCCCTCTAAATTCTATGTAGAAAAGCTTGTGCATGATGGAATTGTGAAGGAGAATCTCCCATGACCATGATACTCCTTTCTTGCTCACTTCTAGGTGTCTTCAAGTTAGTTGCAGGTCTAAGTTAGTTTTCTTTCTATCATTGATGCAAGCTCTCAGTGAGTCTTATAATTCCTCTTTGCATTTATTCATTGCTTCTTGAACCTAGTTTATGAAACACTTATGCAACTAGCTAAATTTTGTGATATTTTGTGATCTATCATTGTCTTATGACTCCTTAGTGTTTACTTCATGCTTATGTGAGTTATCATTTAAATTTGGTGCATCACTTGGTTAACTTTCTTAGGATCCATTTCCCCCTTTCTAACCCTTTTCTTAGTGTAAACATTAGTATAGGTGATCCATCAAGAGGAAGTTCTCCTTATCTAGAGGTCCAACCCCACCATAGGTGACCCAAAGCTTGGGGTTGTTCTCATAGTGTATCTCAATTGGAGAGAGCCTGAATAACCCTCCATAAGGGTGAAAATTGATGATAAAATAGTATCAAAGTCAAATAATGCATAGATGGCCCCTGCCAAAGCAATTAAAGTAAGCACAACAAAATTTTAATTAAGTGCAATTTTTTAAGAGGGGTGAAAAATTTTAGCATTAAAACCTCTCTTTTTCACAAATGGATATCTTTTTAAATATAAAACCTCCTAGGGTCAACCTAGACCTCTTTTAGCACTTGCACAAGCATTAAAATGGTATAAATAAATGATTTTTATCCCTCTAACCACTAGAGGGAAATTATATGCAAAATACACATTCAAACTCAAAATAATTTGTGTATAATTAAGGTTATCAATCCTTATTCTATCCTACTTCTACATACTACCATCTACTACATTCCTAAGCTTAGATTACCTATATTTATAGTCTTAAGCTCATTCAAATCACTCAATTAAACTATCATATTATCTTCACTTTTACTTGTACCAACACTTAGGTGGGGAGAGCTACATCATGATTTATCCCTCTTTAGAGGATATTTATGTAGGTAAATCTCATCATAATGGGGTGCTAAGGATGTCCAACCTACCCCACTAACAAACACACTTTTTATCTTGTATTAATCAAATGCCCTAGATATATGGATGATTAGGGTTTACTCACAAATTTAGTCAAATTAAAAAATATATAGGGTTTTAGAACTCATGCATGCAAGAATAGACCTCACAGATCTACACATAGGTGCACCCAGAAGCTCATGATAGTCTTGCATAGAGGACACTACTACCACATTTACAATAATGGTGCTACTATCTAATTATGGTTTTGCTATTTAGGAGGGGTTATGACACCAATATCCTACTTTCAACACTTAGACTAGCTTCTACCTCAATTTTTATTACATCTTGATTTTCCTCTAAATTCATTAATCTATTAATTTTTAGATTTTATGGTTAATGATTGGTTAAATTATTGTATTAAGTAGATGGATTAGTAATTTAATGATTTGTGGATAGTTATATATTACTTATGATCATGATATTTAACTTGTTATATGTTCATATTTTTTAATGGTACATATGATTATGATTATTCAATTTGTTCAGTTACAACAGTTTATTATGAATTATTTTATGATATGGTCTAACTATTATTTATTGCACTAAGGTGGATACATGATGGATTCTATCCTCCAAATTATGATTGAGGTAGGGTATCATCATCAAAAATAGAGGAGATGGATTTGAGTGGGGGATGAGAGAATGAGGCTAAAACCCCTGCACAAACCACATAGCTTATCATTCTTCTTATTGTTTATTGAATGGTTGATATTTGTTATTCACAGTGTGCATTATATTACTAATGTGTTTATTCTATTTTATTTTTTACTTGTTTTGTAACTCTTGATTGTTGTTTATATTTATGTCAAAATACTTGCATACATGAGATTTTTTGATGGCTAAGATGTTTATGTGTTGTATCAAAATAAAAAAAGGATAGGATATATGCATTAGTCAAATGCTTAATAATCTATTCATTTATATATCTTGGTAACTGAATGGGGAATGGTACCTTATTGGGTTGATCTAATATGACTATATTTTTTTTTGTGTTAATATTGATTGAAACTCACTATAGATTTAAATGTTAAACATCATAGGGGTCAAATTGGTGGCATGTTTATGAAATAGTTATTAAAATGTGTGATGTTTTAATTAAAGGTGTATGTTAGGAAATTTATGGCTAACTTAAGACCCATGCTTGATTTAAATAAAAGACATAGTTTAAATAAAAAGGTAATAATCATAATGTTAAAATTATTATATAGTTTGGCATATTCTTAAGAATTGAGGGCTTCAAACTACTTGGATTTTAGACATTTAGAAGCAATGATTTTGGGAATCGAATGGGAGACTTGGTCAAACTACATGGTTTTGATATGATTGAATTTATTTTTTGAAGGAACTTGATTATGAGTTGGGTTATGGCTAGTCACCATGCAAAAAATTTCTAGAATAATTATAGAACTAAATATTCATTAATTGAAGACCCAATTTTATGGTGGTTATTTGAGGGTTTTGGCATGAATAACATGAGAAATTTGAGATATATGGAGGGTAGATGGTTTTAGAGGAGAGTAAAATGGATTATGAGAGTTTTTGGAAGAAGGAACTTGGATTTGAATAACTTAGAATACATACTTTGGTAGGGATTATTTTATTAAATTAATGGTCTTATCATTTTAAAATGAGTATAGAATGTCCTCGTATATGTCATTGATTTGCATGAAATGGGTTTCTATATTTTGAATAGATTTTTTTTTAAATAGGGTATATGTAATCAAACCAGGAGATGGGTATGATCCATTCATTAGTTCAATTACATATAACCTAACTCATTTCCTAAATGGCTATGTGATTGAATAATATTGTGAATATCTGATAAGACTTGGGTTTTATTTGGCATTAGTTATAAGGGAAATTGTAGACCTAGTTATGACAAGTTTTAGATTGTGAATAACAAGTTTATTTAGAACCATCCAATTTATAATTTATATCTATCATTATATATGTGCTTTTGAAATTAGTTCGACTCTATTTTTACACTAATAAATATTTATTCATGAATGTTTATCAATTGTACCATTTTTGAGTTGAAATGTCAGTTTCAAGTGTTTTAGGAAATGATGTGATTGATTACGATTTTAATTATTCTTGGAATGAATTCTGAATTATGTGAAAAATAATTATAATTTATATAAAAAATAGGGGGTTATTTATAAATGACCTTGGGGATGGGTTCAGTCCATCCACCAAGATGAGTACAAATAAACCCAACCCCAGTCATTTACTTGATATGCACATTGTGAAACCTAAGAATAATTTATACTCATGGTTTTAAGATTACATTGGTGGAAACATACCTTTTTTTAAACTTTTTTGAGCTGTGTAAACATTTGAGACTAGTAATGGCTGTAACAGACTAAAAGTGTTTATCAATAATTTAGGGATTTTGAATAATTTGAATTATTTACATTTATTGATATATGAATGTGAATATAAATTAAGTTGAATCTAATTTTTTTAGCATATATCTCCATTATTTAAGGAGTTTGGGTGGTTATGAACATTCATGATATATGTTGATTAATTTCATGTTGGTTTTATGACCATAATTTTGTCAAAGAATGACTTCTTAAATTCGTAATTTCTTATTATACTAGCAGTAGGAGGATTGAATTAGATGTGTGAATATTATGTTAACATGAGTTGAGATTGTAGCTATTATAAGGTATTTTTGAGTTATGTTAAATCTTATAGATACATTTGGTAATTGTGTTCTTGTTAGATAGTTAAATGGGAACAATTAATTTGTGATTGGATGTCTATAGTGTTAGTGTGTGGAGCTAAAAGCTTCAACTATTTGCTAACACAAGAAGAGGATGCTGAAGAACCAGAGGAACTGGTGTCAGTAGTATAACCGACATTGGTCACAGACAGTGCAGAAGGAAACCGGCGATGGCAGGTAGTCGACTGACGTCGGCAGCACCAGGCAAGCAGGGACCGACGTCGATTGCCTATGTATTTCCAGAACTGCTGTTGATGAACAGTCAGTTAAGTGAAGCAAGTGTTTACATGTTAAATGACTAATTATAGTCACGAGTTGCATGTCTAATTATTGTAGTTAGATTTCTATTTTTGTAACCATGGGATTCTATTTAAAGACCCATGAGGCATGTATTGTAATCATCAAGAAGGCAAGTAAAAGCATTGAAGCAAGCAAGGTCAAGGAGATCTATAGGTGTAAGGTCAAGGAGATCAGCTGAAGAATTCAAGGAGGGATAGCAACTCAAGTTGTAGAGTTGGTTTTGTGTTGAGCAAGAGAGAGAGGGAAGAAGGTCTTAAGGCATGGCAAGCCTTTGAGGTGGAGGAAGAAGTGGCATCTTCCTTATTGTATTTTCTTCTAGTAATATCTAATACAAGAGTGTGTATTGTCTCTCAAATTCTTTGTTGTCTCAAGTTTCTAGTTACTTTATCATTCTGGTATAATTTCGTGTTTAATTGCTTATAAGAAAGTAATCAATTATGCTTCTGTTGGATAAGGGGTCACCTAACAGTTGGTATCAGAGCATATTGATTGTTGTAGGTTCTCCTGACAAGTGGTATGAGAGCTACGGTTTGTAGGAAGCAGGTTAATTTTTTGATTACAGGTCATTCATAGGGTTTTTTGATTGAGTGGGAGTTCAGCAATGGCAAAAGACAGTAAGCTACAAATGGAGAAGTTTAACGGCAAGAATTATCAACACTGGAGGATGCAGATTGAGGATTATCTGTATCAGAAGGATCTGTACTTACCATTGGGTGGGGTTGCATGCAAGCCCACAGATATGAAGGATGAAGAATGGAGTATTCTTGATCAGAAGGCTCTCGGTTCCATAAGGTTGAGCCTTGCATCGTCTGTGATTTCCAGCTTATCATAGTGCAAGACAATGGAAGAGTTGATAAAGTCCTTGGCAAATTTATATAAAAATCCCTCAGCTTCTAATAAGGTATATCTTATGAAGCAGCTATTTACTTTGCAAATGCAGGAAGGTGGATCAGTACATACTCATCTCAGTGATTTCCATGGTTTGGTAAACCAACTAGCTTCAGTCAATATTGTTTTTGATGATGAGGTAAAGGCTCTCTTGATTTTATGTTCTTTGCCTGAAAGTTGGGATGGTTTTGTTATGGTAGTAAGTAATTCTGCATCTGCTTCTAAAATCTTAAAAGTTGATGATGTGAGTGTGATCTTGAATGAAGAAATACACAGGAGAAGCACAGGTGAATCATCAGGGAATGCTCTAAGTGTAGAAAGTAGGGGAAGGCAAAGGGAGAAGGTTGAGCAAGGGAAATCAAGGTCAGGAAGGAGATCTAAGTCCAAAGGTATTACCTGCTAGTTTTGTGGAAAGAAAGGACATACAAAGGAGTGTTGGTTGAGAGATAAAGAGGATCAACATGTAGGTACTGAAGAAGCAAAGGATGCAAATATTTTGGTACAGGATGCTCTCATACTTTCTTTGGATAATCAGGTAGGATCATGGATTTTAGATTCTGATTCATCTTTTCATGTATCCCCAAACAGAGATTTGTTTCATGAGTATGAACAAGGAGACTTTGGAGTGCTCTATTTAGGGGATTGTACGCCTTGTCAAATAGTTGGAAAAGGAAAAGTGCAGCTGAGATTGCAGATTGACAACACATGGGTGTTGAAGGAGGTCATGCATGTTCCAATTCTGAAGCAGAGTCTGATTTCTATAGGAAGGTTAGGAGATGAGGGATGCATAATAACCCTCACAGCAGATTCTTGGAAGGTTACCAAGGGAGCACTTGTTTTAGCGAGAGGCAAGAAAGTAGATACTCTTTATCTATCTACTTGTATTACTAATTCTACTTCTGGTGTAGATTCGAAGATGTGGTCTAATAGGCTTGGTCACAAGAATAAGAAGGGAATGGAAATTCTTGATTCGAAAGGTATGTGTTCAGATTCGAAAAGTATAGATAGAGTTCATTGAAAAAAAAGGAAATTTGATGCTTTTGACAGGAACAAAGAAGCCTTAGTGTTTATGGAGGAGATGAAGGATAGAGATTAGTCACAGGGGCTGAATAAATCTGAGCAGGGCAGCATGGATAGAGGTTTGATCCAAGAAGAGCTCACGGATGAAAATTTCATCACTTACAGGAACACACAGACACTGATGTCCATCACATGGGACTGACGTCGGTCAGCCAAATACCGACATCAGTCATGTGTAGACTAGCAAGGTTGGTAAGTCGAGAAGGAGAAGTCTGACGTTGGTCATAAGGATCGATGTCGACAGGAGGGATGCCGGCGTCAGCCAGGGAAATGACGTCGACAGTCAGGGTCAGTGCAGGGAATCGACATCGATCGAGAGCAGACTGGGAGATGGCCGAGATCAGTCACTGAAACAGATGTTGGGTGGATCAATGAGTCTCAAACACCCATATGGAGGTCAGAAAAGGTATGTGAACCTCATATTTATTTTTCACCTTTTTTATATTGCTTACTAATAGTCAAGAACTAGTAAGATGGAAGAAGTAATGCAGGTAGAATCTAGAAATAGTGGGAGCTTGACATGGATGAGGAGTGTGAGTCCTTAGAATAGAGCCAAATAGGTATTTGTTGGTAGAGTTGTCAGCTAGAAGGAAGCACTGGATAGAGGGATGGATTCCCATTTTAGAGAAGAGAGTGGATGGACACATGAGATAGAAGGCTATGGTATATGGTCTTGAGTAGGCTGCAGACAATGGAGGTTTGACCATTGTATTTTATCTTTACATGGCTGGATAATATTAGCTACATTATCTTGTTACTGTATTGTGTTACTTGTTGCAGGGTTTCATATACAGGGAGTTTTTTGAGCTAAGGGTAGAGTTGGTTCAGAAGTATATCATGAAGAATTTGCGAGCAACAAAATTCTTGTGGCATAAGTGACAGGTTCAACATCACAGGTTTTAGTGGTGGTTGGTCTTCAAGAGTGACTTTGAAGAGGGATATAGAGCCTAAGGAAAAAAATAGATGGTATACAGGTACAGATACAGTAGCATCTATTTATCTCCAGGTGGGAGATTATTAGTGTATGGAGCTAAAAGCTTCAACTATTTGCAGACACAAGAAGAGGGTCGATAGTATAACCGACGTCGGTCACAGACAGTGTAGAAGGAAACTGGCGATGACAGGTAGTCGGCTGACATCGGTAGCACCAGGTAAGCAGGGACCGATGTCAGTCACCTGTGTATTTCCAGAACTGCTGTTGACGAACAGTCAGTTAAGTGAAGCGAGTGTTTGCATGTCAAATGACTAATTATAGTCACGAGCTGCGTGTCTAATTATTGTAGTTAGATTTCTATTTTTGTAACCATGGGATTCTATTTAAAGACCCATGAGGCATGTATTGTAATCATCAAGAAGGCAAGTAAAAGCATTGAAGCAAGCAAGGTCAAGGAGATCAGCTGAAGCATTCAAGGAGGGATAGAAACTCAGGTTGTAGAGTTGGTTTTGTGTTGAGCAAGAGAGAGAGGGAAGAAGGTCTTGAGGCGTGGCAAGCCTTTGAGGTGGAGGAAGAAGTGGCATCTTCCTTATTGTATTTTCTTCTAGTAATATCTAATACAAGAGTGTGTATTGTCTCTCAAATTCTTTGTTGTCTAAAGTTTCTAGTTACTTTATCATTCTGGTATAATTTCATGTTTAATTGCTTATAAGAAAGTAATCAATTATGCTTCTGTTGGATAAGGGGTCACCTAGCAGTTGGTATCAGAGCATATTGATTATTGTAGGTTCTCCTGACAAGTGGTATCAGAGCTATGGTTTGCAGGAAGTAGGTTAATTTTTTGATTACAGGGCATTCACAAGGTTTTCTGATTGAGTGGGAGTTCAGCAATGGCAGAAGAAAGTAAGCTATGAATGGAGAAGTTTAACGACAAGAATTATCAACACTGGAGGATGTAGATTGAGGATTATCTGTATCAGAAGGATCTGTACTTACCATTGGGTGGGGTTTCATGCAAGCCCATAGATATGAAGGATGAAGAATGGAGTGTTCTTGATCAGAAGGCTCTCGGTTCCATAAGGTTGAGCCTTGCATCGTCTGTGATTTTTAGCTTATCACAGTGCAAGACAATGGAAGAGTTGATAGCCCTTGGCAAATTTATACGAAAAGCCCTCGGCTTCTAATAAGGTATATCTTATGAAGCAGCTATTTACTTTGCAAATTCAGGAAGGTGTATCAGTACATATTCATCTCAGTGATTTCCATGGTTTGGTAAACCAACTAGCTTTAGTCAATATTGTTTTTGATGATGAGGTAAAGGCTCTCTTGATTTTATGTTCTTTGCCTGAAAGTTGGGACAGTTTGGTTATGGCAGTAAGTAATTCTGCATCTGCTTCTAAAATCTTAAAAGTTGATGATGTTGTGAGTGTGATCTTGAATGAAGAAATACTCAAGAGAAGCACAGGTGAATCATCAAGGAATGCTCTAAGTGCAGAAAGTAGGGGAAGGCAAAGGGAGAAGGTTGAGCAAGGGAAATCAAGGTTAGGAAGGAGATTCGAGTCTAAAGGTATTACCTGCTGGTTTTGTGGAAAGAAAGGACATACAAAGGAGTGTTGGTTGAGAGATAAAGAGAATCAATATGCAGGTACTGAAGAAGCAAAGGATGCAAATATTGTGGTACAGGATGCTCTCATACTTTCTTTGGATAATCAGGTAGGATCATGGATTTTATATTCTAGTTCATCTTTTCATGCATCCCCAAATAGAGATTTGTTTCATGAGTGTGAATAGGGAGACTTTAGAGTGATCTATTTAGGGGATTGTACGCCTTGTCAGATAGTTGGCAAAGGGAAAGTGCAGCTGAGATTGCAGATTGAAAACACATGGGTGTTGAAGGAGGTCATGCATGTTCCAATTCTGAAGCAGAGTCTGATTTCTGTAGGAAGGTTAGGAGATGAGGGATGCACAATAACCCTCACAGCGGATTCTTGGAAGGTTACCAAGGGAGCACTTATTTTAGTGAGAGGTAAGAAAGTAGATACTCTTTATCTATCTATTTGTATTACTGATTCTAATTCTGGTGTAGATTTGAAGATGTGGTCTAATAGGCTTGGTCACAAGAATAAGAAGGGAATGGAAGTTCTTGATTCGAAAGGTATGTGTTCAGATTCAGAAAGTATAGATAGAGTTCATTGCAAAAAAAGAAAATTTGATGCTTTTGACAGGAACAAAGAAGCCTTGGTGTTTATGGAGGAGATGAAGGATAGAGATCAGTCACAGGGGTTGAATAAATTTGAGCAAGGTAGCATGGATAGAGGTTTGATCCAAGAAGAGCTCACGAATGAAAATTTCATCACTTACAGGAACACACAGACACTGATGTCCGTCACATGGGACCGATGTCGGTCAGCCAGATACTGACATCGGTCATGTGCAGACTAGCAGGGTCGGTAGGTCAGGCAGGAGAAGTCTGACATTGGTCATAAGGACTGATGTCAGCAGGAGGGACACTGGCGTCAGCCAGGGAAATGTTTTTGGCAGTCAGGGTCAATGCAGGGAACTGACATCGGTCGAGAGCAGAGTGGGAGATGGCCTAGATCAGTCACTAGAACGGATGTTGGGTGGATTAATGAGTCTTAAACACCCATATAGAGGTCAAAAAAGGTATGTGAACCTCATATTTTTTGTTCACCTTTTTCATATTGCTTACTAATAGTCAAGAACTAGGAAGATGGAAGAAGCAATGCAGGCAGAATCCAGAAACAGTTGGAGCTTGACATGGATGAGGAGTGTGAGTCCTTGGAGTAGAGCCAAACAGGTATTTGTTGGTAGAGTTGTCAGCTGGAAGGAAGCACTGGATAGAGGGATGGATTCCCATTTTAGAGAAGAGAGTGGATGGACACATGAGACAAAAGGCTATGGTATATGGTCTTGAGTAGGTTGCAGACAATGGAGGTTTGACCATTGTATTTTATCTTTACCAGGTTGGATAATATTAGCTACATTATCTTGTTACTGTATTGTGTTACTTGTTGCAGGGTTTCATATACAGGGAGTTTTTTGAGCTAAGGGTAGAGTTGGTTTAGAAGTATATCATGAAGAATTTGGGAGTAGCAAAATTCTTGTGGCATAAGTGACAGGTTCAGCATCACAGGTTTCAGTGGTGGTTGGTCTTCAAGAGTGACTTTGAAGAGGGATATAGAGCATAAGGAAAAAAATAGATGGTATACAAGTACAAGTACAGTAGCAACTATTTATCTCCAAGTGGGAGATTATTAGTGTGTGGAGCTAAAAGCTTCAACTATTTGCAGACACAAGAAGAGGATGCTGAAGAACCAGAGGAACTGGTGTCGGCAGTATAACCGACGTCGGTCATAGATAGTGCAGAAGGAAACTGGCGACGGCAGGTAGTCGGCCGACATCGGCAGCACCAGGCAAGCAGGGATCGATGTCGGTTGCCTGTGTATTTCTAGAACTACTGTTGACGAACAGTCAGTTAAGTGAAGTGAGTGTTTACATGTCAAATGACTAATTATAGTCACGAGCTGCGTGTCTAATTATTGTAGTTAGATTTCTATTTTTGTAACAATGGTATTCTATTTAAAGACCCATGAGGCATGTATTGTAATCATCAAGAAGGCAAGTAAAAGCATTGAAACAAGCAAGGTCAAGGAGATCAACTGAAGCATTCAGGGAGGGATATCAACTCAGGTTGTAGAGTTGGTTTTGTGTTGAGCAAGAGAGAGAGGGAAGAAGGTCTTGAGGTGTGGCAAGCCTTTGAGGTGGAGGAAGAAGTGGCATCTTCCTTATTGTATTTTCTTCTAGTAATATCTAATACAAGAGTGTGTATTGTCTCTCAAATTCTTTGTTGTCTCAAGTTTCTAGTTACTTTATCATTCTGGTATAATTCCATGTTTAATTGCTTATAAGAAAGTAATCAATTGTGCTTCCATTGGATAAGGGGTCACCTAACAGTTGGTATCAGAGCATATTGATTGTTGTAGGTTCTCCTGACATATAGGTATTTTGAACACTTATTTTAAACCTATTGTTTTGGGTGAATTTCCTTTATTTAATGTTAAACTTAATTATGTAAGTTACACACACACACACACACACACACACACACACACACACACACACACACACACACACACACACACACACACACACACACACACACACACACACACACACACACACACACACACACAATTGAAGCTATATTTATCTAATGTTTTACTAAGACTGTATACTCATATATACATGGGTCTTACCTAGAAATATACTCCTACTTGATGTACTTTTTGCATATGCTTGTATCATGGTATTAATAGATGTAGATATTGTATGACTATTAAAATTAAAAATATATAGTTGGATAATTTATAACACAAAAGGGACTAATCAAGACATAAGAATGTATAAAGGTTTTATGATGTGTTAATGGAATAATATTTGGTTATTAAATGGGAAAAAGGAATTTTGTATGTGCATGAATAATATTTTATGGATAAATTAAACATAGCTAAAAGTCAGATTTCTAAGTATGAAACCATTATTTTAATAAAGAAATAATGGATTATTATTGTTGTTTTAATGTTAATATGAACTAGCTACTTAAATAAAATAACTATGAATATTATCAAAATAATTGTTTAGAACCATTTAATATGCATATGATGGGAAAATATGTGACTATATGATTTCCATGTGTTTTTATATGGTGTGGCATTATTTATGGGAATCTATATGTATTTTAATACATTTGTATTTTAATAATTATTATGTTTATATGTACCTAATATTAATGACACTAAACAAGTAGGAGAAATGATATTCACATACTTACTTGGTGTCACTATAGACAGGTTTTAATAAATCCAAATGAGTTGTGTGTGTGAATTTGACAGATCTTGAGATCTAGAAAACTATATGAAAACTTTAGATAAAGTAATTTTTATAGTTTAAACATTATAAATTCACTTATTTGACTTAGTTTACATGATTTACATGTTATCATTTTATAATGTCTTTCTTTATGATATGTTTCAAGTAATAATTATTTTACAACACATGGGTTTTAGTTGACATTATCAATTCCTGCATCATCACTATCTATCCATCTATGAAGGGAGGGTCATTTCCTTGTTGGGAGATTATTTAGGGGATCAATGGTTCATGGTTGGTGTATAAAATCACTCAAATTATACTTTCCCTCCCCTCCAGTATTCAACTGATAGTGGATTTACTCATAAATTCTTTTAGATAATAACGAGTTCATTTATACTCATATGTTCTATGGAACTTATATATTTTTATTTGATATTTAGATATTTAATATTATATACTTGTCCTATTTGATGGTAATTTTATAATTATTTATTTTTTTATACTTATATCTATTTTGATATTACTCTAGTAGTGGTTGATTGTTGATCTGGGTATTCTAGTACTATTACATGTTTTATGTATAGAAGCAAATCTATATTCATGTATATTGATCATTAATTAAATGAATCATATGATTAACCTAATAGTTAAAATAATATTTTACTTAATGATGTATTTAGCTAAATATCATTAGTACTTAGAATTAGTGAAGATAATGTGTTAATGAGTTAATTTAAAAAATTAACCTAGTTATAGTTTAACCCTGAGGGTTGTTACAGTTTCCAGCCTACAGATCATCTATCCTGGTTGTTTTACATCTAAGTTCTTACTTACACTATTTATTAATATTTTTATAAAGGTAAAAGTTAGTCAATTTTATAACAAATCAATGGCTATATTTATTTTATATTATTACCCTGATTTAACATTCTTAGTTCTTTAACAAATATAGGATTTACACTTTACTAAGTCTTAAAAGTTTAAAATAAATAAAAATGCCTCCCTTAGGTTGTTTTTAGATTCCAATAATATTTCCTCTATCACAATATGTGTCAAAGTCATGATATTTAAATTCCCATTATTATATAGCATTTTAATCAATCAACCTTTAACACATCGCATGACATCCATAGCCTCATTAGCATGTTGATGTGTTGAGTTTCCTTATAATGGTGTTATATACAAGTTTCAAGGAGATACCAATCCATGGAATTTTTTAAAATTCTAAGAATGAGGTGTCTTGGCATAACATTTTATGAATCACAACATTTTAATTATCCTATCAACTCTATGCAAGGTTACAACTATCACATTAAATTAATAAGAAACATACCAAATAATCTCTTATATTTAGATGATGAAACCTAATGAGATTAGTTTTGAAATTAAAACTTTTGATATCTCTCCTCACATAATCACTCAATTTCCTCCTTCTATACAACCTCTATATTGTCAAAAACCATTAGAAGAAATTCTTTTCACTCTAACAAAAACTAAACACTCCATTCATCATGCCTTTTTGATCGATAAAATCATCAATGCATGTATTATTTATCTTCACACTCTTGATTAAAATTATGGATATTATTTAGATGATTTATTTTTAGTAGACTTTGATCAAGCTAAAAATTATAGATACTTAGACACCATTCTTATTTACAACATTCTCTTAGTTCTATTCATGTATTTCCTTCTCCTTTTATAGTACCTGATATTAGTTCTTTTTTGATGTTCATAGGTCCTAGATGGATCACATACACACTACTCTTCCAATCATTATTGATCCCTTTTAGAGTATGCTTCTTGACCATGCTATGATATGAACTCATCAGTTCATTAGATATTCAAACCCTTCCATATTACTTCCTCCATAGATGTCAACCACACTATGTCAACCTAATTTGAGCTCATTTATTGAAGCCTCCCAACCCAATCATGATGTTATTATAATTTATCCTCCAATTAGTGATGACATGATGAGTATATGTGAAATATTATGAGATCCATAGAGTTTTTGGTCATTAGGCCAAAGATTATCATGCACATTAGCAACATCAAGCCTCAAGCTCTAGTTGTACCATAGATATCTATCCTTCACAATCTTCTCCTAGATGGACTTGTTATTTTAATGGCACATGCATTATTCTACTCATTAATAAAAACTTCGATTGTATATTGATACACTTTATCTAGAGAAGGCATAATCTATAGAAAACAACCTACCCCCTCCTAAGATACTTATAGAATACATCCCTAAATATGGGGAAGTTTACTATCTTTGGCATCAATTTACTACACATCATATAGATATATGTTAAGTTTTAAAATAACATTTACATGATTTTCCATGTCCTATGCCTTCACTAGCTCAACCATATACTCTAGGACATTCATGAATAAAGGCTCATGATTTTTTATGGGCCACATTTCCTCATATATCTGAGTATGTTTAACATTATTTCACATCAATTCCTTACATTGAGTATACCTTACAAAAACTACCCCATGAGCATCATTCTTCTTTTAGCATACCCACTTTCTAAGTAGAGACAGCGCATCATGAAGTCTTTTCATGACTCTTTGCAAATATTGATGATACTTTTATTAAATTTAAATTATAGTTACATAAGGATGTATCAAATATTATGGATGCTATTTCCCATGAAATTTATTGGTACTTTTGAAAACATCATGGTGCTTCATCAAATTATTTATTATATTTTCATATGATTTGGATTTGATTTATGAGCATATATTGATCTTGTGTTTTACTTATCACTTAGAAATGTTTCATGGATTAATTTCATTTTCATTTATTTTTCCCTTATTTTCTCTTTAGGATTTTTTCATTTTATACTTGTTATGATAAATGTTTGAATAATATATCTATTATTGTGACATGATTCTAAATCCACACCCCTTTAATATCTTATCTTTACCATATGATCATCTAACAAGAATATTTCTCATTGTATCACTACATACACAGATTTATATGATCTTCATTTTCCCCTTATCTTCCCTTCATATTAATCATGCATATGGTTAGTCTTGAAATCATATAGTTGTTTATGGGCAAGCCTAATTATTTAGCAACATGATAAAATCTCTAGGTATTTTTTATATTGTAACCAAAGCCTACAACTTATCTATGTTTGTGACTTTTACACTCATGTTGGTTACTTTTAATCCATATGGAAGAAGAATAAAAAATCCATAAAACATTAAAATCCAAATCATTTAAACAAAATTCAATGATAAAAGGGTAAAAATAAACATTCAAAAGTCAATATCACACCAAAATATGTGATTCATATCTTAGAAAATCTCATATTTGTAGTTAAATCTCAAACTCCATAGTTGGCCTCATGATAGACATGAGGTCCATTAGGGTTTGGTAGGCCAATAGATTGGAATAGGAGGTCTCAAAATTATCTATAATGCTACCTAATTTCTCATGCAAGTACTCAATATTCACAATAGATTAATAGCTCTATAAGGGGTCATAAATAATGGGGGAAATGTCATGAGAAGGTAGGCCCATTTTATGTTTCTTGTATATAAAACCTTCATGAGATGATCTTAGTACTACACTTATTCACCTACAAAGTTTTATATCTTATACAAATAGTTATGTTTTGAATTTGGCATCAAATAAATTATTATCACTTATTTATTTAGTATTTCTTAGGCCTACTAATGATTATTACAAATGCCTATGTCATTCTCTCTCCTTTTTAAACTCCTTTTCTCATTTTAACATTCTCAATATTTCTCCTTGATGGATATTGTTTGTTAGCTTATCATACCCCTTTTGTTCTCCTTTTGTGAATTATAATATAAGACCTTGGATAAGATGAATCATTCCTCACAAACACTCTCTTATCACTCATAATCATTTCCAATAATTATCATTCACCTTATTGGTTTACCCTTTGTGATTTTCAATATAAGACCTTGGATAGGACTAAGCTTTCCTCACAAAATATCCTCAAGATTCATACTGATGAGTCCACACTATGACTCATTATAACCATGATATATCATCTTTCAAAACCACTAATATTCCATTTGAGTTGATCATTTCATGCATTCTTAGGGATTATAACTAGTCTAAGGTAAAATATGAATGATTTTGTCTCTTTAAATTTATGTGAGTTTGAGATATCATTCTTTACATAATGTTCTAACTATTTGCATGTTTAGTCTTCCATTTTTTATACATATAAGTATTATAGCATATAAATAAGAGTTTTTATATGAGATCATGAAGACAAGGAAGTGTCATTACCATGAACTAATCATTAGATCAAAGCTTCAGACTTTGTCAAACATTTTATAGACCTTGACAAATAGCTACAGATTACGACAATCAAGTTATGGATTTTGACAGTCATGCTATGAACTTCCATAATATGTTATGAAATAATCCACAATATGTTTTAAGGCATTTCAAAATTTCATTTAGTTATTCCATGATGATCCAAGACTCCTCTATATACTTTCTATTTTTACACATGTCTATATATAGACTTCTATTTATGTGTAGCTTTCCATTTATAGAAGCTAGTAGATATAGATTACAACTTTATATAAGATGATATGAATACATTAGATATAAAATTTGTTAACAAATTATGGCTGGAAGAATCAATTACAAATTTAATGAGGATCTTCCCAACCACGTGTGGATCTTGTTGTAATGTCCATCTCTATTTTGGCCATATAAACCAATCTCTATAAATATCCTCTTGTTTAGTTATTCAAGCTATTACCTAATATTTAGGATAGTTTATTTTTTATCCTATAAAAGGTATATCCTTGCTTTATCTATAAGGTTTGAAAACATTGTAATAATTGTCATTTTGAATACAATAATATTTTGTGATAAAGAATACTCTTTCATTTCTATGCATTAGTTAAGATTGCTTTTTAAGGATTGAGTTATTTTGACCTTGAATACAAGGGTAAGGGCCCACTCCCCAAGGAGATAGGACATGTATACTTTTGGTATTTATAATTTGTTTCTTATTTGTTTTTAATTAGAATTAATATAAATACTTTATGTGATTGGATTGATAACCTATAATTCAAATAGACTATTAATTTATGTGTGTGCCTTATGATTTAAACAAGCATTTATCATTTATTTAGTTTCAACAATCTTAATTCTACAACCTAGCTTAAAGTATGGATTTGATATTTGATTTCAATGTGTTTAATTTTCAATAAAATTGTGTGATTTATTTCAAGCATTTCATTTAGTTTGGTGAATTTAATCAAGTGTGTTTCTTTCAAGCATTTAGTTAAGACTCTAAAAAGTAGGAACTTAAGATAGATCAACTCCAACCAACACTGTTAGTTAAACCTAACAAATACCTTATTTTAGATAGCCTTAGAAACTAGCCCTCATAAGAAATGACACCAACATAGATTGGTTAAATGAAGGGATGACAATGACACCCATCATTTTTGGCACCATTACTATGGAATTCTTATAAAGTATTAGTAATTTAAACTCTTAAGCTAATAGTAACAAAAACCAAAAATATAATAAAATACTCTCTTATTAAAAATAGGTATATGAGTAGGCAAAGGGATTCATAAGGAAGGTTTGTTCTAAAATATCCTCATCCTTTAGCAGAAAGAATCAAGGTACTTTTAGAAAAGACAAAAAACTTGAATAAATAAATAAGTGAGTCTTTTGGAAGTGCATCCTAGCATCTAGAATAATATTCTTCTGTAAAAATTAAACTTTTAGATAATAAATAGCTAGAAGACCTTGAAGGATCTCCTCCTCTCAATATAACTTTATTTACAATGGGAGAAAATATAGGTCATGTAGAAAACCCTCATAGGAATCCTCTTAAGAGGACTTTCTCTTACCCTATCATCTTTTAGAACGATGAAAAACATTCCCCATCTAATCTACCTACCTTTAGAGGTCTGTCCACTAAAGACCTAGACCAATTCCTTTTTGAGTTCAAAGTACTCTACCAAACCTATGATTACACTTTAGACAATCAAAATATGAAAATCTTTCCTTGTACCTTAAAGGAATGAATAATAAGCTAGCTTATGGGCCTAGCAAGAAACTCTATCAACACTTGTAGAGAAATGGAAATAGTATTCTTGAACAAATACCAAGATTATTATAGGGTCAAGCATATAAAATAATAATTCTTCAAGATAAAACATAATGAAGATGAGAACCTTGAAGATTATCTAGATCAGTTTGCTTTTGCCCACAATAGGTGTAAATTTGAGCTATCCGAGGAAGTAATAAAAACAAATTTCTTAAAGGATTAGATAATTCCTCCAAGGATTATTTGAATCTCATGGGGAAGGTATATATTACCAAACTAGACTTCTAAGAGATTACATGATCATGTACCAACTACTCTAGGACAAAACCTAGTAGTAGGAGAGGTAAACTAAGGAAATCTAGTGATGTGAGCCAAATCATGGAGGAACTAGAAAATTTAAAATAGATATACTAATTTAATTGAACATAATGTTATATGGATATCAAGATAAATCTAAATTTAACATTTAACCACTATAAATCTATTACCCAAAGTGTAGATTAAAATATGCACTCAGAGATTATCCTCTAGAAAAAACAAAAATATATGGAATATGTGATTCTTAGGATCTTGATAAAATAAATTTTAGTCACTTTACTATTATTAAGAACTATCTTGAATATAATATACAAACCATAGAGGTAGTAAACTATGTAAAAAGGAAAGGAAATGTCTTCCCATAAAATCAACCATAGCAATTTGGCTCAAGGATTCATTTTACACAATAGCATTCACCTCCAAAATTTTGGGTATCACCACCTCAGTGTGGTAAATAAGAATGGATTCCATAATTATAGATGATGTCCCAACTTATTCAATAAACTTGGATACCCCAAGTTCATCATCAATCATCGGTAAATCAACATTGGAACCCTAGCCCAAACTATAATAAAAAATAAAGAAGGTTTCCATAACAACGAGCATTGATGGATCCTCTAGGAACTCAATCACCCCCTATTGAGTAAGTAAACCAACTTAGATACCTACCCAGCTAGTAGTAAATCCAAAGAATGGGCAATGTTATGTTGATGAAAAAGGTGAAATCATATGGGCAGGTGTTATTTAATGTGTAGACATACATCTCAAGTTAGGAAAAGCATTACAAGAACCTCATATTATCATCATAAAAATGCTTCATGAAAAAGCAAGTCAATAGACTCAACCAGTGAAAGAAGAAGAGTTAAAAGAGAAACCTAGAAAAATAAAAGAAGTCACCATAGTTCCTCCACCTATTCCCTTTCCAAAATGATTGAATGAAGTGGAAGATAAAAGGAATTTGAATTGATTTAGGAACTTAGAAAACTCAATATAGTAATTCCATTATTGGAAGCCATTAGGGACATTCTATAACTCAATCAGGTGATCAAATTTTTTGTATTAAGCCACTTGGCAGGAAAATACAATATCCCAAAATTATATAAGTATATGGAAATCTTATTGATTTTTTAGTAGGAAATCTACATTTACCCAAGTATGGGGACCTAAGGAATCTTGTCATTTCTATAATGATTGGAAAAAAGAGATACCAAATGTATTGGTATATTAGGAGTTGATATTAATGTAAAGACTACTAACACCATGAAAAATATCTCTCTAATAGATATGCAATCCACCACCACAATCTTACAAATGGTAGATCATTCCACTATTAAACCAAACAGCATCATTAAAGATATAACATTAACTATAGAGTCATGGGAATACCCCATTGAATTTATTGCTCTCTAGCCTAGAAATAAACAAATTTGATACCCATCAATCCTAGGAAGGCCTTGGTTAGCAATAGTGGCATCTCTAATTGATTGTAGATAAGGAGATATGTCCATTTTAAATGGTCTTAAATCAAAGAAAATTTATTTATATCCACTTGCATAACCATCAATCAATCTTGTAAAATAGTTATGGTTAAATCAGCCTAAATAAAAAAATGATAGTATCTCCTCTCTATCTATGGCCATAATAATTGATCATATAGAAGAAATAGAGGATGAGTTAACAAGAAGTATCAAAAATGCTATGGACTTCAATAGTCCAGCTATGAACCTTATCAGTCTAGCTACGTATTTTGATACAAGATCCTATAATGAGATTAATTCCTATCCTTTTGAGAATCCATCCTTTCCCACCTCTTCCAACATTATGTATGACCATAGGGACATCCAACATAGTGTTATGTAATGGGAACATGAAGGTCAATATACTTTTCTGATAGCCTTCCATTATCCTCTAGATGGAATGATTTATCTAGGAGAAAAATTTGTTAAAGATACTATCACATTCCATATTTTATTTCCACGTACCTATCCTCTCAAATATTTAATGAGTGAATTCAAATAAATAGATTCTTCTCATTCATGAACTAAGTAAATAATAGTAGCACCAAGGAAGTTACTCAACATAAATAGTTGGTTGACAGATGATGAAGAAGTAAGGTCTTTGATGTACTTCAAAAACATACCAAAGCTTTTGCTTGAGAATATCAAGACATAAAGGAAATCCATCTAGGTGTATGCACCCACCATATTTACATAGAGAATGTTAAACCAATCAGTTAACCTTAGATAAGAATTAATTCTTCCTTAAAAGATAGTGTGAAAATTGAGATAGAAAAGTTGTTATAAGTAGCATTCATTTATCCTATTTTTGACATCCAGTGGGTCTCTCCCTTGGTTATTGTTCCTATGAAAATATTAAATGTAGAGCATGCATAAACTATAGGGAATTGAACAAAGCAATAATGAAATATTATTTTACTTTACCTTTTATTGACCAAGTACTTGAAAACTTGGCAGGGAAAATCTACTTCTCTTTCTTGGATGGTTTTGGCGGGTATAATCAAATACAAGTAGCACTTGAAGATCAAGATTAAAAAACCTTCACTTGTCTATGGGGAATGTTTACATATAGGGTGTTTCCCTTTGGTTTGGGCAATGCACTTGTTACCTTTCAATGATCAGTCTTAGCCATATTTTTAGATTTGACCAATGATTATGTGGAAATTGACATGGATGATTTTACCATTCATGGAGAATACTTTGATGAAATTCTAAATAATATAAGAAAAGTATTGAAAATATGTGAAGAACACCATTTATCCTTGAGTTGTGAAAAATGTCTAATCATGGTATAGAACGGAATAGTTTTAGGACATCATATTTCTACAAAAGGAATCCAGGTGGATCTAAATAAAATTGACGTCATCTCAAACTTACCTACCCCTCAAAACTAGACTGATATCAAAAACTTTTTAGGCCATGAAGGATATTATAGAAGGTTTATAAAATATTTCAAAAAAATTGTTGCTCTAATATTTGCTTTGTTGATAAAAGAAAGTGAGTTTGTTTAGAGTCTAGATTGCCAACAAGCCTTTGAGACTATTAAGGAGAAACTAAGTTTTGCTCCAGTCTTAAGAGGACCTAATTGGTCACAACCCTTCTATATTTACACTGATTCATCTAATCATGTTATGGGGGTAGTCTTGGGATAAAAAAATGAAGAAATATAAATGTATGCCATATATTACATTAGAAATAACTTGACTCCTACTAAAATAAATTACATAACTACTAAGTAGGAATTTCTTTCTATAATTTATTCCATAAAAAAATTTAGACGCTATATCATTAGTTACAAAATATTTATATATAGTGATCATACAACTATCACATATTTGATGAACAAACTAGTGGTAGGAGGAGGAATTATAAGATGGATATTACTATTATAGTAATTTGACATAATAATCATTGATAAACTAATAAGTTCATTGTGTTTGTTAAATTTATTTCGATATTTACCAATGGAAATGAATAAGAACCTATAAAAGACAATTTCCCAAATGAGAAACTATTTTTTATTGCCAAATAATCACCTTGGTTTGCTGATATTGCAAAAAATTTGACTATAGGGAAGTTTCCTTTTCAATTCACTAGGAATGAAAAGAAATATTTGATTAAGGCAAGTTCTTATTTTAAATGGATTAATGGTATATTGTTTAAATATGGACCTGATCATGTCTTTTGTAGGTGTGTGAAGAGAATTAAGTGTATGACATTATTCATGCTTACCATGATGAACCTAGTAGAAGACACTACTTAGTTAAGAGAATAATGCATAAGATCCTTAGAGCTAGATACTACTGGCCAAATATTCATAAGTAGGTAAAAGGGTACATCTAGCAATGTGATCCATACCAAAGAATGGGTAAACCTACATTATCTTCTGAAATGTCTCTCCATCCTCAAGTAGTTTTAGAACCCTTTGAAAATTGGGGCATGGACTTTGTTGGGCCTATAGATCCACCTTCTTAATGGAATGAGTATTTACTAGTATGTATAGATTATGCAACAAAATGAGTTGAAGTACAAGCTCTTACATTTGCAATAAAAGAGGTAGTAGTAAACTTTTTATACTCTAGGATTATGTAGAGATTTGGAATACCTAGAGAGATAGTGTCTAATAATAGACCCTAGTTCATGTCCAAAATGATTCAAACATTCATAGAGATATACCAAGTCAACCATAGGAATTATTATCCATACCACCCACAAGCAAATGGATATGTATAAGTTACTAATAGAGAATTAGATAATATTCTTACCAAAATAGTTAGTAGCAGTAGGAAAAATTAGACAACCAAACTTCCAAAAGCCGTATGGGCATATAACATAACGTGGAAGACAACTACTATTCTTTCACCATATCAATTAGTATTTGGTAAGAACCTTCTTCTTTCAATTGAATTTGAGATACAAACTCTAAGGATTGCACTCAAAGCAGGTATTGACTTGGATGAAGCACAAAGAGAGAATTTTATAACTAAATGAGCTTGATGAAATAAGAGCATAGGCTTTGCATCAAATAGAGATGATGTAGTACCAAAAGAAATAATAGAATGATTTATACATCAATGAAAGACATTTTAAAGAAGAAGACTTGGCACTTTTGTATGATTCTAAGTACCAACACTTCTAAGACAAATTAAGAACTAGATGGTTAAAAAAAATTAGATATAAAAGATTTTTGATAATGATTTAGTATAATTTTTACTTATATATGGTAATTATAAGACACTCCTAGTTAATGGACATAGGTTAAAGTTGTACCAAAAACCTTATAGTAAAGAATAATTCATCTAGCTAGTACAAAATGAGTTTGGTCTCATGGAAGAACTCAAAGATTTCATGACAACTGATCTTTAATGATAAAATGGTCTTAATAAAGGAAGGGGATTCACCTCTTCTCTAAAAAGGTAAAAAGGTAAAAAAAAAGTAAAAAAAAAATAATTTTAAACAATGAAAATCCTTAGGGGCATTGTTGATAATCATGACTAAAAAACCAGCTTGTTGGTTGATCATGTATTGTAAAATGAGCCTTGATCAAAAAATTAGTAAATGGATGGTCAAGGGTAAAAAGACAAATAAAAAATCATAAAACTGAGTTCAAAAATTTATTATTAATCATCATCTATGATTCATTTTCCTTTTCTCAAAGTAATAAACATTGATGTTGTCTTATTATATACCATTCTTCAAACTAATCCTTGTAATTTAATTTTGTTATAATAGGTAAATAAGGACAACATCATGAGTTTTAGAGGTATAGTATATACACATAATTTTTTCAAACTTTTATTGATTATTGAAACTTTATATCTTATAAGAACCTGTCGAGTCTTAATCTCTTTGAGTGCATGCCTTAAGGGGTGAAATGGGAAAGGGGTGGGTAGGCCATCAGTGCTTCATAAGATTGTTTTCCCTTTTACCACTTTCCATCTACACACTTATCTCCTAAAACCATTAACCCTACGTTTATTCTTCTTGATCCTACCCATTCCAGTCATTTTCCTATTTTCATCCTCCTTTTCTTGACTTAATTCCCTTTTGAACTATCATCTATACTAGGTCAACCATGATTGACCCTGTACAGTTTAGGGGTATTTTTCAATTTTTGGGTTTATTAGACTTTCATCTATCCTAGTTCAAAGCTAGTGAATTATCCCTAAAAATATATAGGATCAGCGATGGCTGACCTTGTACAACCAACATTTCTAGGAGGGTTTAGGGTAAGATCTGCTTATATATACAAGTTAATTTCCAACCATTTAAAATAAGAGAAGGAAAGAAGAATAAGTGTGAATGAACGTCTACTTATTGACCATTCTACTTGAGGAATAAAGTTTAGGGTTCCATATTTTCTTTGGAGATACATATATTGTCTTATGGAGAAGTCTTTTGGATGTATAGATAGGTTATGCCACCTAGAGCTAATTTGTCTTTGGTATTCTTACATACCATAATAATCTCTTGTGAAGCACTTTGGCCAAGGGAGAGATTGAGGCTTGGTAGGTTTGTCTTCAAAGGTAAGTATTCCTAACTTTATTTCTCTTTATAAGAGTAGACAAATAAAATAGTTTTGCTTCTTTCTTCCATGCATTAGGATTCCATACACATTGATGTGAGTATATGTATTCTATACATGTTTAGTTTAGTTATTTGTTTTGTTTCTAACCTCTACTTTGTGCCACAAGCTTTGGTGTGTACTAGATTAGATTTAATTTATTTTTTGTTAGAATAAGTGAACATTAAACATTATGACTCTTTTAGGGTTGTTACATGATTGTGTTAGACTGTAGGATTTAAAAACCTACCTCACATGGTGTATTATGACAAGTGATCCCCTAATTGAGTCTAATAGATCCCCAAATTGGTCATTCTCTTGCTTGACAAATGTATTCCCAATTGGAAGTGTAGGTATGCCCTATCTTCTCTGATTCAAGATTGATTTATAGACATGATGTATTTTTTATTGCATACATTTTGGTGAACCTGATGTAAAAATAAATATTGCAAGATTTATTTCACTTTCTTTAATTATTTTTAGCATTATTTTTATCATATGTCTATCATAGTAGATCAACTATGTCAACCTATTTCTAATCTCTATGCATAGGTTATTAAAAATAGGCAATTAGATCGACTCAGATAACCTAGTATAGGTTTCCAAACTTGTAGACTTCCAATTCAAACTACTATGTTGACCTAGTTGACCTGTACACTTTTAGGTATCCAGATTCAGCTACTAGGTTGACTAGGTTTGACCCTATACACTTTTAGGCAATCAATAGTAGGATTTTATAAAACTTGATTGACTAAGTCAACCCAGTTAGTAGAGTTTTCAAGTATATTCCAATGTTCTTAACTAGAAATCTTCATTCTCAACATCTTTAATCTACCAAGGTTATTTTCTATCTCTCTATCTCTTTATTTTATATATTTTATTTTATACTTTGCAGTATTCAAAACTACCCCTACACACTCAACTAGATCGACCTTATCAACCCAGTTCTATGTTTTATGTCCTATCTAAATAATTGGGTCGACCCTGACTGACCCTATTCATTTTTAGACCTTACTTCCACAATACAAGTTCAACCCTGTCAACTATATTATACATTTTTTGCATATAGTGTCAACACTATACCTTGTTTCAAGTTGGAATTAATCTCTATATGCCAGTAGTTAGTCCACACCTTTATTTTCTTATTGTTTACATGATTAGAATAGTTCACATAGTCTAATGAGGGGTTTTTTAATTAACCATTTAGTTTCACTATTTCTATTTTATGCACACATGTCCAAATCACATAATCTAAACAAGTACTTTAACATTTGTCTATCCAAGGCCAACCTCTTAGATTTCATCACCAAGGGGAAAGCTGACTTGATACTCTGGTCAAGTGTAAAGCATGGTTAATTCTATATTCTATCTAATCACTCAATACCCTTATCACTATGGTGTGTGAAGTGAGGGTGTAGGCCCCAATACGAAGCATATATCATTACCACTATAATCCCTTTCAACCCAAACTACCTAAAACCATCCTTAGATTATTATCTAGTTCCTTGATTATAACCAACTTCCCATCACATTTAAAATCATTTCTTAATAATCTAATAAAACTTCTTAGGTTGATTAACTAGTTATCTCTTTACTTTTCAAGATGATTTCTTGTTATTTTCTCAATTATGTATGCAAAATATTGCATTAGCCAGTGTTAGTATAAGGTTTTTTATTATGTGCTTTAATTAGATTGGCCAACGTTGATCTAATTAACTATCTGTTTCCCTTCAATTTTTACTTTCCTAGATTATGTACAAATATTATCTTGTTTCAGTTCTTAACTTGTTATCAAATTTATTTTCTTTCATGTATACTATATTAGGTCAACCTAGTACCTTTTTCTAGCCTCTATGCACTATATAGGATCGACCCAATCAACCCTATACAATTTTATAGTCCTTATTTTTGTGTTAGGTTGACCCAGTTGACCCTATAATATTTTATAAACTTCCTAGTTCTTCTCTTCCTCATCTCTCTTCCTTTCCTTTCATCATGAACTTTATTTTGGATAGTGAAACTAATTTGCATTCAACAAACATGATGAATCTTACCAATCCTCATAGGGTCTCCCATAGATAGAGTAGGGCTCCTCTCTTAGATACTAGTAATGTTCATATTATCACTTGTAAAATAAACTATGGGACCCATCCTAATACCTCTTCACAACATAATCCTCTTTTCTCATTAGAAAACCAACCCAAATTAGAGTATACCATCTAAATTCTCTTCTTTATCTTTGAATTTACTCAACATCAGGGAAAGGATACCTATACCATTTAAAATCTTATGATTAGTGGTCAAGTTGAATATCCTCATTTTCATACTCCTACATTCTCAACTAGATTTGGGGTACCACTTTCTTTTATTCCTAACCTCTTCCTTTGATTTTGACCCCTTCTCATACCATGACCTCTTCTTCTCTAACTTCTTACACCTCCATGCCTAGTATATCAACTAACATGGTAGGTTCTACATCTAGTGGGCCTCTCTTAAGATCCACTATCCTTAATTGATCTACTAATTCTTCATTTTATACTCAAATCAATCATGTTTCTAGTGCTTCTTCCTCTCAACCATTCACTAGTCCATCTTTTGCTACACAAGCAAATTTTGCCACTAGTGCATCATATTCTCATAATTTCTCTCAAGCTCCTATCAACACCAATAGTGGTACCCAAGACACTAATACTAATATTAATTCCAACCCTAATGCTTCTCATAATTATAATAAAACACATCAAATTTTATTGCAAACTCTTAATCAAATGAATACATTTCAAGCTCATAACACAAATCAAATGATGAGAATGCAAAACCACCTTCTTCACCTTCAATCTCATCCATAACTAATGGTTGGGACACACATAACCAAAATATTACCCCTCCTCTTCAATATTCTCAAGTAAATATTGTTCCTCAACCTCCTTTAATCAAAAAATATATTAAGCATGTTTAAAATGAACCTCTTACTGCTCAAATTACTAACATTTACATAGGAGGTATAACACCTACAATTTCTTATAATGGATCAACTGATCATGCACTTCATCTTAAGACATTTGGAAATATTTATAAGTATTGGGTCAAATTAAACACCTTTTATTCTACCAATCTCCTTTCTAAAACCCTCATAGGTGATGCCTTGTATTGGTGCAATCAACTTAAATGACATTCCATTACTAGTTTGTAGGATTTAGTGATTGCTTTAGTGGAAGAATTCCAAACTAGTGATCTTCTCGAAAACACTTTGGACCATTTAATTAATTTCAAAAAAAAATGAAAATGAAACCACTCAAGATTTTGTTAAAATATGGAATACTTTGTAAAATTAATGTGAACATAACATGATCGATGATAATCTTTTCTATCTCTTTACCAATGCCCTCTTTCTTAAATTACAATATCAATTATGTACTCTCTCTCCACTTACCTTTGAGGAGGATATTGACCAAGCTAAATGACAAGATTTCTTTATGCATCAATTCAAGACACCCTAACCTTATACCGGTCCTCATCTATTACTAAATAATAAAAACTATAATATTACCAATAATGGTGTTATAGATTCTTATGACACCATTCATAACGTTCAAGTTTTCATTCTTAACCAATCTTAAAAACTAGTTCCCTCTTCTCAAAAATATACTAATCCTCATTTTTCTTCACTAAATAACATCAACATTCACAAACATCTATCCTCATATGAATTTATTAAGTGTCTACCTAGGCCTCTTCCATGAGAGCTTGAACTTACTCATCCTATGAAATCCTATTATGATACTAACAAGTTTTATTGGTTTCATGTTATTTAGGGTCATTCTCATGAGACTTGTAGACAAATTCATAATTTATCTATTTATTTTATTCTTCGACATAATTTTGATCATGATTCCATCATTCACAAGCATTAATAAGCTTATGAAATTATATTCAAAAAGTTTAAAACACATGACAAAACTCAAGCCTTGAATCAAGCAAACACTTATTTAGCTATCTATAAATACCCTCTTCCTAATCACCAACTGATTCAAGACACCCAAGACAAGCCCACCCTTTCCACTAACATTGTAGAAAGTCTTGTTGAACCAACTTCCAAAGAGAATGTGGTTATCATGACTAATATGTGGAGGGTGGTTACTTTCATCAATTCCCAACCTATTTGCACTCCTCCATCTAGAATATATCATGTTATCCAAGATTCTTCTCCAAATCATTTAAATGAGTTGGGGAAAGATGACCTTATTACTTTTGATGATGCAATTTATGATTCTCCCTTGGATAACACTTCCCATTCTATTTCTACCATTCTTTGATCATATTCTAATACTAATGATAATCAAGATTATAGTAATAATTCTTCTACCAATTCTCAAAATCAACTTGAATTAACTACTTAATCATCTCAACATAATTTACAACCTTATTATAAACCTTCTTCTTATCAAAAAAAATTTCAATGCACTTTGGCTCCTCATTTTTAAGGCCTCCTTAATCATTACACACCTATATCTAAAATCATTATTATGGGTTATGATGAATGGATCCCATTGTAGAGCTCACAAATCTCCCATCCCAAATTCCATTAATTGAGCTCATTAGGACTTCTCCCCATCATATAAAACATCTTATGTGACTACTATTCAAGATGAATGTTCCTCATCCTCCTCTAACAAGATGGGAGGTAGCTTTATCTAGTTCCAAAGATAGTATATTATGATAATGTGAAGATATGTCTATCAACATTGATGAAACTATAGACACTTCTCGTTCCTTAAAATTTACCATAGCTTCTATGATTCCCAATTAGATTTTGCTTTGTGTGGATGATCCTCCCTTATTTATTACATCCAAATAGGTGATATCTAAGTTAAGAATGCATTGATTGATGAGGGTTATATCACTTATGTTTCCTCTCTTGACTTCATTAATACTCTTAGGTATTCATAATTCAATCTCAAGTCTACATGCAACACCTACCAAGGATATAATAGAAGGAAAATACTTCCTCTAGGTTATGTGTGGCTTCCCATTACTATCCCATCTATCACCATTTGTGTAAAGGTGATGATTTTTAACTTCCTCCTTTCTTATAACATCTTGTTTGGTATGCCATGGACTCATCTCATAAGAGTTATTGCTTCTTCCACCTACCAATGTGTTAAATTCCCTCATAATGGAGCCATTTATAGGATTCAAGGTGACACTAACCCTAATAATTTCAAACAATTCCAAGATCCTGGTGTCTTCAAGATTACTACTCTTGAGCCTTTGCCAATAATTCCATTATATGAGTCTTAACGTATCAAATTTATTGTTAATTCAACCCAAGGTTATAGTGGGCTTCATAATCTCATTGGTAACATTCCTCCTAACCTTTTATATTTTGATGATGATGAGCCCAATGAGATTAACCTAAAGATCAAAACTTCTAATCTCTCACCTCATCTCATCTTACAGCTTCATGTTTCCTTATAACCACACTCTTTCAAGCATCTTTAAGATGAAATTATTGTAGTATTGACCAAGACTTGGCATTTTATTTATCATACTTATTTGGATGGAAAGGTCATCCTTACTTGTGTCATTGACCTTCACACCCTAGATTATGATGATGATTATTCCTTAGATGATCCATTATTAGTAAATCTTGTACAAGCTTATGATGCCAAGATTATTCATTATTATTCTTATTTACTTGAGTCTTTTCATGTATCTCATCATTTTCCTTCACTTATAGTTCTTTATTTTTGTATTTTTACCCTTTATTATAGGGTAGATATGGTGTTGACACCTCTAGTTTCTAAGGATCCATGTAGGACTATGATCATGGATCCTTCTATGACTAGGCCTTACCATTTTTATAGGTACCTTAACCCTCATAGATAGATTAACCTTGAGGTTAGTTTGACTCTCCTTAGACCTTTTGTAGATCCCACTCCTCCCACAAGTTTTTCCCATAAGAAGTCTCCTCCTTCTTCTCCCATGGCTCCACCTCCTATGGATCCATCGCCTCTTGTGGTCCCTTCACCCATGGACCTTCCCTCACTTATGGATATTTCTCCACTAATGATTCTTTCATATCTCATAGATCCCAATCCCATGTATTATCCTAACCATCTCTTGCCTAATTCCCTCCTCAACATGATCTTTTGAGTATTCTTACTTTTTATTCAGAGGAGATTAAAAGAGAAGTCTTTGCCTAGTATTCATTAAAGATTGACGAGACATTAGCAATAGTTTATCTCAAACTTCATAGAGATTTATTCAAATTCATGGATAATGTGTGTGGATATATGTATTAGTATTTATGATCACATGCATGGTACTTTCATATTTTCATTTGGGTTGGATGTGTGCTACAATCTTATCTTTATCTATCTATTATATCATTTAACACTGTGTCAAATATTTCCTTATCATTTATGGTGATCTTACTTATTGTATTATATCTTGCTTATCTTATCATTTATATTTCACATATGATTGCATTTTTTTATCATTGATTTCTCTCTTTTTCTTGATTTTTTCTCAAAACTCTTTTATTTCTTCTTCATGATTTTTTGCTTTCTTATCTCCATTTTTCATGGTTAATTATCATTATGACTTGGTTATACAAACCCTATTCCCTTTGATCATTATTTCCCTTTTACCATGTGATTAGTTATAAAATAATCCTACTCATTACTATCTCCTTACATCGATCCTCTTTTTGGATCTCCTTTTTCCCTTCTTCCTTTTCTACAAACTAAGCATATACACAGTTGAGACTTGAGATCACATGCTAGTTCATTATCAATCCTGAGTATCCTAGTCAGTCTTTGTCTTTGGTAAATTACCTTAATTTATCCTTAATCTATAACTCATTTTTGTGTATCACTACATCTCTCATGATTTTTCATTCCAAGTCTGTATGGAGAAGGAACCTTAAAAAGACATAAAAAGTTAAAAGCCAAATCATTTAAACAAAAGGTAATGATACAAAAGGTAAAATTATTATTAAAATTCAAATCAAAATAAAATATGTGATTTAAAACACATCTAATTATTATAATTGAATCTCAAACTACATAGTTGGTCTCATGGTAGAGCCAAGGTTCTTTGGGGTGTGGTAGGCCAATAGATTTTAAGAGAATAAAAAAAAAATTTAGTGCTACCTACTTTCTCATGCAAGTACCCAATATTTGTAGTAGATTGATATCTTTGTAAGGGGTCCTAAAAAATTGGGAACACATCATGGGAAGGCATGTCCAGTTTAAATTTATTGTACCAATCTACCTTCATGAGTTGATCTTATTAGCATACCTATTTGCTTACAAATCTTTGTGTTTATAGTAAATAATTCTTTTTTGTACATAGATGACCACTATTCACTTAGTGTCTTCTCATGTCCTTAGTATTCCTCATGTATCCTAAAGTATTCTCATAATATGCCCAAGTCTTTGTTTTTACATTCCCTTTTTCATTCCCTATATTCATCATATTTCTTCTTGAGAAACATTGTTTTGTCTACTAATCACTCCATTTGGGATTTCATTTGTGAGTTGCTTTATAAGACCATGGATAAGAGCTAGTAATCCTCACAAATTACCATATTTTCCTTCATATTACCCACATCCTTGATTACCTAATTTTTCCTATTTATTCCACCTCAATGGTGTACTGTTTGTGAGTTTTATTATAAGACCATGGATAGACCTGACATTCCTCACAAAATTTTCCAATACCCAAGTCACAAACAAAATTAAATGTGTCAAATATGATACAAGATTGAATTGATTATGAAGTTACACATCATTCACATGATTCACAACTTGATTTAGTATGTTTTATGCTTACCTCATTTCTCTTTTTCCATTTTATCTTTTTATTTTTTGAGTGCTTGTAAGAATACAACCATTTATTAAACTTTTCATACTTCCCAACTTGAATTAGTGTGATCAATTTAAGACCAATTTTTTGCCAATTTTTTTTTTCTCTTATACTTCCCAACATGATATAGTATGATTTATTAACTTAATTCATTTTTTTGGTGCCATTTATACCCTTTTATATACCTTTAATTTTAATACATTATTGTCATACTTCCCAACATGAATTAGTATGATTTTACTTGTTTTAATTTGGTGAAAAAATATTTCACTTTGGTTTAAAAACAAATCCCTTTTTACCATATTATTTTACCATTTATTGGTTCTTTATATTTAGCCATTTTCTTTTTATTACACATTTCCCAGCTTGAAATAGTGTGTAGTACATTTTCTTGATTGATTATATTTAACCAAGTCCTTTTTTGTCTATTTCTTTTTAACCATGTATGTGTTTTTTATATTGGTATAAAAGAAACCACATCTCATATATTTCTTATATCATATACAACAAAGCTAAATACATGTGTGAGAATGAAATATATCCATATCCACAACCATAATAAATAATAATGACAACATACACAACTAAAAATAATATGCCAAAATGATTCAAATATATATATAATGAATTTGATACAAAAAATACAACTATATACAATGCTTCAGCTCTATGGCTAGGATCCATCCTATCTATCCCATGGCCTAGACATGGTACCTGATGAGGCCTTGATCTATCTCTTCTATATAGTATGTTATAACGAGGTTGTCTAGGATTTTAGGCCCTCTACCTGTCCCTATAGGTGCGTTACCTACACCTATGACTATGTAAGGTTTGGATCTCTGTCATCTACATCACTATGTCTAGATGCATAGATTTCTCCTTAGCTATGGCTTACCATTCCTACATCTTTCCTACACCCATATTTTCTAGTGGTTGTATCCTCTCTCTTTACACCCATATCTATCTTACTACCTCCCTAGCTAATCTAAACTAGCTCACCTAAGCTAGGAAAGACGGTATGATAGGATCCTCTAATATAATAGGATCAAATGGCTATAGAGTCTCATTTAGGACATCATGGTGTACTCCCCTCACTAAGGACCCCCATATTTCCTCTACATCCTCAATTGTGCCTACAAAATTACACCAAATGGATATTATATCACTATTATATCTCAAAATATTGATCTATCTCTAATTCTAAATAAAAAATTAAAGCAGTAATTTAACCATATTTTCTTACCATCCATGCAACCACCTAACATAATCTTCCCATATATGTGGCCTCCTAGTACCTCCTTTATAGGTTATATCCTTAACTCAAATCCCTTTTTCATGGCTCATGTCCATCTCAACCTATGCCTGAGTGGTCTCTCTATCATCCATCCCTCCTTTAGCTCCTCTACTATCTCATTAGGGATGACATTGATCTCTAATATCTCCTACTACCTCCATCATCATCATATGTTAAATGGTCATATCTTCTCCTACTAAGAAACTAGTAGTGATATATCTAGTATCTCTACCTCTACCTCCTTATCCTCTTACTCCACTCCCTATCATGTTTGAATAGTCCATGGTCACTTATGACATGGTCTAAGTGTTAGTATCACTATTTATGGTCTTAGTCCTCTCCTCCCCCATGGCTCCCTCACATGCCAAGCCCACTACTCAAACATTAGTATCAATGTCACTAGATAAGGTAGACCCATCTATCCTAGCACTTATGCCACTAGATGTGGTTCTCTCCACCATGTGTAGTATCTAACCACCTCTATCCTCATCATCACTAGTGCAACTATGTGTTATCTCACCCATGTAGTCACTATGCACTCATATGGCTACCACACTATGTATTTATGTCTCATTGACTACATCAATAAAATGTGGGGTATGATCCATGCTACATAGTCCTCTTTCCATCTCCATATTTGAGGCAACCTATCATCTATCGCATGGGGTAACCCAATCAACTAATACATAGGAAACCTCTCATATATCCAAGCTATCAATAATATGATTGGTCCCATGGTCTTATACCCTTTAACCAACATCTCATACAAATAATATATGAATTAGCCCTAGATGATAGATCTTAGATCATATAAAACTTATTCCTCAAGCATCATCTTACTCAAGGCTACCATGAATAGTGGTACCTTGCCATCCAACTTGTGACATAGCACCCACTATGTCACAAGCCCTATCACAGCGTTCTAGATATCAAAAATCTATGATGTATATACATCATCTATACTAACTCTCTATCCTCCCAAAATCATCTCTAAGTTTTTAGCCCACATGGCTAAGGTTCTCCTCTCCTCTATGTTGTCTGATATCCCTATGGTAATTGGTTATCCTATTATGGGAAACCTAAGGATGGCATGGACATCCTCTAGTATGATGGCCACCTTTATCATATCCCCATCCACCTCCCATCTAAATTATTTAATCAATCATTCCTAGAAACTAAGGAACATGACTAATAGATCAGCACTCACGGGGATCCTTCACATATCAACTACACCTCTTAGACTTATGGATACTAGTATATCCCTATCTCTATCTGATAATGGCTCTAATAACACTAGTAACTAGGACACATCCACCAATATTTAGAGCCTTCACCTTTACTACAACCAAGAAACAACAAAGGATGTATTAGTTCCTTCATGGCATGTATAGTCATAATACATTCTTTTTACATTTTTAAATAAAAAATAAGCCTAATTATTTTTAAAATTCTTCTTTTTTACTCATTTTACCCTATTTTTATCCTACTTGGTCCTTCTTTCCCTCCTTTGATCATTTTGGTCCATTCTAGCCCTTTTTCAGCCTTCTACACACTTTTATGTGCTTATTTTGGTTCTTTGGTCAACTTAGTTTGACCACAATTTCCCTATTTTTGCCTTGGTTAACTCTAAAATCTTAGCCAACCCTCTTTTTTTTCTCTTCCTAGTGTTGTGTTATCATTCTGAACCTTTTAAATTAGTTGGCAAACTACATTAGGGTGGTAGCCTATAAAATGTATAGGGTCAACCCAATTCATTTTGCCTACCAACCCCTTGCATTTTCCTTAAAAAGTTCATTTTTTTATTTCTTCCTAATTCATCTAAACCCATTTTTGGTCTTACTATTTTATACCCCTAGAATCTAATTTTGTCTCATTCCAACATTTAGACATGTTTAAAATTAAAAATTACTAAAAATACACTTAATTCACTATAAATTTCAAAAACTAGTTTGAGATTTATAGTTGCATACCTATAGTGCACCTATTGTTGCCTCTAGAGCCTCTCCATTTCTAGCCTATTGTCTCTTTTCCATCCTATCTTATTTGGTCTCTAGAGGTCTTTTTTCTCTCTTTCACAAGTCAAAATAACAAATGACTTGTCTTTTCCGTTATTTTAAAACACTTTTCAAAATTCAAATTCTTTAATTATTTTCCTATAGATTCCTTCTTTTATCTACATCCTTATTTTTACTCATCCATTTTCAAAACCATAAAATACATTAGATTCATGATCACGTAGAGATTATTTTCCACTATCATATGCCTATTTTCCAAAAATATCAATTTTTGGCTATTTTTTGCACTAACTTTTATAGGTCTACCTAGTGTTCTTCACATTGGATGCCTTCACTTTTTCTTATAGTACTTCTTTATTTATATCACTAAGGTAAGTAAAGGTATGTTTTTTTTTAATTCTATCCTTTCCTTTATCTTTTTTTTTGCTTGTTGCACTTTACATAGCATCACCATTGTGTGTTATCATGTTCTATCTTGAAGCACCATCCCATGTTGCACTCACATGACATGTGATGAGATTCAAGTGGGGCATATGTATACACATAATATTTTTAAACTTTTATTCATTATTGACTCTTTGTATCTTTTAAGAACCTATCAAGTCTCAATCTCTCTAAGTGCATACCTTAAGGGGTACATTGAGAAAGGGGTAAGCAGACCATTGGTGCTTTGTAAGATTGTTGTCCCTTTTTCTACTTGAAATATAGATACTCATCTCCTAAAATCATTAACCCTAAGCTTATTCTTCTCAATGCTACCAATTTTAATCATTTTCCTCCTTCCATTCTCATTTTCTTGCCTTGATTCCCTTTTGGACTATCATTTGTACTAGGTCGACCATGGTCAACCGTATACAGTTTAGAGGTTTTTTCATTTTTTGAGTTTGTTAGCCTTTTGATCGACTTATCTCAGACCTAGTGAATTATCCTTGAAAACATATAGGGTCAACCATGGTTGACCCTGTACAATCATGTTTTCAAAAGGATTTAGGGTAAGATCCACCTATATATACAAGTTCATTTCCAGCCATTTAAAAGAAGAGAAGTGAAGAAGAATAAGTGAAAATGAACATCTACTTATTGACCATTCTATTTTAGGAATAATTATTAAGGTTCCATAATTTTTTTAGAGATATGGATCTTATCTTGTGGAAAAGTCTTTTGGATGTATAGATAGACTGTGTAGCCTAAAGCTAATTTATCTTTGTTATCCTTACATACCACAACAATCTCTTGTGAAGCACCTTGCCCAAGGGAGAAATTGAGGCTTGGTGTGTTCATCTTCAAAGGTAAGTATTCCTAACTTTATTTCTCCTTTGTAATAGTAGATAGATAATGCATTTGTGCTTCTTTCCTCCATGCATTAGTATTATTTATACATTAACATGAGTATATGTCTTCTATGTATGTTTAGTTTAGTTATTTATTTTGTTTCTAACCCCCACTTTGTGCCACAAGATTTGTGTACAATAGATTAGATTTACTTTATTATTTATTAGAATAAGTGAATATTAAACCTTAGGACTCTTTTAGGGTTGTTTCATGATTATGTTAGACTATTGGCTTTGGACCCTACCTCACATGGTGTATTGTAATATGTGATCCTCTAATCAGGTCTAGTGGATCCCCATACTGGTTATGCTCCTACTTAAAAAATGTATTCCTAATCAAATGTTTAGGTATGATCTATCTTCTCTAAGCCAAGATCAATTTATAGACATGGTGATTGTATACATATAGCATTTATTCTTTTACTAAGGGTTAGCTTTTAGGTTTTTAAGTCTAAAAGTATATGCTCAATATTTTGGCAAGTATTCAAAGTATTTATGTGAAGGATGTGGCCCTAATAATAGGATATATCCATGTCAGCATAGAATACTTTCAAAAATTTACCTTTTGATACTTGACTAAAAGATACAAATGTTGTCTTGTCAAGTAAAGTGCACTTCCATGATGACCTTATATTTTTCATTACATCATAACTCATGTGTACAAGCAATTAATATAAGAATTGGTAGTGTGATGATTAAAAATGGATAAAAAGGTAATAATTATTAATCATTATTATTTCATAACATGATAAGTTTACATTGTCATCATCATTTCACATGCTTAGAGAGTTTTGGTCTTCATTTTTAGATCTAAGACAAAAAGATGTACCATCAATACCAAAATCCATTTTTAAAACCTAGCTAAGTGTCATTTTCATCCTGAGTAGAGCTAAAAATTTGTTTGATTTGTGAGACTTGAAAAATTTAGATTGGGATAGAAAAACATTTTGAGCCCAAATCTGTAGGTCTCTTAGGGGATGAGTAAGTAAAACTAGTGTTTGAAGTTATATGATGGCTCAAGTTTCTAATGAAATTTTAGGGGTTTGATGAAACCCTTATAATGTATTTTATTCTCCATTTTCATATATATTTTTCCACTATTAGAGGCATAAAAATTCCATTTTCCATCCAAGTCATTAGCAAATTGTCTGTAATTCTAGATAAGGGATCTAGTATTTCAAGGAGATCCTCTTTCCATGACCTCATTCACATTTTATATGGTGAAGGAGAAACATTAATAAAATGTGTTTAATACATTAATTTAAATATCAAAGGCATCATTAAATACACCTTACCATATGTTAGGTTGTGGAGCTAAAAGCTTCACTAATGCAGACATGGAGGAGGTTGTAGAAGGGTTGCAGAGTGTTACTGTCATCGACATTGGTCAGGCCAACTGATGTCGGCAGTGAGAAGATAGAAGGAAACTGACGTCGATCAGAAGTCGACCAGCATCGGCACCCCCTAGGTAGATAGGGATCAACATCGGTCACATGTGGTTCGATCTATGAGTGTTTTACAGGCAGTTAGCTAACGAACCAAGTGTTTGCATGTCAAGAGCCAATTTTAGACTAAGAGCTACGGATCTAATTATTGTAATTAGGTGTCTAATTATTTTTTGCATGAGATATATTTAAGAGACTCATTGGTTGTATTGTAAACTTGTGATAGAGAGTAAGAGAGAAATAATATAAGCTCCTTCTGAGAGAAGAGAGCAATGGTGTGTTCCTCCTAGTGCCACAGTACCAAGTGTGGGTGCTGGATTGGAGAATCAGTAGGGTTCTTCATGTATGTATGATCTTGGTCATCAAGTGAGCATGGCTACTTTAGGAGATCTACATGGGTAAGTAAGATCATTGATTTTTAGGTGTATGTGTGTGTAAGGTCAAGGTTCACAGGTGTGCAGAACCAGATTGATTTGTAGGTGTGCAAGATCAGATAGGACAACAACACAACAGGGAGCAGAATTAGGTGGGATCTACTTGGAGTATAGTGTGTACTCAGGAATAGAGCAAAGAGGAAGGAAAGGAAGATCCTTCCATAAGTAAGGTTTGTTGAGGTGCAGGTTGTTGCAAGTTTAGGGGAGATCTACTTGAAGTATGTTTGTGTACTTTTGGAGTGCGTGGAGCACTTGTGGAGTGCGTGGAGCACAAGTGTAAGGTGAGCACCAACTCTGTGTTTGAGTTGGGTGTTGGGACCTAAGAGAGAGAGAGCTTTGAGGGAAGATTTATTGTTTATGCCCTAGAGGTGTGAGAGCCCTAGAGGTGTGTAAGGAAGAAGAACTATGGCAGCCTTCTTTGTTGTATTTCCTTCTGAAAGAGTTTTAATACAAGTTGTGTATTGTCTCTCATATCATGTGTTATTTTTGGATTCTAGTTACTTGTGTATTCTGGTTAATTTTTGCATGTTAATTTTCTTGGTAATCAATTGTGTGCTTCCGTTATATTTATCCCAACACCATAACCATAGAGGTCTGTATCTTCTTATCTCATTAAATATCTTACTTGTGTTGGGCAGTGTAGTGTTTTGAGTTATGTTGTAATAAGGATGTTAATTTATTTAAGGCATGGCCTACAACACCCTTAGCATAAAATAAACTTACCTTCATTTTTTTTAGGTTCTATACAATTAATGGTAATGTAATCCATCCTTTATTAGCCATTATGGACTTATTCACTTAATAATCCAACATCAAGTAAGAACTGGGCACATAAGAATGGATAGCTTTTCATGAGGGAAATAAGAGGAAACACCTATGAATTACCAAGATCATAACATGAGAACCTTATATTTATATCTATAGGGCTCCCCTAAAGGTCTCTTCTTCCAAAGTGGCTACTCCTAAATTAGTCTTAAGTATAAGGTCAACCTTTATGGCTACTACACCTAGTCCTATAATTCCCCTCAATGTGGTTGTACCACTGAGCCACGAAGAAGATTAATACTTAGATCCTCAATAAGAAACCCTAAGTCATCTTCTCAAACTACTTATACATAGGAACCCATTTAGATAATAGAGGATGAGCCTACTATAGACCCTGTTCAACATCTAGCACATACAAAGGCCTCACATGAAAAAACTCTTCTTCTCACTCAAAAGAGAAGAAGAAAGTTGATATTGATTATTGATGATGATGAAGTAATTACTATAGAAACCATTGATAGCCTATGTTAAGAACCCACTATCAATGTAGCACAAGATAAATAGGAAGTGGAGACTCCTTTTCCATAGGATGTTCTTGAAGAAACTATTTATTTTATTACAATAACACAATCATCCATTAAAAAAGTTAAATCTCCCATGCTTAATGAAGAATCCCAACCATCAAAAGAGATAGAAGATGTATAACTACATCATACCTTGGTATTGTCTTAGATAGAGGCTATAATCAAATAGAATTTAGAGGACATTTCTTATATATTATCTTCAATTTAGTGTAAGGATTTTGTTATTTATCTTTTGGTGCAAAATACAGAGAACATTTAAACTCAGTATTTTGATGAGGGTGAAGAGATAACATCATTACATAAGAAGTTGGATAAATCTAAGAATGAAGTTATTTAATTATGGATTTATACCAATAAACTTGAAGAATATAACATGTCTTTGAGAAGGAATCTCCTTAAATCTAAATAGGAGAATACAACATTGAAAGCATAATTAGCCTCTAGATATTATATTGTGCCTCCCAAACCTATGGTAGATCAAATTTGTCAAACCATTATATCCTACCCTAATGTCAAAAGTCACTGGAATTTTTTTTTTTAGCTTGGATAATTAAAGGAATTAAAAAACTACTTAAGAAGGATAACTAGAAGTTGTAACAAGACCTTACATAAGCACAACAACAACAAGAACAAGCTAGACAAACTATATAGTTTACCTTCAGCTTGGTGAAAATCTCTTAGATTTTAGGAGTCCATCTCCCTCCTATAGTTTGTTCTTGCATTAAAAAATTTGTATATGGAAGTTACTCCAAATATATTGTGTATTTCCACATGAGATTAACACAAGTGAAGAGTTCTTGATAGTTTATCAGAAAATTACTCCTAACAGACAAGATTTATTATATGAATTATACCTATGTGATATTATTTTAGGAAATGTTGTCACCAACTATTTCACCCTATAATAATTTGTTGAATATTCTTTCATATTTGGGCAACATGGGAACATCTCTAGGTATGTGGGTGTACCTATATTATAAATGAGCCTCTAGATTTAAGGGCTAGCTTCCTGAATGTATCTTGAAATGTTCTTATCTATGCCAATTAATTAATTATGGGGAAAAGAGTTAGAGATTGTATGAATTAAACATACTATAAATGAGGTGATACACTATAAGGTCTTACACAAGACTATCATACCTCTTTTACAAAGAGACAATGCCTACAACACTAGCCTAAGAATCCTAGAATGCACTAGCATTAGTGTTTCAATATGAAGGTGAGATGCATGAAAATTGTCCAAGGTTCATGAAACTATAGATAAATTAAAAATGCTAAGTTTCATTGTACACTTAAAATAGACTCATATATTTAACAACACTTTATATGACCTACTAGGCTAAAATCACTTGCATCAAATATGGGAGGATTGAGAGAAAGCAAGGATAGATAGATATCAATTAACTATTCACTATAGATATCTTCACACATGTTGTAAAGATCATGTATTAACTTGAGATATATTACATTTATTATTCTAAGGTAAATTACTATGACAAAACCAATATGGATTCACCATACATGGCATGGTATTATTTTTCAAAAGCCAAATTGGTAGCTACTTATAGAATTTTAGAAAGACCATGAAGAAATGAAGTTCAAAGGTCACTTGAACACATGTAAAATTGATAAAAAATGAAATTATAGGGTAATATATTATGAAATAGACCATGAATTCCTCCCAAGACAAATTTCCATATAAACCATGATAAACTCTCTAAAATGGTGCAAATATTCTTCCACTAGCTTTTGTAAAACTACCTTCATCATGGATCATCTTTCAAGAATTTGAAACTAAATTAGGAGAGTCAACACATATGATATGATATTCATAGATGTTTTTTCAACTTATATCTATCTTATAAATACCCTATATTCATCATTTGCAGTCAATCATTACTTTTTTGGACTTTGTTTTTCACATCTGGCAATCATTGTTCCTCTCAGATCCTTAATTGTGATTTTATGATGGTATGTGACTCTAAATATATTACTCTATTATAGAATCCTTAATCCTACATATTTTTTCATGTGGTAGTTCCCTACCACATTAATCATTATATTCTAAACTATGTTTATGATACCCACTTGCTCTGATAAAAATTGGCTCTTTGGTTCAACTTTGTCCATCAAAAATTGACTAAGATCAATCACATTTCTCCAACCTATCATTGTTCCTATTGGTCTCATAGATCCTTGATGTCATATCCTAACTTTTTGAACTTATAAACACTATAGGATCAATATTTATGAAGGAATATTGGCCTTTGGTTTTCTACGATGAAGATCCTTTGACATGTTAACTTTTCCTCACATCATTAAATTGAGATGTATGAGCAAATGTTAGCCTTAGATATCATTGGGCCCACTTTCCTATCAATTCCTATACACCATCATATCATTGGTATGATTTAATGTTGATCATTTATCTAGATTTGACCCACTTTCTTATTAGTTGAACTTGCACCATTGGATCTTTGCTCAACAAACCCACACCATTAGATCTTGTCCAAATAGTAGCTTTTTAAGGGATTTTAACCCAAGGACCTTTTGACCTACTTGACCCAAGCATGAACCATTAGATCTAATCATTAATATGTGAGCTCATGCAAAACATAGATCTTGATCAAATTTAAACCCACTAAGGACCTTTTGAATATAAATGACTACTTTATAGATCTTGAACATGATGTTTGCATAAGCATTTTACTCTATAGGTCCAACTTTGAAGCTCCATAACTTGAGCTAGAGAACTCACATGGGCATGAAATTTATAGATCATCTTCTTGGCGTGAATAGATCCATGACACTACAACATTTTGGCTCATGAGGCTTTTTGAGTGAACTTATAAAATACACAAGTGGGCTAGTCAATTCATTTTTAGATGACACCCTGGTGATAGTCTGGTTCACTTAGGCTTGTGTTTGAACTACTAATTGATATTTGAAATCTCAAATGAACTTCTTGAGTCTTGTCTAAACTCTTTCTATGATCCTGACTATTTAGACACCATGAAATCCTACCACTTGCATATATGACTCTAAAATGAACCCTAAGATACCTAATGACATAAGGACTGAGCTAGACTATGACCAAAGCTAGAATGGAATATGATATTCCATCAAATGAACTATAACATACCCTATGACATTATAAAAATCCCCTATACAAGATTATAACTATAAGGGGTTGACCCATTTTTTCTTGTGGTAAAAATGGTCAATAAGAAACACTAATGATTTCTTGGTCAATCCATTTATTTTTAGTTTACAAATAAGAGCCCTCCCTTCTCTCCACCTATACAAACAAAATAGCTTTAAAAAATAGATATAATGATCATATGAGTAATACAAAATAAGTTGGACTATTCATCATACCTTAACTTGGTAAGGCATGGCAAGTGTTAGAAAAATTCAAAAGCTTCTACTTTCAACATTTTGAAGTCTGTGATCACTATCTTCATGCTCTACAAGATAGTATTATCAATTTTTAATTGTTTATTCAACATTTTCTTTGATCAAGTTGTAATTACCTATAATTAATGCTAGATTCTATTGACAATCCCTTTGAAAAGGAGATAAATTCTCTCTCCCATTAATGTAAGATGGACCCTTAGGAGAGATGAGGCCATCACTCAGATCATTACCAATGTATTTCAATAAGGTGGACATAAATTATGGATTGGAATGAGATTCAAACCAACTCTATTTATTTCTCCCATGTCATGCATAACACATGGCCATAGTCTAAGGAATAATTTGCTCTTTGGATTCACTTTATAAACAGGGATATGGGATTCACTCATGAAAAAATATTATAATATTATACTCCATCTATGATCTCAGCCTCATATTGGAGTAGATAATCCACACTTATGAATATCTAATAAGATAATTTTCAATGGGACTTACGAAAGATAAGGTGTGGGGTAAATGATGAGTTCACACTAAGACTCATTATAACCATGATATATCATCCTCACAACCATTAGTATTACATTTGAGTTGAGCATTTCATGTAGTCTTAGGGATTATAACTATTCTAAGGTATAATATGAATGCTTTTATCTCTTTAAGCTTATGTGAGTCTGAGTTAGCATTATTTACATAATGTTCTAACTATTTGCATGTTTAGTCCTCTATTTTTTATATGTACAGGTATTATAGCATCTAAATAAGAGTTTTGATATGATCTCATGAAGACAAGGAAGTGTCTTGACCATGAACTGATCATTCAATCAAATCTCTAAATGTTACCAGGCATTTTATGAACCTTGATAGACATCTATGGATTATGATAGGCAAGCTAAGGATTTTGAGAATGATGCTATGAAGTTCCATAGTACAATATGGACTCATCCAAAATATGTTCCAAGGCATTTTATAAGTTCTTTAGTTATTCCATGATGATTTAGGACTCCTCTAGATACTTTCTATTTTTTAACATGTTTATATATAGACTTCTATTTATGTGTATCTTTCTATTTATAGCAGCTAGTAGATATAGGTTAAAACTTTAGATAAGATGATATGAATACATTGTATATAAGATTTGGTAACTAGATATGATTGGAATAAGTAGTTACAAATCCCATGAGGATCTTCCCAACCATGTGTGGATCTTGTTGTAATGTTCCTCTCTATTTTAGCCATGTAAACAAATCTTTATGAATATTATCTTATTTAGTTAGTTAAGTTATCATCTAGTATTTAGGACAGTTAGTTTCTTTTGTATCTAATAAAATTTAGATCCTTGCTCAACCTGCAGGGTGTGAAAACATTGTAAGAATTGTCATTTTGAATATAATAAGATTTTTTGGCTAAGAATACTCTTTCATTTATATGTGTTAATCAATATTTATTTCTAAGGAATAAACTATTTTGACCTTAAATCCAAGGGTGAGCAAGGGCTCACTACCCAAGGAGGTGGGACATGTGTACTTTTGGTATTTATAATTTATTTCTTATTTGTTTTTAGTTAGAATTGATATAAATACTTTGTGTTATTAGATTGATAACCTATAGGTCAAATAAAATATTAATGTATGTGTGCTTTATGATTTAAATAAACATTTGTCATTTCTTTAGTTTCAATAATATTAATTCTATAACTTATCATAAAATGTGGATTTGATATTTGATTTTAGTGTTCTTACATTTCAATAGCATTGTGTGATTTATTTCAAAAATTCCATTCAGTTTGGTGTGTTAATTTTTGAGTGTGTTTATTTCAAGCATTTATTTAAGACTCTAGTAAGTATGAACTTAAGATAAATCAACTCCAAAAAACCCCCAAAAAACACTATTAGTTAAACCTAATAAATACCTTACTACAAACAACCTTGTACATTGGCCCTGGTAAGAAATAACACCAACATAGATTGGTTAAATAAAGGGATGACAATGACACCCATCACATACCATGAGTAGTCACAAAATAACTATAATTTTTCTAAATGAGTGACTATAACAAATCCACTTGTCATTTCACTTGTATTTTACTTATATCTCACATTGTCAATTCATATATTTATGTTTTACATGCTTCCCAACTAGATTTAGTGTTTTTTACATATAATTTTATTATTACAATTCATTTATTTATGTTTTACATGATTCCCAACTTTTTTTAGTGTGTTTTAACATTTTATTCCATTATTTCATTTATTTTATGTTTTACACGCTTCTTAACATGATTTAGTGTATTTTATGTTTTCATCTTCACTATTGTTATCTTATGTTTTATGCACTTCCAAACATTATTGAGTTTGTTTTACTATTTTATTTTCCATGAGATCTAATATATTTTACATTGCATTTTCCATTTTATATCATTCTTTTTAACCATGCATTTATTCACAATCACTATAAAATAATCAAAAACACATCATACATTTTCTCATAGCATAAAGCATAAATTAAACACGTTCTAAAAATAAAATGCATACATCCATAACATCCATGAGTCATAACAACATATATATATATATATATATATATATATATATATATCAATGGCTACAATGTTTGATACAATACAATAAAATGCTATAAGCATAATAAAACATTATCTCTATAATTATGGTATACCTTGTCTATATAGTGGATGGACTACACTACTCATCGATCCATGATATTTCCACTTTTAATGGTGTACTGTAGTGATTGTATCCATG